>RJWH01000522.1:666477-723022 GCA_004363575.1 Solenodon paradoxus
TCCACCGGAGAATACTGAACTAGAAATGCTGTGTGGGGTTGGGCCATAGTAGTTAGAGTAGGCATCTGCATTTTCAAGTACCAGAGTGAATATCCCAGTAGAGAAAAACTGTTTTATAAGGTAGTAAAACTCAGATAAATTTCTAGAACAAAGAGTATCATCATCAAATATAGTGATTCTTGATCTGGCATATCTTAACATTGCCAAGGAAACTAGGTCCCCACCCTGACAGACACAAAAAGTTAACTTATCCCGACCCTACCAAATGTTATTCCATAGCTATGTTTAGAGTTTAAGTTTTAATGTCTTCTAGAACTATTTTAGGACCCCCGTGTGTTGCAATTTTTTAGAAATGTTATAAATGTGTATCCCACATAGGTTATTTCATCATAGCCCCATCTGAAAGCAGAGGTTCAAATTCCCCCTAGTAAACATCTAGTCTGTTCTTCACCTGCTGGAATGGAAAACTCAATACTAAGCCAACATGCTGCCATTCACCAGGGATATGTTTTGAGAAACGCATGACTGGGCAATTTCATCACTGTGCAAACATCATATAGTGTAATTACACAAACCTACATGGTATAATCTGTTAGGATCACTGTCATATATGAGATCCATCATTGACCAAAACATGGTTAAGCAATGCATGACTGTGTTCTACTGGTATAGTTCTAACATTTCTCTTGCTGTGAAATCTTATTCTGTGAGTTCTACCCACCAGTCCTAGTCTGAACTCTTGGAGTTGAACCTAACAACTAATTTCCCTTCCAGCAGATAATCCTACAAGCACAGTGTTTACCTCCATCTATAGAATAGTTATCATCTGTTTAATGCTCCTCTGATTTTCATATTAAACCTGACAAGAATGGAGGCTATTATAGTAAAGAAAGACTAGCTAAATAATGGAAGAACCAGAATCAAAATCCACAGCCTTTCAGATTTCATCTTGTTGACAAGTACTAAAATATCTTTCTTATCAAGGAGCATTAAAAAGTGGGGAAGACAGATATATTGTACTTTGAAAGAAAATTACATTATTGAAAGAAAATTTTAGTATGAGGTTGAGGTTTTCAGTGATTACGTGTATTTCAAAGGTGAATCACTTTTGGTAAGATAATAGATTCTTTAAAAGGACAATTGTTTTAGAACAGTTTTTGGTTTACAATACAATTGAGAGGAAGGCACAGATTTCCTCTACAGGCCCTGCCCTCATACATGCCTCCCCAAGTGTCAGCGTTACTCACCAGAATGGTTGTTCTTTTTGTTGCTGTTGTTTTTTTAAACCAAAGATGAACCACTCAGATCTCACAATTTCCCTTAGGATTCATGCTGGTCATGGTACATTTTACGGGTTGGACAAAAGTGTAATGATATACGCTCATCATTACAATATCTTAGAGCATATTTATTGTCCCCAAAATTCTGCATTCTACCATATGCAGCTGTCCCTTCCCAAACCCAGATGACCGCTGGTCTTTTCGTTGTTTCTACTGCTTTTTATTTTCCATAATGGAAATCATAAAATACGTAACTGAATTTTTTCACTTAGTAAAATGCATTTTGATTTTTCCATATCTTTTCATGACTTGATGAATTCATTCCTTTTAGTGCTAAATAATATTTCTTTCATGGTTTAGTCTGTTGATGTGCTAGACTAATTAATTTTCAAATGTTGGACAAGCCTTACATACCTGGGGTAATGCCACTTAATTGTGGGGTATCTTTTTTGTTGTTGTTTTGGTTTATTCAATTTTCTAAAGTTTTGTTGAGGATACTTACACACATATTGATGAGAAATATTAGTCTGTAGTTTTCTTGTAATGTGTTTACCTGGTTTTGGTATTAAGGTACTGTTCCCTTTTGTAATTACTAATTTGATTCTATAGACTGAAAGTTTATTTTTATTTGACCTAGTTCATTTGTTTGGTTTTTTTCTAATACCACATATGAATGAAAGCATATGGTCTCTGTCTTTCTCCTTCTGGCTTGTCTCCCTAAGCATAAATACCCTCTAGGTACACTCATGTTGTTGCAAATGGCAGTGTATCACCCTTTTTAATAGCTTAGTAGTATTCCATTGTTTATGCATGTGACATTTTTATCCACTCATCCATTGATGGGCATTTAGGTTGCTTCTATTTCTTGACTATTGTAAATAATGCTGAAGTGAACGTTGGGGAGAATATATTTCTATGAATTAATGCTTTTGTGGGCTTTTTTGATAAATAATCAGAGGTGGCATAATGGGATCATATAGAATTTCTATTTTCAATATTTCGAGGAATCTCCTTATTGCTTTCCATAATGGTTGCTCCAATTATACTCCTTCAGTTTTCTTTTCTTCACATCCTTGTCAACAGCGGTTGTTTTCAGTCTTTTGGATAATAGCCACTCTCAGAGGTGTGAGAACATTGTTTGGATTTGCATATCCCTAGTCACAAGAGACCCGAAACATCTTTTCATGTGCCTGTAGACCACCTATATGTCTTCTTTGGAAAAAATGTCTATTCAGACCTTCTTCCCATTTAAAAAATTGGATTGCTTATATTTTTGTTGTTGAATTGTGTTAGTTATCAATATATTTTGAATATTATTCCCACTCAGTAGGATGTCTTTTGTTTTGATAGCTTTTTTCCCCCCATTGTACAGAGACTCTTTAGTCTGATGTAGTTCCATTTGTTTATTTTGGCTTTTGTTTCCCTTGACAATGAAGTCACGTACCCAAAGACATCTCTTAGACCAGCGTCAAGATGTGCATAGCATATATTTTCTTCTATGTATTTTATGACTTCAGGTGTTACATTCACGTCTTTAACTATTTTGAGTTACATTTTGTGTATGGTGTCAGATAGTGGTCTAGTTTCATTCTCATGACAAATTAGATGAGATGCACTTAAACAATACCGACAGAGCATTTCCCCTCCAAACAACAGACTACACATTATTTTCAAGTGCTTCTAGAACATTCTCAAGGATAGACCATATGTAGAGAAACCAGGCAAGCCTCCATGCAATTATTAAATTGAAATCCTATCGAGCATCTTTTCAGATCACAATGGCTAACTAGAAATCAACCAAAAGAGGAAAGGGGGGGAAACTGCAAGTGTGTAGAGAATAAATGACATGTAACTGAACAATTACTGGGTCAATGAGGAAATGAAAGGTGAAATTAAAAAATACTTGGAGTCAAATGAAAGTGAAGACACAACTTATCAGGACCTATGGGTGCAGCCAAAGCAGCAGGAAGAAGACAATGGACAACGACACAGCCTACCTCAGGAAACACATAAAATCACTCCTAAAAATTCGAATCCTACACTTAACAGACCTAGAAGAAGTAAAAATGAAGCCAAAGGTCAGTAGAAGGAAAGAAATAATATAAGTAAGTACAGAAATTCATGAAATAGAGTTCTAAAGACTATTCAAAGAATCAATGAAACCAAGAGCTAGTTACTTGAAAAGATAAACAAAATAGACAAAACAGCAAGACTCACAAAGAAAAGAAAGAAAACACAAATAAATAAAATCATAAATGAAAGAGAAACTACAACAGATACCATAAACATACAAAGATCATAAGAGAGTATTATGAATGCCAATACATTAACACCTTGGATAGCCTAGAAGATATGAACAAAGTCTTAGAAACATATAATATTCTAAGGAGTAAAGACTCAATCTGAAAAGACAATCACAAAGAAAGCTGAACAATAATCAAAAACTTTCCAAAAAAACAAAATCCCAGGACCAGATAATTTCACTAGTGAATTCTACCAAACTTTCAAAGAAAAAAAGTTTCTGCCTCTAGAACTAATTTTGATAATTTATATTTTGTTAGAAACTAGCCCATCTTGCCCATTAAAGAGTATTGTAGGGGCACCTCGGTGATTTATTGGCTTGGCTCCTGGCATCAGGCCTGCAGAGCCCACATGCCTCCCAAGGTTCCAGATTTGCGATCGAGATTTACGCCCTGGGGTAGGGTGGGGGTGGGGGTAACAACCAGATCAACTATTAAATAAAGTAAGCAAAGTGCTTCTTCCTCTTCTTTCTTCCTGCCTGCCTGCTTGCCTTCCTTCTTGCCTGTACCTTACCTTTATAAAAAAGTTTACGTTAAAAAAAAAGTATTGCTATAAAAATGTTTGGAGTATTTATTCATAATTTAAAAGAAATCTTCCCTCCTCCATTAGGCTCTTTGATATGATGCCCCATCTGCCAGGAATGTCCCTTACTTAGCTGGATCACCACCACATATCCAGTGACTAATACAAAGCTTGGTCCATATTTATAGAATTAAATAAAGGACTTTTTGGGAAAACTGTTTTATCCTGAGCAAGAGCCTATAGAAATTTCCTGCTATCTGATTGAATTTCTTGCTTTTTTAAACATTTATTTTTATAATAGTAACTATTCTACACATTAAAATTATTTCCTATGTATAGGTTCCCCATTTCTTAGATCTATTTCTACACACCCTGCCCTCCACCACATCACCAAGCTGACTGTGAATTCCTTAAAGCCAGTCCTAAAGCCTTCCTTCCACTGCCCCTCCACACCTATCATTGTCTACTGCCGAGAGATCCTCAGACCAGTCATCACATCAGTCCTATGCATGTGCTTTCTCCTTATTGTTCTCTGGTACCTCTTCCCTCTGTTCTAATTTATGACCAAATCATTCATTAAGGACACACCTCAGCTTCTTCTCTCCTAAGGAACCTCCCTGATCTATCTCTCCAGGTCCCTTGCTCCATGTCCTCAGAACACTTACATAAAGTCTGCGCTATAAGAACTCTGAATTTAACTAACTAATGTCTTGTTCTTGTCAGCATTTTTCACAAGCCAGTTAATCATATGGAGAAGATGGCTGAAGTTGGGAGTGGAAAGTCCATTTAGTGAATTGGCCATTCTATGAATTTACATAAAGTCAGGAAGGAAGATCTGAAAAGATCATAGAGGACCTTATAGGACACGATAAGGAGTTAGATTTTCTTGAGTACATTTGGGAAAACATTGCAAGATTTTAAAAGAATAATAACACAATCTGATTTACGTCTAAACAAAAAGATCTTGGCAGCTCTATGGAGACACAGTGTAGTGGGGCAAGATTGGAAGCAGAAGAAAACAGTTATTGGTAAAATTTGATCGAGGAAATAAAGCAAGAGAGACAGAATCAAGGATGACTCTCAGGTGTTTTACTTGAATAAGCTGAGGAAGAATTGGAAGGAGTCGACTTGGGGAAAATTCAAGACTATGTGTTTGGGCAAGAATGTTTGAGCTGCCTATTAGACATGAAGTAAGGATGTTGAGTAGGCAGTTGAATGTGAGTCTGAAGGTCGGGACTGGAAATACAAATGTGAAAGTCATCAGGAGAGTCATTGATAGCGTTTGCGGCCAAGGGGCTGGCAGGGCAGTGAGTGTAGACTGAGAAGAGGAGGGATGGAGGGAGTACTCCGAAGCTGGCAGAGAAGACGTAGCATCATAAAGGAAAAACCTTCCACGTCTACCTCTTTTTGTGTCGCTCACAGTCCTACTTCAGTGCTCAACTCACAGAAGGTGTTCAAAACACACTCACTGGAGGAACGAATGTATAAATGGATGGAACATTAGGTGGGCATGTTTCTGTACTCTATCCTTCTTCTGACTTCCTTTATGTGTCTATGCCAGAGCACAAAACTGTGTCTCAGTCACATGCTAAGACGGAAAGTTCCACACTTGGCAAATACTGGCAGTTTATTTTTTTTTTAATTTTCACACTTTATAAATTACATGTTTGCACTGAAGCCTTCTTCCTTCACTTAAATGCAGATAAATAGCTCAAACTATGCTATAGCAAGTGAAATATGCCTGAACTAGTACGTGCCTGTTATACATTGGGTTTTTGTTTTTTTCATCAGAAGACACCAGCCTTAATCCTTGGCAATTCATCAAGACCATATATTTTCAAGTGCCAACAAGAGTGACATGACTTTGGCAAACTTGAAGCAAACTGTTCTATTTTTTCTCTCTCAGTTAAAGTACATGCACTTAAAATTCCTCCTGGACCGCATCCAAACTACAAAAGAAAACAAAACTCAAACCTGAATATCTGAAGGAAAAAGCAAGAGATTCTTAGATAGCTATCCAATGGGTTTTCCGATTCCATTTTATGTAATTAGCATCGTTCTTTATGTGGTGCGATACCAATACTGGCATAATTTTAAAAAGATTCATGCAAAGAATACAGAATCATGGGCAAGATGTTGCCAAATAAGCAATAAATCCTTGCCACCATCACACCCTGAGATAGGTAGAGAATTGCAAATTTTGGTTATGTGAGGGCATTTGGCACCAGCAAGCTTCTGAATGGTTGGAATTGAAGGGAGCCTTAAAAAAATGATCCCAGTTAATAGCCAAAACTAACAGGCCGGGGGAGTTGAAGCGTTCAGACGTTCACGGTGCCATGCTCACACAGGCAGCTGATGTCAGTTCTGGGAACTGGTATGAAGACTGCTGGAATGAAGCAGACTTGATGAATTATACAGGGCGGTCCATTTTCAGAGTCTTTTCACAACACAAGAAGAGCAGAAGCAAAGGCCTCAAAAGTGTATGAATATTCCAGCCCAGAACTTGACATTTAAAAAAATCAAAATTAGAGCTGGAAGAAATTTAAACTCCTTTCCAATCAGTCATGCTTCCCATTCATCTTTTTTGCAGGGTGAACATCACTTAGATGTTTCAATTCTCTTTGTGTGTGTGTGTGTGTGTTAGCAAAGGTGTATGTGAGAATGAGTGCTGACGTGGAACATCTCAAGGTTATGCTAAAGGAACAGAAGTGGTATTGGAAAGTGGATTCAGCTTTCAGACGCCATCAGCCCAGACATCCGAGAGACCAACATCTGCGGAAAAACCAAGTCTACACACCCCTCCCAGAAGGTGATCCCCCTCCGGACCTCTCAGAAAATGCTGGATGACAATACTATTCCATCTCGCATCGTTCTCATTGATTTCCTGGTCACAAGAAAATCAGTATCACTGCAGAAAAGGACCAGCATTTGGAAAAGCTTCTCACGGCCCATGTAACTAAGCGAAGAAAATTTAAAGAGGCATTTTGATATGTCCTAAGGGGAAAAGTTCTCCCTTTCTCTTTGGGGCACAGACAATTGTGCTGTGTTCCATGGTGAGGACACCAAGTGGCCGTCAATGAATTCCCTCTTTGTGTCACACGTTTAAACCAGTTTATTTTCAGGAATTGGGATTTTGAGAAGCAGAAGCATTTGCTTTCTGCGATTGTGGGTTAACTGGAGTTAATGGAGTGCAGGTGACACAGAGATGGTGTGACCACATTCAAGGGAAGAGCTCTCCTCTGCGTCCTCTCATCCTTCTGAGACAGCTTAATGAGACCCTGCTGTGGAGCAGGACAAGCGAGCGGAGATGGGCCCTCCCAGGAAGGCCGTGAGACAGCTGCCTCTTTCCAAGCCCATGGCTACAAGGCGCCCCCACCTGAGGAAGGCACGTCCCCTAGTCTCTTCTAACCTGACCCCTTCCCTCTCTTAAGAAGCATCATCCTTCCTTTGTCTTTCAAAGTGCATGCATCTTCTCAGAGACTGTCTTTTCAGACTCAATGCACAAATACATGTCTGCTCTCCTCTCTAACAGGAGTTTGGAGTAGGATGCATGAGAGAAAAGGATTTTTGAAGAAGATAAAAATGACATACCCTTTTCTGCTTTCTTGTTCTCTTGAGCAGAAGAATCTTCAGTGTTCCAACTCCCTGGGTGAGTTTGGGCAAAAGGAGAAGTGAGGAGGCTCTAAAAGGAGGTTCTTCACAAACGCACCTTTGTCTGCCCTGTCTCTGGCCTGGGATCGACTGACTCCCACCAGGATAGGGAGGAGGGAGTGGAGAGCCGGCTGCCAGGGCGGCCTCCTGCGGTGGATTCTCCCAAACCAGGCAGAGCAGAGGACAGCCAGTGTCTTCAGAGAGGAAGGAGCTGGTCCACAACCTCAGGGGCAGACTCCTGGAGAGAAGAACACAAAATCATACCTTTCTGAGGGATTTAAAAGAACACAGAGTGCTTTTCACCTTCTGAGAAATGTGTGTGTGTGTGTGTGTGTGTGTGTGTGTGTGTGTGTGTGTGTGTGTGCATGAGAGACAGAGAGAGAAACAGAGCCAAGGAGAGAGAGAAGGAGGCAGAAAAGGAGAAGGAAGAGAAAGTTAATAGGATTTAGTGCGATCAGAACACCTCCCCTTTCATAATTTCTTTGTGTTTTTTCACTGAATTTTTCTCACCATTCAGATCTCTTATTATATAGGTAATATATAGATAATACAGATAATAAAAATATTATAAATAAAATATGTTTTATAAAAATCTTATAAATATAATTACTTTGGTAGAAGGTCTCTTCTGATTCTCCAGCTTCTCCCCCCAAAGGGTTGTTGGGAGAAAAAAAAAAAGAGTAAAAAGAAATCTATGTCTCAGAAATAAAAGCACCTAAAGAATTTCATTGTTTTGAGTAAACTCTTCTGGAATGGTAGCATCTGTTAGCTATCCCTCAGTTGTTGTGTTTTAAATTCAATTCAGAGTAGCGTTCCAGGTGTTAGAGACAAGTTAGTAGGTTAGGGGCTGTCTCCACAGAGAGGGAAGGACCCTCTAGGTTGTATTAACAAAGGCGTGAAGATGAAGCGGAGGGGGACCTGAGATTAGAGGCAGTTTTATATGACTGGAAGTAGCCATGGTCACAGCTAAAATTAGAGGATTAGATGGAGTGCCTCATCGAAACTAAAAACTTCAGATTTTATTCTGAAGGTGAATGGAAAGATGAAGAAGAAAAAAAAGATGAAGCTCTTGACTGCCCAGTGAAAGAAGGATGCTGTGGGAGGAAGGAAAGAGACAGGAGGGGCAGGGCAAGGAAAACAGTACCTGGTGACCCGCTAGGTGTTTCTATTCAAGGAGTAGCGGGAGTTGCAGGAAGGGAGGAGTTTCTGTTAACTTTCATAGACTTGGAGCCTTGTTTGGATGCTGCAGTTATTCATCTCGGGGAAAGAACACAAAAAGAAGAGCACTTGGGGCTGGAGCAGGAGTGGGAAGAATTGCAAACTATTTCATTAGAGAGACTGTGCAGGTGAGTTTTAATTTGGAGCTCAGCCTGAAGCCACCACCTTTTCTTGTAAGTGGAGACTTGAGTGCCTTGGGTTATTTTGTTTTCTCTCCGGATGACCTGTTCCTCAGACCTGCTGTTGAGCTCTGACATCTGCACCTTTGAGACAGAGTGGAGAGTCCCCCACCACCCCAGAGTGGATTTCTTATTTGAGGTAAGACCTTTCAAATACAGTGTCCAAATTCCTGGAACACGACCTGCTATATTTTTATGTGACATTTGCTCTGCATGTCATGCCTGTGTGTGTTTTGTTTATATTGGTACACACTATCCTCGACTGACCAATCAAGTTTGTTACAAATAGAAAATCCCCACACATTCGTGACAAAGCCCATTCATGAGCAGAGAAACCTTTGCTGTAGAATGTAAGCAATTAATGAAAAGTATTGATATCAACATTGAGAAGTGATTTGATTAGTATTTCCTAACAAATAGATAATTGCAAGATCTTTCCGGTGAGGTGAGGTCTCAGGAGATGTCTCAGATATAAATAATGTCAGACATCCTAAGCTTATGAGAACAAAGGGACACACGTAAGATCTTCCGCTGATCTCCACCGGGGGACTTGCCCATGTGCGCTGATTTGGAATCTGCTGCTCCCCTGTTCCATGACTGACCCCTCTCTCTCATTCCCCTCAGGCTTAAATCCTTCTGGAGTCACTGAGGGTGGCAGTGCAAGGAGAAACAGCAGCTGACTTCAAGCTTCACCGTTTCCTCCCAGGAGAGGTGGGAGTTTGATGTGCGTGTCCTTGGCAAAAGGCATTTCGGAATAATTCCCTGCATTGGAAACTGCTTCGCGGTTATGTGTGTTGAAATAATGAACCACAGATAAAATTACCTTTAAAATCCTTCATCAGTTAAAAGGAAAACAATTAACCTGTTTCGTTAAGTTAATTATTTTTGAACTCAGTAAAAGAGGATTCTTTTTGATTAAAACTATTTAAAGTTTCCCTGAAGATGTCCTCTGAACTTGGAACATTTGTGCTTGGAATGGTTGTTACAGCTGGGTTGAACGAGGTAACCTCTATGACCCAAACTGAGCTTTGTGCCTCTGAAGGGAAACTTATGAAGAGACTCAGTGAGTCAGACTCCCCTGAGGAGTCTCAGGGAGGCCTTGAGGAGAGACGGAATTACCAAGGCGCTGCTGTGTACCACGTGGAGCTGATACCGCTGAAAGTGCAGAAAGAAAATGGCTTCCGACAGGCCTTCTAATGGGAATACATTGTCATGGGTCTGGTGGACTTGAAACAGCTGGGGTGCTCAGACAGGCAGCTGTGGCTCTGGTGGGAGTAAGAGGTGGGGCCTTCTTGCTGAGAAACCTTATGTCAGGATAGCAAACACACGCTATCCTGGACACTGAGAGGAGGGCACCTGAGCTGGATTTCTCAGCATCTATATGGAGGTATAAATACAGAGGTCGTGACACCATGAGTAACATAATCTTTAAATATGATCGGAATAAAGTCGGGAAAGTAGACATCAAGAGAAAAGAGGGTTAGTGAAAACTTTCCAGTTCCAGGTGCCCGTGGAATATTTAGAATGAATTACAATGTTAATGTGAAAGTAAACTCTGGCAGGAAAAGAGACCAAGAAAGAAAGGAGTTGAAAATAAACTCTTCAGTTTCCTGGCAGTCTGAAAGGAATACTGATAGTATATTGAGTCATCACCCAGGGCCCAGTAATAATGTTGTGGGTTTTTGGGAAATAGCCCACTTATCAAACCTGGAAACATCAAAAATTGATGAAGTGTGCCCGGCGCTGTAGAGCCTGAGTGACCACCCAAATGTCCCAGAGTTGTCCCACCAGTCAAGCATCTGGGTGGTTGGTAATAATAATAATAGGAACGACACTAGTAATAATAATGTCACTGCCAAGTGCGCTAAATACTTTGGAAATGTTGGTTTATTTAATCCCAGCAACATTCTTTTATGAGGTGGTTCTTCAGATAGAGGAACAGATTAGATAGATTCAAACAGATTAGGCAGCTTGATGGAGATCACGTAGCCCGTCTAGAAGGAGAGCTGGAAATGGACACCCAGACACACTATTTTCTAAGCCTATTGCTTCAATAAATAGTGAAAGGATAGAATGAGAAATAGGAGAGTCTAAAATCACACACGTCACAAAGGTCATAGTCCCTAATTTGAGTGTCAATGAACCACACAAAATACTCTGTGACTCATAAATACATCACTCTCTTAATGTTCCTCCTCAATCTATTTTCTGTTACCAGTTGGCTTGAAATAACTCTTCCCTGGACACTTGTAAACCTAAATCAGCTGAATGGAGTTTCCTGCAAGGTCAGATAAGGAGAATGGTTAAAATGTCAGAGTTTTGAAGTCATTATATTTCTAGGAATAAAACTATAGTGTCAGACTGTAAATATTTGCTAACTGAACAAATGAGTAAATGAATAAATGAAATACTTGGAAAAGGGCCAGTTCTTGGGAATTATTCACCATTCGATAATTGTCTACTGGGTACCATATTGATGCTATGTTGTCACTGAGGATGAAGTTGAGTAATTAGCCACCACTGTTCTCTGAAACCCAGCTCCAAAAAACAGTGACTTGCCAAGCAAGACTGTTAAATCTTATTAGAGATCTTCTGTTTTCACTCTTGTAAAATAAGGAGTTTAATTGATCATCTTTATTGTCTCTCATTTCTCACTCCCTATGAGTATATGATTCTCACTATCTTTTCAAAATAAAATATTTTAATACAGGTTTAGATTTATAGAAGAACTTTGCTGAGTACAGAGATTTCTTATATATCTCACACCCAGATTCCTCTATTATTTAATATTCCACACTATTTGGTACATTTATTAAAATTAAAGAATCAATTTTGATATATTATTAACTAAAGTGCATACTTTTTCTTTTTTTTAAGTTTTTACCTAAAGTCCTTTTTTTGTCCCAGGATTCCCTCCAGGACACTTCATCCCATTTAGTTGTCATGTCTCCTTAGACTGCTCTTGACTGTGATAGTTTAATCTTAGACTTCCCAGGTTTTCATGACTTTCATAAGTTTCGAGGAGGACTGATTAGGTATTTTGTAGAATTCCCCTCAATTGAGATTTGTCTAATAATTGTCTGATGATCACACCTGCATTCTGTGTTTTGGGGAAGAAGATCACAGAGTTAAAAAGTCATTTTCATTACATCATGTCAAGAGTACACACTAGGTGTGCCCTGGTGGAGGAACAGTTAGGACAACACCTCCGTGGGAGTGCAAGCCACATACCCCTGGGTTCGAGTCTCAGGCCCAGGAGGAAACAACTAGTGTGAACAACTGCAAAAAATAAAAAATAAAGATTCTTCCTCTTCTCTCTGCCTGCATGCCTGCCTACTTGCCTTCATTCCTGCCTGCACCTTTTCTTTTAAAACAAAAGAGTACACACTATGAATGTGACTTATGACTGTCAATTTGAGGTAGTGTTTGTCAGTTTTCTCCCTTGCAAAGTTACTGTCTTTGGAAGGAAGTCACGACATGCAGCCCACACTTAAGGAGTAGGGAGCATCTACAGAAGTATTTTGGGCTTTTTTCTGCAAGTGATAGTTGTCTGTTCTCCTTCATTTATTTATATCACTGATAATATTTTATACTTTGGATTATAATACAATATTACTTAAAATGATTTTTTATTACTTAAATTGTTCCAGCTTTGGCCATTGGGAGCTCCCTCAATTGTCCCCTGTGTCCTTTTGATATGTTTTCATCAGGTATTTTGGGTTTTTTCCCAACACCTCCTCATGTTCTGACACCATTAAGATGTTCCAGGCTCATCTTGTGGATTTCCTGTCCCTGACATAGAGTCAACCGTTTCTCCAAGGAGCGAGCCCAGGTTCTTTTCCTACGAGAATGATTAAAAACCAAGATCCAGACACTAGGTACTCATCACTGCTGGTATTTTATAGCTCCTAGGCCCTCTTAGCTGACAGAGCAAAGAAATACACACACACTTGTGTGTGTACATGTATACATACTAATTTGTGTATACACATATGCCTGTAAATATTTCTCTATGTGATCATTAATATCGATATCAAGCCAAACATGAGTTTATACCGATGTCTCCAGCTCTAATCCATTACTGCACGAGATGTTGTTGTCTCTTTCCGTTGCTCCTCAGTAACCTCCCTCTTCCGCAGTGAGAAGACTGTCTCCCAACGTCTGATATTTATTTTCTTGTTCAATTACAGATACATTCATAGTAATATCAAAACTGTTAACCTCTACCCTGCAACAAATAGTTTTATCAACAAGAGGACTGTGCTTCCATACGGTGTCTTTTGACTTTCGTTTGATAGGCTCTGTTTCCAAAGACCAGCACCTGTCCCTCTGCCACGTCCTTGGTGAGATGGTTTCATCCATTTGTAATACACTTAGATTGTTTCGTCATATTCTGTATTTCATTCTTGGACACTCCAACTTCTGAAGTATATATTTTTTAAAGGTTTAGTCTTTGTGCTGTAAAGTTCTACACATTTTGACAAACACATGCTATCACGTATCCAGCATTATATCATGAGGCATAATAGGCTCGCTGCCCTAACATGTCTCCTGTGATTCCCCTCTTCATCCTTCTTCTCACCTAGAAGTGATAGCAAACATTGATCTTTTTAAAATTTGTATATTTTTACCTTTTCAAAATACATATCTCATATATTTTGAATTACATGTAACCTGAACATACTAATTTTTTTTCACTTAACAACATGCATGTAGGGGTCATTCATTTATTCTTTTGGCTTTGGAATATTTCTTTTTATCACCAGAATTATTTTTTATACATTATACCACAGTTTGCATATCCTCCTGCCTGTTGAAAGGTATCTTGATTACTTAGTTCTTGAAATTATGAATAAAGGTGCCGTAAATATTTGTGTGCCAGTTTTGTTTGGACTTAAGTTTTCAAATACATGGGTAAATGTCTTTTGACATTTATCTTTCAGGTTGATTAAAACTATCAGTTTATGATCATCTAGCCTTTCTATGGCTTTTCAAATATAGCAATTTAAAAATAATGAACATTTCATATATTAAATTGGTTCAGAGCTGTCAGTGTTCCTTTATAAAAGTAAGCAATGAGCCCATGCATATTTTCTGGCATGGGAGACGTTTAGATCTAGGGGAGTGTAGGATTACTTGCATTTACTGCTCTTTGAGATCTGAGGAGACCGTGCAGCCGGTCTAGACCACTTCTTTTACAGCACAAACAGGGAAATGCATTGGTGTTCAATTAGCTGCAAAATTGTTCCCTCGCTAATAAAATGTGCGAAACATTCCATGTTTGGGACTCCGAATAAAGGCTTTTTTCAGGCTGAAGTAATAAACACCACACAGTATTAGACAGTCACCACCAGCTGCCTTTCTATGTCTCCGTATCAGCTGGGACGTGTGAAATGCCGAGATAGAGTCAGCAAGGGAAATGCTTTTCCCTGGATGTTTCACCTTTATAGACATGATAGGTTTTACACACAGTGTAATCCTACTAAACTGTAGCTTGTTATTCCGTTAGATGTGAGTATGCACTTGTGAGGGAGCCCAACATGCCCTCTAAATGTCTGAAACATGGTAAATGTCCTCTCCTAAAAAAGCCTTTCAAAAGACCATCTTCTCTCAAATGATCAAATGGCATTAAGTCTTTGCCTTTCATTCCAGTATTCCCAAAGAGGGCTTCTTCTCTGGGGATGAATGAACACAACCTGCTCCCAGATTATCACCACTCCATAGGATTTTTACTATATTTTCTGCAGCAACTGAGCGACTTGTGTCACATATCCCGTATGACTCAGCATGCAATAGCCTGGCATCGGAAAACAGAGTTTGCTGTGTTTTATTTGCATCTTAATTTACTTGATATAAAATATTTGAGAAAAATGGAGAAAGTCAAGTTTCAGTGAAAATAAAGGGCTTGAGAATATCACACTAGTTCAGAGTATTTCTCTTCTCCAGAGAAGTGATGACCTTTTGAATGTCAGAAGATGAATGTCTAAAACAAATGCTGGGAGTTTCTTCACTGACCTAGAAGGTTCTGAGACTTCCTCATTAGAGGACTGGCTTATAAAAGAGTCTGGAGGCTTTCGGGACCTTAGTTCAGTGGAAAGGGTTTAGGACAGAATGCTCTGGAATCTGATTGTCCCTGAAGCAGACATCACTTGCATCAGTTGGGGGCTTCTGTGGACAGATACTTTGAATATACCAAGTTATACTGGGAAAAGCCTTCCTGCATCTCTTCTTTCACTGTCGCTTCCCCATGTGACAGGGGGTCCTTCAGATGCCTGGTTGCCTTCAGTATCCCAGAATCCTTTTCTAGCCTTTGTGCCCATGGAACTATGTAAGGGCTGTGAGCTTTAAAACCTTTAACTACCTCTCAAACAGGAAGACACCTGAGAAACAACGTGGGATAATCTAATTATAAACAATGATGTTTAAGTGTTTCTACTTCCCAGAAACGTTCACGGTGATTTAAACTTCCTTCCTTCTTTCCTTCCTTTCCCTTCCTTTCCTCCCTCCTTCACTTCTTCCCTCCTTTCTTTCTTCCATCTTCTCCTCCCCTGATTTTATTCCTCCCTTCTTCCCACCCTTCCTTTTCTTCCCTTCATATTCCTCTCTCCCTTTCTCTCTCTCTTCAACTGGAGAAAGAGCAAGATGGAATAAAACATTGGCTCCTGAATCTTCGATAGTTCCCTGAATGTCTTAATTTTGTCAGCATAAGGTGGGCTGATACACATGTCTCTGGGAAAAGGACACTTATAAAGATCGTTCCTCCCAGTTCCCTCTGGTGTGCCAAGTTGAACAGACCAGGGCCAAGGCGCCTCCAGGAGGAAAAGAAATAAGACCCTGTCCCCTTCTCTGCTGAGACTCAGCTTCTGGAACTTTCCAAAGGGCCAAGATAGCCCTGACGGAGGGGCCCTGGTAGCAAAAAATCAGAAATAAAATTCCTCCAAGAAGAAGAGGGAGTCTGTGTCAGTGACTTGGGCTCAACACAGGGTTGAAGGGGCACCGCATGTTCTAGAGGCGACGTGTAGCTGTGGTTAGAAACCCAATTACACCCAACCGCCTTGGCAAAGCTTGCTTGCTTGGGGAACAGTGGCTGATTGTGCGAGTGTAAATCCAATAAACTGTCATCCTGGGAGTCCGCATGCTCAGTGCCACCCTGCTGCACAGGACCCTGCAGCTGCAAGGTCATCTTTACCCAGGACAGAACCCGCTGGAGCCTGTCAAAGCCAGTGTTTAGTGGTGACACCATGTAGAGGTGATGACTTAAAAACAGAATCTCTTCTTTTTATTGTAGGAATTATTCTACACATTAAAATAACTTCCTATGTAGAGGTTCCCCACTCCTCAGATATAGGTCAGCACACCCTGCCCTCCACCACGGATCGCCAAGCGTTCTTTCCCATTGTCCAGTGGGCTCCGCCACCCCTTGCCCCCACCTGCACCCCGTACTCCCTATCGGTAAGCTCAGCTCTGTTGCAAGTGTCCAAGGGTTGGTTTTGTTTCGTCTTAAATATAGAACCTTTAACGTAGGCTGATCTATTCTTTCTACATAGAACTTTGAAACAAGAGTGCACATTTTGGATAGAGCGAATTGCCAGGACAATTGGGAAAGGGACAGCCTTTAAGAGAGATGCTGAATCGCTGACAGCATGGAGAAATGGAAACAGCAATTGAAAATATGAGAGTCCCAAACCAATGGAGGTCATATTGATTATATTTCATAGGCCAGTTCATTGTTAATCTCCAAGAGCTGATGTATTTACTGTGTTTGACCACTAGACCTTTTTTTAAAACTAAGAATCTTTTTTTTAATTTTGATTTTTTAAGTTTAGAGTACATTTTTTATTGACATAACATTGCTTTACAACACTATCTAAATTTTAGGTGAACAGATTTACTCTTCATCAAGTATATGACATCACACCATGCCCATCACCAAATATTTTGTGTTTACTCTTCTAATTCTCTTTCAAGTTCTTTCCAAAGCAAGGGACTCCCCTGGAGGTCCCTGTTCAAGATGCCTCTAGGCTCCAGCCACCACCTTCTTGTGCACCCACTGGGGTTTTCGTTCACCATCTGCAAAGCCCGAGAGAGGAGACTGGACAAAGCAGGGCTCCCTCCTGCATAGCAGGAGAGTCCCTTGCTGATTCCAGAGGACACAGGGGTGGCCAGTGTGGCAAACACACAGGCATGGGCTGCGGTGACACGCGCCATCTCATCCCTGATGCCACCCTCCAGTTTCTGAAGATGCAGCAGACAGTAACCTCTGAAGACACTGGACCAGAACTGCAAAAAGCAAAGCACATGCTTTCAACGCCCTGTGCTCTCAGACATCCTGACTAAGTTCAGCTGCCGGGAGAGCTGAGTGAAATGTCACCTGAGAGCCAGGTGAGCTCTCTCCTCAGGGAAGCCCCCTCTATTCTTGCTAGCAGGACCGACCACTGCGAGGTGGAAGGGGCCCAGAACACTGAGATTGCCTGGAAAACTTCCCCGGGAGGGAAACTTCCTGAAGGAGTCTTCCGAGCAAAGGACACCAAACTCCCCACTTGCTCCTCCATCACTGTGCTGCCTGCCAGAGGGACAGTCTTATTCTTGACCTTGGCTCGTGCGCATTTCAGGATGAGTTCCCGGGTGGACTGGAGGCTTGGAAAGGCCCGGGTCACACCAGGCTCCCCTGTAAGAAGCGTTTTTATGGTTGGAGGGTCATTTTGACAAAGATACCTATGAAAATCTTTTTCAGGCCAAGGCTGGCCGTGGCTTTCTGCACCAGTAAACTCGCCCCATTAATCGTTTGGATGCACAGAACAAGGCCAAGGATGCTGTGGGCCCCTCCCCGTCACAGGTTTCACAGGTTTCACTGAGGTGTGATCTATCATCTTGCCCCCAGGCGTCATTGAGCTCTTTTCCTTTCCTGTTTCTCCAAAAGTTCCCTGGGTGACTCCGAAGGCCTGAGAGCCCTTCCTCTTTTTCAGGAGATTTCCTGGAACCCAAGGGATCTGTTTTCTTTGCTCTTGCTCCATCATCTTTCCAACACTGTTACTACTGCTCGCATCACCAAATTTATGATGATCCTCCACCCCTGTCCACTGGACCCCACTGCCCTTTGATAACCCTTCTGATAACCTCAGTTTTGTTTTCAAACTCAACAGTCAGTTTCTGTTTTGTTTTGTCTGTTTGCTTGCTTTCAGCTAAGCATCTCGAGGGATTAAAGTCCAAGGAACACTTGTGGAAAATGCTTCTTGAAGACAGAATTTTAGATACTTCATCAGGACAAATTGTAATAACTTTGAGGCAGGGACCTTTTCCTGCCACACACCCAATGACTGCTTCATGGCATCAGAGCAACGTTCTGGTAACTCTAACCCCAAGGAGGACCGACTGCGCAGGGAGAGGGTTCCCACACAAGATCTCAGCTTTCTCCTTTGCCTTTGAGGAATGACAAATAAATACCTCCCACCGCTTGGTGGCTTTATCTTATTCCTTTGCGCCTTCTCAGTGTCTAGAAGGGTACCTGGTATGACCTAGGTGTTCACTAACTTTTTTATTGAATGAATCAAGTTCTGGCCATCACTGTCTCAGCAAAGTTATGCACCACCTACCAGCCATTTCTCTTGCGTACTTTGTGCCTTGTGATTACAGAGCAGGTCCTTCTGAGGAGTCAGGAAGTAGGAGAAGAGTGATGACGGGGAATTTTTAATTAGGTTTGGTTGGGCCAACATCAGAAACAAAATGGTAAATAACATTTCATTTAGAAATCAAATGAAATCCATGTTTGCCCAAGTCAGACCAACCTGGGGTATGGCCAGCGGTACGAAGAAGCCATTTTTGCACCCCACCCCGCAGGTCTGCCAGTCCAGTCTGACGAAGAGGCACACCATGACAGCCTGTGTGCATTTATTTTACAATAAATGTGAGGTATTTCTGTAAGTCAGTACATAAATACAACTTAAAAGGTTTCCTTTCTACTCTCTAAGTAAAGAAGGTGTGTTTCATGAAACGACTTACTGTGTGATGTAATGTTCAAGGAAAATGTTCATCAAGTCACTTAAGTTTAAGATCCTCACTGATTTTTAGAAATTACTAGTATGGTCTTGTGTTTGATAAGTTCTCGTGAAACTAAGCGCTGCTTTTTGATAAGCTATAATTTTAAGGCGGGAACTTCACTAGATTCTTCCAACGTTTTCCTCCTTTAAATTGATGGTCTAGATCTGGGACCACACAGGTGCTTCAGTGTGACGGTGACTGGTGGACTGTCCACCGTGTTCTGGATGCCTGTCCTACAGAGCCTGTCCCTGAAGTGGCCTTCCGCCCCCACCTACAACACTGTCACCAGGCTGTCCTGTTCCACCACTCCTACACCCCCAGCCCCTTCTGAGTGCCGCGATCACCTCAGCTATCATTTTCGCTTACTCAACTCACACCCCAAGGTTCAGGTGTGACAATCTCAAGTCCAAGGACATAGTAGCCATTGGGCACTATCACGTGGTCTTCCTGAAGCTATGTACCGATCATCATGGTGGTATTTCTGTGTTCTAACCTGCAGTAACACCATGCCAGTAGCCTTGGCTGATATCAACCATGGCGTAATCCCTTCTGAGAAGTTCGGAAAGTCTCCAAGTTTCCCTCCACACATGTTAGAATAAGGCCATCAATGCTTTTCTTCTATCTCCTGATGTCTACCTTTATTTATCCTACTCTCATCTGTGCAAAATGACTTCCATATTTATGTGATGATTCCTGGAGGCAGCTACTGATTTTTCTTTGTTTCTTAAAGTCACTCAAGTGGTGTTGCCGTTTTTGGTGCTCTGTGATCTAGAGCAGAAGAAAAGCCCCCTCACTATCCTGAGTGGCCCACGTTGCCAAGTTAAGGCTGCCTTTGTCTTCTTGTAACTTGCTCCTTACCAGAACCCTGAGGCTCTGGGCAACCATGTCAGAAGGCAACCTGAGCAGATACCAACCTCTGTTTACTGTCGTTTCCAACAGCTCACGTCTTCTGCATTTTGTCTACATTTTGACATTCTGTCTGCTTCATGTAATATTTCCCCCAATAATTTTGGGGGCTTAAGAAGAGGCCTTTGATTCCCACTGGTTTAGGAAAATTGTTCTCAACATGGCTGAACACGGGAGCAGTCAGTTGAGTAGGATGAAGGCATGAAGACTGAAAACTCCATAGTTGAGTTGAATCTGCACCTAGAATTTCAAACTCTTACCTTGGGGGTCTGTTTTGGGTTCTGAAGCAAGTTTTCAGTCTACCCCTCCATTTGTCAGACCCATTGCTGGATCTCCCCACATGGCTCCATGAGATTGAATCTTGGAAATTCATATTCAATGTGGTTGTTACTCTGAGACTCCTGTCACCTGGAAAACCACTCCTATAAACAGAGATGCACAGTTTCCTTTAGGCTAATTCCATACATTGCCTTTCAAAAAAAAAAAGAAAAAAAAGACAAAGATGTGACATCACAAGAAACCACTTTTAGTTGCTCCATTTCCTGGAGCCTGTAACTGGCAGAATTCCTGGGACAAGATGTATTCAGTTCAAGTCAAAGCAGAACTCTATTAGGAGAAACAGATGGCCCACCTAAGGTGAAAAAAATTACTTTCTTGAGAGGAAAGGCGGGGTGGCTTATTCACCTCTTCCTCTAGGAAGGCAGGAATATGTGGAGGCAAAGTAAATAAAACACATGACAAACACATTCCACAGCTGAAGTGGATAATTGGCGTCAAGCAAGGTGACAACGGGGAGGCATCTTCCTGCCTCCTGGCAGGCTGTGAGAACTTATCACACACAGATTAAAATGCCCCCAGACCTTGAAAATCATTCCATCAAAGACAGAAATAGGAAGTGACACAACTGAAGAAACTAACCATCGGTAACCGGGGCGTGAGAGATTGGGGGTCATTAAGATGGGTCAGCTATGGGCTGGGGGAATTACCTAAATATAAAATAAAGCAACGAGAATTGCTTTATGCTCTGTTGGAAGATCGATAGGGATTCACTTGGGTGTGAGTGTGGGAGGTAGTTAAAGAAGGGGAGTCCAGCTGTGAGAAATGGTTGCTGATTATCTAACCCTTTCCAGAGGGGATTCCTTTCCTGGGGTTTTACTAGTGTTCAGATCACCTGGAAGCAAATTCCACTCAGAAGGATTTCCCAATACCTGGGTTAAATGCCCCTGGAGTTTATCTAGTTCTTTTGTTCGGAATCTTTGTTCAATCAGTGACAGTCTAATTGTAATTCCTTCTGTCTTATCTGATTATAAATCCCAACTATTTTGAAAACCGTTGGGATTGAGGATAAAGTTTGGAGGTCACTGGAAAGGCTTTTTATGTACTTGCCACCTATAAATACATTTGTATTTTGTTTGATATGTCCATCCTGCCACCTAACTGCACAGTAGCACACACAAAGTCCAGCCCATGGGACTGCACAGGGGCGCTGGGCTCCCAACACCAGCCACTTTGAATTCTGTGAGGCTCGACGCATGCAGCCCTGGATCTTCTTTCTTGTCACCTGTGTTCTTTTTAAATTCAACACAGGGGTGAGCCCTTGTGACTCAGCAGCTAAAGTGCAAGCCCTGTAAAGCCCAAGGCCCTGCGTTCAAGATTGGGCCAGGGCAGGAATGAATGAATGAATTCAACATAAAACCATCCCAGAAAGTCATCTCCTTACTATCAGCAGAGGATGGTTCTAACTTATCTTCTCAGTAATGCAGCCTAGTGTCTCATAGCCTGAACTTTAGAAAGTAAGACACGTGATCTGAAATCACATTGTGATTATAGTATTGTTTCATTCAGGAGCAAACTTTGAGACAATGGGCAACGGTGATGGGCTGGGGCCTTTCTGTTAGTGATGGGAGAGATTGTGCTGCCAAACACAATTCCCACCCAGACCCCTTTGATCTCACAATTCACTTGAAAGGGGGAGTATTTGGGGTTAAATGAACACAGTACAGAGTGTTCTCATCAACAAAAGCAGAACTGGAATGATACTTCTGTCAGTTATGTTCACAGTAGCTGTGGAGGGTGCTTGCCCATTTCTTCTGGTTGGAGAGAAGTTGGCTTCTGCGGTCCACCCTTCTTGTCTGTGACTCTTGGACAGGTGGACCATCACTTCGAGTATTCTTGCCTAGCTGTCTCCTTCCTAAGGACCAAATGGTCACCCCTGGCAACCCCTGAATGGACACTGCACATTTATTTTCTGTTGGACATTTGTCCGCTGGTCTTAGTGACCAGCAGTTATTTGTGTGTTTGTTTTTTACCATCTCCAGAATAAGATGGAAGCTGCTGTGCCCCCGACTCTGGAAATTATTTGCTAGATTTAGACCCCAGAAATTGAGCTGAATCCCTTAAAAAAGCAAACTATCTTCCCTTTAAATGCAAAATAGAAACATTAATATCACATATTCATTTCTTCTTCCTCTGATTTGGAGAGTTAGTTGAAGGACTAAGAATGATGATAAATTCTCTCAAAATATTCATTTCACAAGTAAAATAAGAGGTATATTCGCTGCAACTGAGATTTGTAAAAGTTCTGTAAAGTGGAAAAATGGGGTTTGCAATTCAGGAAGTTTACTGCTTTCAGGGTCTGTGGCCGATCTCCAGTGAAGCAAGTGTTCAGTTGGGCAGAGACTGAGTAACTAGGACAGAGACACGTTGTGTAATTCCTTCTTCCTCTTTATCTTTTGTGGGCCAGCGAATATCTGAAGTCTCTACCTATTGAGATTATCACGTATTTTTTCCTTCATTCTGTTCATACAGTGCATTCTACTGATTGATTTCTGTATGTTGAACCATCCTTGTATTCCAGGAATAACTCTCTCTAGGTCATGGTGCATAATCTTTTAATGTGCCATTGAACTGTATTTGCTAGAACAGTTCACTCTTGAATAACATATGTTTGACCTGTGTGAGTCCATGTATTTGTGGATTTTTTCAATAGATATATTGGAAAATTATTTTGCGATTTACAACAATTTGAAAAGTATTTCATATGAACCTGGTAGCCTAAGCATATTCCCTGAATGTATAATTGTTTTATCACTACGATAATATATACACAAATCCATTATGAAAAGTTAAAATTTATCAAAACATATACACACGAATATTTACAGATTGTTATATGGAGCCATTCACAGTTGAGAGAAAACTAAAGATGCAATATTAAAATCATAACTGGATGAAGTGAACCCATGCACACTACTCTACTGGAATAATTTCATAGCCCACTCCCGTGGCTATTTCAGTGAGCTTTCAGGTATGTTGTGAGTATGTGCATGTGATGCTATCCATCTCCTTGTGAGTAGTTTGTCTACCCAGTTAAAAAAAAAAAGGTGATATAGTTATACGCAGGTTTTGAGTGCAGAGGGGGTCAGCACCTCAGCCCTTGTGTCATTCAAGAGTTAACTGTATTTTGTTGAGGATTTTTTTTTCATTAGTGTACATAATGGAGGTTGATCTGTAGCTTTCTTATAATGTCTATCTGACTTTGGCATGAGGATAATGCTGTATACCTAGAATAAAATGTTCCACCTCTGCAAGTTTTTGAAAAGAAGTAATTCTTCTTTAATTTTTTTTTATAATTCACCAGTGAAATCATTCATGTCCAGACCTTTTCGTTGTCAAGAGATTATTTTATTACTGATTCAAGCGCTGTACTATTATGGATCTACATAGATTTCTATTTCTATATAAAGGATTTAGTCCTGGTAGGTTTTGTAGATTGGGGTAGAGGTTTGTCCATTTCATGCATGTCATCCAATATAGGCATATACTTGTCCATAGTACTCTCTTTATTCTGGAGAATTTATTGTATTTCTGACTTTAATAATTTGAGTCTTCACTCTTCTTTTCTTGTTATATCTAAAGGTTTGTCAACATATTGATGTTTCTAAAGAGTCAACCTTTGGTTTCACTGATTTTCTCTATTTTTCTACTCTTTCTTCAGTTTATCTCTGCTCTAATCTTTGTTATTTCCTTCCTTCCAGCTGTGGATTTAGGTTTTTTTTTCTTTTTCTAGTTCTTTGAATTATAAAGTTAAATTGATTCACTGTCTTTTTTGTTTTTTAATGTAAGTATTTATAGCTGTACATTTCCTCATTAGCACTGCTTTCGCTGTTTCCTATACATTTTGGTATATTGGTTTTCGTCAGTCTCTAAGAATTTTCTAATTTCCCTTATGATTTTTCTTTGATATACTGGTTGTTTAAAAGTGTGTTGTTTCATTCTACAAATATGTGAATTTTCCCATTTTCATTCTGTTACTGATTTCTAACTTCATTCCACTGTGGTCAGAGATCAATGTTGTATGATCTCCAGTTTTAAAAATCTACTGAGATTTCATGTATGGTCTAGCATATATGGTCTATCCTGGGAAATGTCCCATGTATACTTGAGAAGATTGCATATGCTGTTTTTGTTGGGTCAAGTGTCCTATATATGTCTTTTAGCTCTAGTTGAGCTATTGCAGTGCCTGTTTCTTTACTTATCATCTCTCTGGTGGATCTGTCTGTTGCTGTGAATGAGGACTAAAGTCTGGAACAACTATTGTAGAAATGCCTTATTTCTCTCTTTAATTCTGTCAGTTTTTACTGCATATATTTTGATGGACAATCATGAGGTACAACATGTTTATAACTGCTTTCTTGCTGTATTGTAGCTTTTATCAATATATAATGTCCTTCTTTGACATTATTATAAATTTTGAAGATTCAAAATCTATTTGGTCTGATATAAGTATATCCATTCCTGCTCTCTTTTGATTATTATTTGCATGGAATATCTTTTTCCATCCTTTCACTTTCAAACTCTTTGTGTCTTTGGATCTAAACTGAGTCCCTGGTAACACAGCATGTAGTTGAATAATGTGTTTTTTTATCCATTCTGCCATCTCTTTTGGCTGGAGAGTTTAATTCATTTACATTTAAAGTAAGGGACTCAATTTATATCATTTTTCTAAATGTTTTATAGATCTTTTTTGTCTCTCATTTCCTGCATTATTGTTCTCTTTCATGTTTAGCTGATTTTTTTTTTGCAGTGAAAGATTTAAATTCCATTCTTATTTCCTTTTGTGTATTTTTATAGCTATTTTTTTTGTAGTTACCCCAGAAATTACATTTAATGTTCTAAAGTTATAACACTCTAATTTGGATTTATACTAGTTTAACATCAATAACATACAAAACTCTGGGTTGTTTTTTTTTTTTTACAGTTCTCTCTCCAATTCCTTAAGTTACTGGTCATCAAATTACATCTTTGTACATTATGTGCCCCAAACATAAATTAATAATTATTTTAAAAGCATTTTTTTCAAATGATGTAGAAAATAAGTTTAGGGTTACAAATAATTGTTACAATAATATTAGCCTTTAGACTAATAATTATTTTCCTTAAACAGGTTAGTCTCTTAAATCATGAAGAAAACGAAAAGTCAGTTACAAACCATTGTGACAGGTGTTTTTCTTTTAGCACTGAGACTATCTCAGCCCACTGTCTTCTATCTCTCAAACTTTCTGATGAAAAATTTGCTGATATTCTTATTGAGAATTCCTTTGTGTGTGATGGTTTTCTTCTCTCTTGCTGTTTCTGAGAGGCTTTGGTTTATACTTTTGAAAGTTTTATTATAATATATCTCAGTGTGGTTCTTTCTATGTTCCTCTTACTTGGAATTGGTTGAGTTTCTTGATATTTCTATGCATGTCTTTCAAATTTGGGAATTTTTTAGCCAGTTTTCTTCAGATATTCTCTGCATTTCACCCCTTTGTCTAGGACTTTCACATTGCAGAGTCTTGTTTGCTTGACGGTGTCCTCCAGGACATTGTTCAAGCTTTCTTCTTTCTGTTCCTCAGAAAAAATGTCCATCTTTCTGTATTTAAGTTCACTAATCCTTTCTTCTGTTTGCTCAGGCTTGCCTTTGAATCCCTCTAGTGAATTTATCCTTTCACTTATTGTACTTTTCTGCTACAGAATTTCTTTTTATATTTGCTTTCTAGATATTTCCACTTTGTTCATACATTGTTTTGTTATTCTTCACATCTTCTTTTGGTTCTCTGAGCATCTTTAAGACAGCTGTCTTACAGTCTTGGTCCAGTATTTCTAGAGACTGACAAAGTCTTTCTCAGGGAGTTTCTGTTGATCTATTATTTTCTTTGAATGGACCTGACTTTCCTATTTCTTTGTATGTGTGCCTTGTCACTGTTTTTTTTTTGTTGTTGTTGTTGAAAACTAAACATTTGGATTTAATACTGTGGCAATCTGGAAGTCAGATTATTTCCCTTTCGTAGGGTTTGCTGATATTTGTTATTGTGTCTGTTTCTTATTTGATTGTCTAGGCTATCTCTGCCAAGGATCGGCCTGAAGTGTAAATTCCTGTTAGATTTTTTTCTGAGTCTTCCCCAGGCATGCCCAGTCACTTTCTAACTTTCTTTATATATGCTATTGTTTTTGAATGTTCTAGTCTTTAATTTCTAACTCCTAAAAGGGGAAGAAGGAGGTTAAAAAGCAGCAGGGGGTGAGGTACAATGACACTTTAAATCTCGGGGATGTCACTTCAGCCAGAAGGGGAGGAGCTTACAATCACAGTAGGGAGGTGCAGCAACAGAGGCTGCCTGCCTTTTTGTCTGCACCTCTGTGATCAGAAGCAGCCATCAGTGATGAGAGCACATCCTTACTCTCTGGAGTACAGGGTCCTTTTTGCCCACCCCGACTCCTGCAAGCTGTATGCAAGCTGTTCCAGGCACACTTCCACAGCTGTCTGCCTCACGGCTGGTGGTGGGGAAGGGGTGGCTGCAACTGTGCTGAGAGCTGAAATTCTCCAAAACTAGCCATCAAGTCTTGCCTCAAACATGACAAGCCTTCAATAAAGTATTCAGAGTTCCATAATAGTTACATCGGATGGATTCTGCAGGTGCATTGTTTTCTAGGTAGGAGACAGATTCCTAGACTTTCCTGCCCTTTTACTGCCCCCAAATCCTCCAGGATTAAAAAAAAAAAAAAAAAAAAAAAAAAAAAAAAAAAAAAAAAAAAAAAAAAAAAAAAAAAAAAGACTTGCTGTTTGTTTAAGAGAAGTTTTAGGTACATAGCAAAATTGAGCAAACGAGTTCCCATATGCCCGCTACCTCCAGGCATGCATAGAACACCCCATTACCAACAGAAAATGCATCAGGATTTTAAAGCACCACCAGTAATACCGCGTATAAGAAAAAAGTTTTTTGTTAAGAGGCTGATTGTTTATTGGGGTACTTGCATGGTCTCTACAGCAGGAAAGTCTGGCCCTTTTAGGACCAGCAGGATTTGTGCAAAAGGGCTGCCTCAGCACCTAAAATGGCAGAGACAAGATGGTCTCTTCGCAGTGCTTCTAGAAAAATGCACGGTTAACAGCACTACTGCCACCCTGAGGTCACTTTGTTGCTTTCTGTCCTGATCCTAATATTTTCCTAGTTATCCAGAAGTCATCTTTCATCATGACTTATCTTATTTGAAGTCTCTTTAAAACCCAGAAAAGTTGCCAAATTCTAGAGATTGCGTTGTTGCAATATCTTACCCATTTCATACTCATTCCCACTGCTCTATTTCAGTCCCTGCCTAGCTTGTGGGTTTTGGTCTCCAGTAAGACTGTCCCAAACAATTCTCTCCCCTTGCCAGGCACTCATTTCTCCTTTCACATGGCTACTATATCTATCATCTTAAGGCACAGCTCTGGTTACATTTAACTTATTTTCAAAAAAGAGAAAGTTCCCAAGTTCCAAACTCAAATTCTAGAAATTATTTGAGGGCGGTCGCCAAGGCTCTGGGGGGGTCCTGCTCCCAAACATGAGGTCCTAAAACGAGTGCTTATGTTATGATTTTAGATGCCATTTTCTCCAAGGCAAGAATTCTGCCTTATAACAATTTATTAGAAAATAAAACCAGAACGCTTCGCCTTCCCGTCTCTGTTCTTTCCCATTAAATTGTTGTCTAGCGCCACCTGGTGCTGAAAAGAAACAGACGCTGGGGGTGGGGGCGGGGTGAAGCACTATATTTGCTAGAACTGAAATTGTGGGTTTTTTTCGGCACTGGAGAGAAACTTACAGGTCATTTAGACAGATGCCACATTATATAGATATGCAATTTATTCAGAATTTATAGAAATAATTGGATCCAGATTTCCTGACGCCTTGGCTCATTTTTTCAGTGTTTCCCCATCTCTTAGGCCTTCAGAGGCACTGGGCCAGAGGGACCACCTCTGGAAGACCGAAAAATGATGAACATTTACTGGTTCTTGTCTTACGCACATTAATAAAGACAACCTCATGTATTCTTCACAGGTAATCTGTTCTCAGCTCTCTTTCACAGATTCAGTAAGATTCGGTGAGGTCGAATTGAAGTTGTAGTATATTACATTATTATTTTTATCATTATGAATACTGAAGTGCACCATCTTATTGGCTCACACGTATTCATCCCCTCCTGTCCCTGCCGTGCTTCTGTGTATGGGCCGGATGGAGACTTTCCTGCCCGCGCCGAGGTGGCCGACTCTTTCTTGGGCTCGTGGAATGTAAGTGGACGGGATATGTCCCACCTGGGAGCAGCGGCTGTGAAGTCGGCGGTGGGTGGGGTGCACCCCAGCGCCTGGAGCCCGGCTCTGGACAGGGACCAACAAGGCGCCCAGCTGACGCCACCTGAGCTGCGCCCATCAGAGCCACAGCGGCCCCTCAGGACACATAATCAAGAAAGAAATCTTCGTTTTTTCATTCACGGAGAAGTTGGGCTTGCTTGTTGCTGCAGGGAAAGGCGGTCATTGCGGGGGCTGACGCGAATCGGACTGACTCCCAAATCCCAAATCTCTCTGGAAACTATCGGTGAAAAAGAATCCGGCCCCCAGGATGATGTCGAATTGCACGCATTGGAGAAGCTGTGTGTTGGGTCTTCACTTGCTGAGCTTCTCACCGTTTCAAGCCTTTGTTTAAGCACCCAGCTCGGCTCTGCACCTGCTGCCGCAGCCCTGCCTCCTCCGTCCTTCTGATTCCCTTTACTTCCATCTACTTCCTCTTTTCTAACTTTTCTCTTTTTAAAAGCAAGTATTGGGTGTACCCTGGTGGCCTAATGGGTAAAGGCACAGGGCTCAGAGCACACACATCCCAAGGACCCAGGTTCCAGATCCAGGGCCAAGGGAGCAGCGACGATGAACAACGAAATAAAAATAAAGATAAAGGCTTTCTCCTCCCCTTTCTTCCAACCTGCTCGCCTGCATTCCTGCCTCCACCTTTCCTTAAAAGAAAAGAAAAAAGCACTTATTTCCTTCCAAAATACTCTACAATTCACACATTCACTTATTTATAATACATATGATTTAAACGTCTCCCCGGTTGAATTTTAGGAGGGAAGAGTTTTTGTGTGTGATTTGTTGACTGTCTTCCCTTAAACAGTACCCGGCACATAGTAGGTGCTAAATAATATTTGCTGAACGAATGAAAACACTGCTGAGAAATAGCAGCTGTTGTACTTTAATAACATGTCCAGTAGAGGTCACAGATGAGTTCCTCAAGTATCTCAGACCCGCGACTTGTTTCACTCTGTTTACACAGGGATCCGCTCTCTGGGTGTTTCAGGGATTAGTATGGGCTGCCACGTGCTCAGCTGGTGGTGGCAATTGGCAGAGACGGTGAAAACTGTCAAAAGATTAAAACTGATGATGCCTCAGATTGGTTTCCTCTCCTTATATGACCTAATCTTGGGAGCCAAGCAAGGAAGAAGAAAAAAAAAATGGCGTAGAAAATATTCACTTTAAGGCTGTGTTTAAATAAATCGCCTGTAAATTAAAATTAAATTCAGTTAAAAAAAACAACAACAAAAACACACAAAACCCCAGAAATGTTGGTTAAGTGCTTATTTTCAATTGCAAAGCTATTTACCTAGATTAGCCACACCTCTTAGAAGTATGTGTGGGCATGTGTGTATTGACAGCCTATTAAAATTAGGACTCAACTCTTCTTTTTCTTTCCCTTTTCCAACCAAAAATGGCGAGCCAAGATCACAGGCCGTGATTCTGCCCGAGTGTGGCTGATGCTCCCCGCTCAATGTTTCATGTTTGAATGACGCCACACAGAGGAAGGCAGACAGGAATGATGATGCTGAACTGGAAGTGAATAATTTTCTTTTGATTGCATAATTGGCTTAAATCATATTGACTAGTCCAAGTGGGTAGACATGTGAGAAGGAAGGACACTTTATTTTATTGTTTCCCACACATCAGATAGTGTGATTCAATACCTCACTTATTCTCTCAAGTGAACAATGTCAAAGATTGCACCTAAAATGTAGTAGATGCTCAACGATTATGGAATAATAGTCAACGTTAGGTCAAGGATGTGAGTCTTTTTTTTTTTTAATTTGGTTTATGTGAGGAGGTTTGATTTGTTTTCTTTTCTTTAATTTAAATCCAGAGTGCAGGTACATTATATTTAGTGTGCTTTGTTCATTTCATTTCCTAGACACTGGAAAGTATGTATAGAATATGGTTTCTGTTACTGAGATCATGAAAGGTAGGCTTGCGTGGAGACGAGGATGAGCAGATGTTAATTCTGGTGCTGCTGTGAAGTCGACATGTCTCTAGATCTTGTACAATTAAAATAAAGGATTACATAATTTCTACCTTGTCCACTTTACAGTGTGACATCAGATAAACATGAGACGCTATGTTTGAAAGGTTTTGGGGTGATTAAAAGGGACAGTTAGTCAATACATGAGCGTGAACTGAGAATGTTCCCGATATGTCCCTGGGGGAGGGAGTGTGACAAACTCCATCCAGTGGCATGTGGCTCAGGCTGCAGGTGTCCAGACAGGTGGATGAACAAGAGACAGCAGCGCTGAACGTTCATGCTTGAGCTACACCCAACCTGCCTCTGCGGCTGGTGCAGGTTTCCAAACTCAGGTGCTCCACGGCAAGAACAGCAGACAAAATGGCCCGCTTAACCTTTGTGCTGGTCAACAGCCAGACAGTTTCTTCTGTGATGAGACTGGCAGCCAGATAAGCGCAAGGGTACATTCTCTTGTGCGACACTGTAAGGAGGGAACCCAAGTCATTCACCAGAGTTTTAGAGCAGAGCCGCTCGGGTGGGAGGATGGGGACACTGTAAGAGCTCCCTCTGAGAGGTGATGGAGTTCCATTCTCAGTCCAACAGAAGTCAAAGGGAACTTCTTCCTTTTCCTTCTCCTCCTCTGGTGCTTAGAGCTTCCGCTGATGATTAGCCGTAGAATATATGCAGTGCAGACATAACCGGCACACAGCAGGTGAAGATGCCAGGTGGGCATGAACAAATGAGAGGCTCTTAGTCAAGCCCATGCAGACGTATACCTGGTAATGGCTTTGGCTGAAATATCTTTTTATATTTTATAGCGTGTTCACATTTGCCAGTGGTTAGCAAAGGTGAAGCTTGCCAAACTTTCATGTGGTACAAATGCCATGTTCAAGGAAAAGGACGTGGACTGTGGACAGGATCTGGCAAATCAACAGTATTATCAACAGCTGTGGTTTTTCAAGTGCTTGGTGAGGCTGGAATGAGCCAGCATGTGTGCATTTAGAGAGGACACTGATTCTCCTGTTCGTGTTTTAATACAACTTAAGATCCATCGCCTGATAGTTTCAGAGGGCTTCTAGTTACAATCAGCTTCTGATTAGATGAGATAATAGCCAGAAGGCAAATAATGATTAAGTCCCTAATTAATTGCTTAACTGGTTAAGGATTTCTTGAGAGATGATGTTCAGGGCACTAATTGTTGGCAAACACTTCACATCTCTGCCCGTCCACACTCTCACCGGAAGTGCTCATTTGAATTTCACCTATTTCCGTTACCCTTCTAGTGGAAACACCTTTGAAATGAACAGGTCAAAGGGAAGGAGAATTGGCACAGAGTTTCTGAAAAAAAACAGTCATTCTAAATGATTCAACAATTGACCTCTATATCATAAGATTCTGTGTTATGGTTCTGACTACCTAATGTCAAAAAACATTTGAAAAGTGACAGAAACTTGACATTTTACTTTACCCAGTGACTTGAATTGATAGTTGGTCATAAATATGGTCATATAGAACAGATCATTGCTTATGAATATCTTGGCTTTTCATTATATGTATATATAAAAGCCAGACCAATTTACCACAATTACACATCACTAGAATATCAGCTGTCAGAGATCACATGAAGTTCAAATTATCTGTATCGGGTCAGAATCTAGTTTTGTAAAGAGTGGGCTCAGAGGGTCGTGTCTTGCCTTTGGGTCGCTGTTGGTTTCAGCTATCTTTATGAAGTCCTGAGAGATTCTGCTTTACATCCCCCAAAAAGAAAAAAAATGGGGAGACACTGTCATGAACCTCAAGATACTTGATTGATGAGAAAGAAAAAAATAATCTGAATTATTGAAGGACTAGTTGTACACTTTTAAAAAAGTGATTTTATTCATTTCAAATATTTGTAACAATCCCCTTGAGAGCTACAAAGAAGGCATCATCATCATCAATGTCATCACCTAGTAAAAGTCCTTTGGAGATGGTTTGAATGCAGAAGTAAGATTTGATCCAAGATTCGCAAATCGAAGTTCTGCAGGGTCCAGATCTAAGACATCATTGCTCTCCTCAAGATCAACAACCTAATTGAATCCATACATGCCTTTTTAATTGAAATGAACCAGTTGTCAGTTGTTCCCTTCAAAAGGTACTTAATCTTTCAGTACTTCAGTCTTCAATCAGTTCAGCACACTAACTTGCATAGCTGATGAAGAAAGTGTTTGCGAAAGAAATTACATTTTTGGTGACTGGGCAATTTTTTCTAAACTTGATATTTTCTTAAAATTATTAATAGTAAAATCCTTATATTTGGATTTTCTTTTAATATAAATATAATTCTTTCACCTACAATTCTTATTTTTCTCTCTTGGTAACATTCCTTTTATCATGTACTGCCATACATAAAATCCTTCTGATGAACACACTACACAATTGACCCCTTGATGGAGCAGCGGTTTGGTCGACTGCCTTTGGCCAAAGCGCAGTCCACATACAGTCCACATACCTGGGTTCACGTCCCAGGACTGGGAGAACAACTAAAATGAACAACTAAATAAAATAAAGGTCCTTCTTCCTCCTTTCTCCTCCTGCCTGCCTGCCTGCTTGCCTTCATTCCTGCCCACACCTTATCTTAAAAAAAAAAAAAAAAACCCGAAAAAGAAAAGAAAACAATACTCAGTTAGTTCACATTGGGGGAGACTCTCAGGGAAACAAGACTGCAGAAGCTTTTCATACCTGCGAAGGGCCTAAATGGCTTGTTTAGCTTTGTTCTATGGTGTTTCTTATGTTAGCACATAACTATTTGGTGTCTCACATCTGAACAAATTAAAAGTTTTATCTTTCAAAAATGCAGAGCAGTAATTGTAAAGAGTTTACAGTAATGATTTACTCAGCTACAAATAACTATGTTCATTTTATGTCAACATGTCACAAAAACATATATATTATATGTTATTATGTTTATACACACATGTATGTGTATATATATGTATGTATGTGTATATAGTTAGTAAGTTAATGGCTTCTTCCCCTAGGAACAGTAACCTCATTAATGCAAATGCTGTAGAATTATGTAGGCCAGGCTAGGACGCATCTGACTGGCATGAAGCATTGCTCTAAAGACCAAAGTTACAGGATTGACCTCCAGGAGTGTCAGTGTGCGGAGCGTTTCTATACACACCGAGTCTGAGAACTGTGTGAATTCGTCACATTGAGTGATTCTCAGGTCAAAGCAGACTAGAGGCTGTACAGACATCATCAGTCATCATCTGTTTCTGCCAATTTTTGCAAGTTCCTCTGCCCGTCAACAGAAGGAAAATGACACGTATCCTTTCCGACTTCGTAGCTGACAAGACTGTGCTGCTGAGCGAATGCTTTCATGGTTCTGTAACATCATCTGAGTTAAGGCTGAGTGACCCTAGAAGTAAAAGTATATTTTCGAAGGAAAAACAAAAGCAGGATTATCAATAAGTTGCCAATTTCATGACAACCATTCTGACTTTAGAACTGGGTCTCCAGGCATTCTTTTTCATTTCCCAAAGCTTTCTTATGCCTAATGAGGAAGATTTAGTCATAAACTCAAAGGCAGAGTTGTTCAAATGACCACTGCATGTTTTTCCTGAGTTTTATTCAACATCAAGGAATGTTCTGGTTGTTTGAACTGGTAGCTGGTTTTCCAGCAGGTTCCCAACATGATAATGCTGTTTCATCCGCTTAACGCAAAAGACATCCATTTCTCCGCCTCATACGTTTACTGGCGCTCCTCCTGTTTACTCTGGAGAGAAGTATGACAGGCTGCTGTATCTCCAGGCCTATCCCCCCTTGTGCTTCTGGAGGAATGATCCTTTTATTCCACTGGCTCAAGACCCAAAGAGACTCACCAGAAGGCTGGTTTTGGAGCGCTCATTTCTTAAACCAACCTGCCTCACCAACCTACACAAGCCTCGCCAGTGTCAATCCAAGTCTGGAGTCATATTAGCTCCTCTTCTTCTCTCTTTGCCTGCTGTAGCCCCCTCCCAACCCTTGCATCTTCTCCAGAGGCCCAAGCTGTTCCCCTACTGGCTATAGTGATAATAATCGGTGTTATTTGTGGAGCATTTACTGTGACCAGATCATTTGAGAACTTGACGTGTGGAATAGGAATGCTTCCTTGGGCTTAGTTAGCAACACCCCTGCCGCCACTTTGAAGCCATCACTCCCCTGCCTTTGGGGACTGGGACCCCAGACCAAAATTTCTCCTGCGATAGGGCTGCCAGGTTTAGTAAATAAAGACGCAGGAAGCCTAGTTAAAGATCTGATAAACAACGGGGGAAATGTTAGTGTAGCTGTGTCCCAAATATTGCATGAGATATACTTGCATTTAAAAAATGCTGTTGTTCATCCGAAAGTCACATTGAATTGGGTTTTTAGAAGCTTCTCTGGGAGCCCCCTCAGGGAGTCTTCCTGTGCTGTGCCTGGGGACAGGAGTCACAAACCCTCAGGTCCTGGACCTCTCTACCCTTCTTCTGATGCTTGAGGCCGGGACATGAACATGGGGCGGAGGATAAAAATCACTATTATCTGACTTTCTCTTCTCCTTCCTGCCCCCATTTCTTGGACTTTCAACTTCCTCCACCTCACATCCTCCTCCTCTCTCCTCCAGGTATAATTTAAAGCTCTATCATCTAGGCAGCCAGACTTCTTGATGGACTTTGCTCACTAAGTGCAGATTTTGTGGATTTCAGGGATAACTCTCTTGCCGTTGACTTAGAAATCCTGCTTGGATAGCAGCGGCTAAGCATGAACTCTCACTCACTTTGCATTTCTGCTGACTCCTGTATCTCTTCCCCCATTCCTTGGCAGAGAAATGACCCTGGCTAGTGGGATACCAAGAAGTACAAAAGAGAAACGCCTATTGATGACTTGTGAGAAGAGGGGTTTTGTCCATTAAATTATATCTATATTTATGTTTATTGTCGGTCTTTCCCTTTTCTCCCACTCCAATCTAGAATTTGGTCCCCCTGAGGACATGACCTTGCTCCGGGAATGCTGATATCGTACCGGTAAATGATTGCTAGACAAGTAACCAGCTCTCCTTACACTGCAAGGAAAAGAAGACTTAGGGAGTTAATATGCCTAATTTGCAGAGCAGAGCTGGGGCCCATCTGCAGCTCCCACTGACTGGAACCCAGCACTTCTGCCTGCCTGCTGTCTGCAGCTCAGCAGCCCTCTTAGTGTCTTTTTTTCTTGGGAAACTTTCATCTCCGTGTGAAAAAACAAAAGCAAGAATTGCATTTTCCTGCTTCTTTGCCTCAACAAAAGGAACTTTCTGACAATAACAAAAAGGAAAGGGAAACTTTGAAGGAAACAGAATCTCAAATACATAAAACTATCATGTTTCTAAAGTTCTGCTTTCTCACGCTGCAACAACCAACAATTCTTCTGTTCTGTTCAACCACACAAAGGTATCTTGAGATAATGGTTCCTGGGATAGGTGAGATATAGCCTGTGGGATGTCTGTGTATGAATTGGGAAGAGATGCGCCTTTTGCTGACCAGGCAGGCACAGGGCAGCTTCATGGCACAAGGGGAAATGTGGGCTGAATTTATCTCCCAGTGGCCCCACACCCTCATGGACTGAGCAATCCACCCCTCTATAAGGAATGGCCTCTCCTTCGGCGTCTCTGTCTCTGAAACCATAGTTTTGGCCATAGTAGCTGTTAAATGTTGGAAAATCTTTATTTCTTCCCAGGTCTTTACCACCTGCTCTCTGAACTTATTCCCTCCCTCCTGACCTGAGTGGTTTTCCATCCATTAGACTCTCTCTCAGGAATATTACTCAAGGACTTCCTCCCATCGTCTAAGTTCAACCTTGGTCAAGAGGCGGGCCCAAATTCTTCTTGCTCCCTAAGACTCCCCACTCATGTCTGGTTTCACCTTTCTGATTCCCTGCAATGCCCAGGGCAAGGTAACTGATGCCCTTTGGCACCAGTGAAAAATCTTGCCTCTCTTAGACCAGATCAATGGCTCTGTCTGCCTCTTGAGCTTTCTGTGATAACTCACTCCTGAAACATGGGTAAGTGGTCTTCAGAAGTCCTCAGAATAAACAACATAAGACTATCTTGGCTTGCCCTGGTGGCTTAGCAGTTTAGTCCACCAGGCTCAGTCCATGCACATTCTAAGGTCCCTGGCTCAAGACCCAGGATCCAGGGAAACAACCACGATGAACAACTAAATCAAATCAATAAAATGCTTTTTTTTTTTTTTTAAAAAAAAGAAGACCTTGATTATACAATTCTAGATATACCCTGTTTACCAATGTGCATTGTGTGTTTAATATATATGCATATAATTCATATGAAAAAATACTAACAAGCTAATATGGAGGCAGTGTGATATAGTGGAAGGAGCACAGGCTTTGAATCCGGGTTAAATGCCAGCCCTATGACGGACTTACCTGTGTGCTTCTGGGTGATATTTCTTGTTTATAAAAAGAGAACAAGACTGAAGTAGGAGGGCAATGCATTAGTTTTCTAAGGCTGCTGTAATAAAGGCCACAGAGCGAATGGTTTAACCAACAGGAATTTATTGCCTCAGAGTTCTGGAGGCTGCAAGTTTGAAATCAAGATGCCATCAAGGGTGGTTTCTTCTGAGGGCTACGAGGGAAGCGTCTCTCCCCGGCTTGTGGACGGCTGCTTCCATTTGCACATGGTTCTTCCTGTAGATGTGTCTCTGTGTCCCAATTTCTCCCTTTTATAGGGACACTAGTCATACTGGTTAAAATTCCACCCTAATGACCTCACTTTAACCTAATTACCTCTGTAAAGATCCTGTCTCTAAACAAGGTCACACTCGGAGGTCCTGGGACTTAGGACTCCAACAAATCATTTTGGGGAGCACACAGTTCAACTCTTAACAAGTTGCCAGAAGATTAAAAAACTGTCTTGTATAAAGGATTCAAAATTCTGGGTATAAGAAGTTCTCGACAGACAGCAGTAGTTACCTTTACTATTAATGGCTTTATCTTCTCTTCTTCTGGAATGATCTTATGAATGCATGGTCACTCTGTGAGCTTAATGGAGATATATATATCTATATATCTATATATATAAATATAAATATATATATAGGTATATAAAGAGGGAGTCTAAGTAGGGAAAAAGTGTAAATGTTCAGAAAATGTCAGACATAATAATCAATTATTCAGATTAGATGATTTTGTGTTTAATGTATTTGGGGGAAGGAGGAGGAAAGAGCAGGGACACCAAATAAATGGTAAATAGAGCTGATAGGATTTAATTATCCACAATGACTGGTTTTGACTAGATTAACACTCTATTTTACTTCACTTTGGGAACAAAGAGAGCCGGAGATAGAATCAAAGTTTATCCTTGAATATCATGTTTTGGAGCAAAAAAAGGATCTTTACGGAACCAGTCACTTGATTTTGGTGGCAGGAAACTCCATTCAGCAGGCAGCCTCTCCTGGAAAACGTTTATAGAATGACACTGTCGAGCCTCTGTAGGATTTTAATTTGGTGTATTTTCTGTGGCACCTTTGTTTCAGTGTATTATTTGAAGAGAAATTCTCACTGTTAAGAAAACCAGAAAGGAGAAAATTATGTTTGTTCCCAAAGAGGGGTATCTTGTTTGATCTTGAACTTTTCCCTTCAGGGTACCCTCCTTGGGCCGGGTAACTAACGACAATGCAGTGGAATGCAAACCTTCGGGGGTGCTTCAAGAAGATGAAGGGTTATTATGTGGGAATCTGGTCTCCATTAAGAGTTAGAACAAGAGGAAGTATGTTTGGTTTGCAGAAGGAAGAACTTAAGCTAGATCCACATACTCTCTGTATTGGTAATCAGTAAAATAGATGCCCAAGAGAGGCTAAGTAATACCATTCCTAAGAAGATGTGTAAAATGATGATAGAAATTGCACTGCTATAATAATTTTTTAAAAATAATAAAGCCTTATGAATATTCTATCAAGCATATGAGATTTTCACCATCCTACTCATTTGTCAATTTGTCAATGACACTTTTTTCTAAATAACCCTTCTGATTATTACTCTTACTCAATTTATGAAAATAATGTCTATTTTTTAAAGTGATGGTTGAGTTTGATTAAAATGATCATATGTAAAGTTAATATTGGTGTTATAAAGGTATCGTCTTATAATTTCCCTACTCAAAGATTTCCATTAAACTCAAGCCAAAGAAAAATAGAAAATGGAGAGAGTTCAATACTAGATCCTGATTTCCCAGGGAGAGCTTAGATTTCTTGGAGGATAGAATTGGTTCTCCTTTTTATTTATTTATTTTTCAAAGCTGATTGCAGGGAAGCTTTATCATAAGGGAACATTTACACGCTGTTTTGTTTGGAGACTACCAGAAAACTTGTGAATTATATAAGAGGGGAGCAAAAGGGGTTGCTTCATTCTGTATTCTGACTGTTTCTGTTGCCTGAGACTGGCAGATAAATGAACAAATCTTTCCCCTTTGCATAAGGGAGCTTCAGTGTAAGTCTGTAAGGAATCAAAAGTAGCTATCAAATAAATCCACTTTCAGGAGAGACTGCTTATCCAATGGAATTTTAACAGATAACAAGAATATAGAAATATTCTAAGTATAATACATGAAAAATAGCAGCATAGGATTTTCATTTCTATCAATACCACTGACTAGAGGATCTGAAAACTCTCTTACTAAAAATCACTTAGATATACTGGCAAAACAAAGAAACTACTCTGGAAGCTGATTTTTTTTTTTGACTACTCTTGATTTGTTTTGTTTGTCTAGGTAACAATTGGTTATTGGTTATGAAAGTACAAGAGACAAATTTCTGAGTACATGAAAGGGAGAAATTTGGACCTAAGATCCTCAGATAAAGATCCCTTGAATGACTATACATCTGTGCAAGGGGATGACTGAGAACAGTTATCCCCTCCCAAAAAGATGCCTAAAGGAAATCTTTGTGTAGCCTGATGTATTGGGGAAGGGAAAAGGGAAGGAAAACCTCAAGAAATTGAAAAAAACAAAACAAAGCCGGGAACTTCAGGTTACCCTGACTTGAGTGTAGGGTTTGAACTTACACTGTTTGGAGGGTCTAAATTCTCCAGCGATGTCATGCTTGGGTTGATAATCCTGATGCCCTCAAGAGAAATAATTAAAAACCTCTCAAAGAAAGACAATTTTCAATCCAGGAAGCACAGGATTCCTGTAGATAAAAGCCACAAAACATGAACTCATAATACTGTTATGAAATGCATGAAGAAACAATTCAGTCATCGGAAATAATAACCAATATAATTAGACCCTAGGAACCTCAGAAACAGATGATAAAGTAAGAATATTTAAAATCGCTTGAGCGATAAAGCAAACACTGTTGAAATATCGACTGAGAGCACTTTTTCAGGTCTACAAAGGGGTTAATTTGTACACTTTCTCTTAAGTAGTTTTACTTCTGAACTAGCTCAGGACCAGAGTTCTGCTAATTAGGAAGAGGCACTCTGAGTTTTTAGACCACTCCTTCCTACAAAGGCTGGTTTTTGTGAACAGAATTCAACATGGGAATCAGTGCAGCTGCTGGCCTTCAACTGTGAGCCATTGAGCAAAAGAAAGTTTAAATCTGTATCCCAGCTGGAGTCAAGTTTGGAAAGCAGATTGATTTATTCCAAAAAGGTGGAAAGAGTGCGAACCAAGTGAAAGAGAAGCAAGACAAAGCCAGTGAAATTAGAAGGTGGAGGATGTGGTGTTTCCTAAGGCAACACACCACCCCCCTCAAAAAAAAAAAAAAAAAAAAAAAACCAGAGATAATTATTTGAGGTCACCTTCAAAAGGCGACCATGGTTGGGAGCTAATTTGGGCAATATTTAGCAAAGTCAAATATTTTGACTGTGAAGTAAAGCTAGAACCAGTGAAAGAAATCTAATTCCAGAAATACACTGCTAGGCTTTACACAGGGGATTGTACTCCTTGGAATGATGTACATTTAACTGCACTTTTCAGCTCCTTTTGTCCTTTTCTATTTGGATGGCAAAGACGAACTTACTAGAGTGGCTTTCTATCTTGATTGATTAACTTCCCAATAAATGGGTCAGAAAAGTTTCTCAGAACTTGAATTGGACCCTAATGTGTTATCGTAACATGAGTTCAGTGTCATGTCAGGTACAGGTGAAAGAAAATGTGCTGAAGTATGTGATGGCTACTTCCCTCCACCTTCAATTGTTCAGAGCACTTTGGTACTTGTTTTTACGATAAGGGATGGCATAAGCAATTAAATAAGTTCAACTGTTTTTGCTTAAGAAAATTTCAGATTTCCAGGCAGGAATCAGCTTTCTTCTTGAACAAAGTCCAGCTCAAAGGTAAAAGCCACATTAGCTTAACTTGATGGGGACACATGTTGGACATTGTGGTATCATAAAATGCAGCATTCCAATCAAACAGAAAAGGTTTGGCACACCCTGGTGGCTCAGGTGTTAAGTCTGTGACTGCAGCAGAGGGGGAGGGCGGGGGCGCAGTCCATGTAAAGCCCAAGGACCCAGGTTTGTGACCTAGGACCAGGAGGAAAAATCAAAATGAACAACTAAATACAGAAATAAAATGCTGCTTCTTCCTGCCTGCCTGCCTTGCCTGCTTGTCTTCCTTCCTGCCTGCTTCCTTCCTCTTTGAAAAAAAAAAAAAAAAAAAAAAAGGAAAAATTTATAGACAATCCTCAAGAGATCTGGAAAATCGTCAGAGAGTGATGTTTTTTCCTTCCTCTCGCCCCTCCTTTCCTCCTCATCCTCTTCCTCTTTCGACTTCTTTCCTCTCCATCACTCCACCTCCATCCTGGCTCTTCTGCCTTTACAGATACCCTTTTCCAGCTTCCCATTGCACATGCCACGTGGTGGCTCAGAGGCCCGCCCTGGTCTTACTGTCCTGTTCTCGGTGTCTCAGTCTGGTCCACATTCAGGAGTCGAGATTAGATGCCTCTTCTAGCCTGAAGCAGGCACGAAAGGGGAAGAAATATCATAGCTCTAAAGGTACTAAAAAGATCATTTTTCTTATTTCCTTAAATAAAATTAGAACCACAGTCTGCTCCATCAAAGACCCCCCAGGGCTCTTCTGACCCCTGTGTGTGATTGAGGGCAGCTGAGCCTCCAGGGAAGCCCCTACATTTGAGGCACCTCTTCTCTGTCTCACTTTTTATTAGAATTAGTGGTCTTGTTACAGGTTCTGGGGCGTTGAGTGAGGAATTCTTTTTCTGATTGTATAAGGGGACAAGGGAGATGCTCCTTTTGTAGGTATTAGGAAACATGAAAGAGAATTCGTTAGACTGAAAACTTTGCAGGTAGAATTGTATTTTTCTTCCTATTTCACTTGGATACATTCCTTTTCTCCCAGCTTTAGAAACTAACAGATAAAAAGTTTAGATTTAAGTAGTTTCTTTTCTTTCTTTTTTTTTTTTTAACAATGCTTATAATGTAGCTTGCATGTTCTGAGAACACGATGTTTGAGAAAACAAGGAATTCGCACTAAATAATTATGCAATATAAAGCAGGCCCTACCTTCAAGGTATGACTTCTCAGACCTGTTAATATGCTAGTAAGTATGGGACACTTCAAAAGCAGATTATAAATAGTTTTCTTAAATTATTTGGCTATCAAAAGAAGTGTAAGTGTAGACACAAACGCCTTTAACCTTGTTGGTGCTGGGGTCAGTTCCTGCGCTCCTGATCCAAAGGACAGACAGACAGACGTAGTGCTCGATATAGATGCTGCCTTTCAATTCTCAATCTTCCCTTCTCTCCTCTGCTGTGTGATCAGGGCCAACACTCAGGAAACCACATTTTGCTTTGATCAGCTGGCTTCCTATGGGGGTGCCTGAGAGGGAGACTTGGGGAGAGAGAGGGATTTTCCTTCTTAGCATTTGTTTGCTATTTCTATGTGTCACCTGTCAATGGCCTTTCACTGGGGAGCAGGCGTCAGTTGCTGACTTGAGCGTCTCTGCAGGCTCCCAGAACCTTGTTGCACTATCTGAAGAAGCACTGACTCTAGGGAGTGTTCCCTCAGAGTCAGAGTTCCAGGTAGAAGAGGGCTCTCCTCCTGCGGGACCAGCAGACAGGCAGTGCAGTCCCAAGACTGGGGCCTGAGCTCTAGGTGGCCCTCGCCCAGCTTCTAGTTCTGGCAACTGCAACCTCTTCCCTCAGAGTGGAAGCTGCTTTCTACCTACCTCTGGTGTCTTAGTGATTCTTGATGAGCCCCCTGGATCTGTAAGAGTTTTCCTCTATCAAGTTCCCTCTGTTGAAATACCTAGAGTGGTGTCTATTTTCCCAACTGGACTGTTGGAAGAAGAATGCAGAGTTTCTCCTGCACAGGAGGGGCCTTGAAGATGGAGGGAGGGAGGCAGAGTGGGGAGAGGTTGCAAGGGAGGGAAAGCCTGGAATTCTTTCCTGGCATCATCAACAGCAGTGGGTTTCAACTTTAGAAAGGTAAGAGAATTCAAAGGAATTTCATTTGAAAATAGAACGACATTCCTTGAGATACTAGGAGACATCCCGGGGTGTTATAAAATTATAAATTTGTTTCTTATCTATTAAGTTATTCAGCAATTTTAGTAAAAATAGCAATGTCTCCTTCTGCAGGGTTATATTGGCCATTTGAAAATGCACATTGGTCATTTGAAAATCGTGAAAGGAGATGGTGTGATGTGGTAGAGTATGGGAGGCTAGGGTAAAATGTAAGCAATATGTTATAAAGAGAAACTCAACAAATACAAACTAAACTGGCATGCCTTGGTGGTTTAGCAGTTAAGTCTGTAATTCCGAATGTTGTAGACCACATGAAGCCCGCAGACCCAGGTTCACAGCCCAGGACAGGGGATGGAACGGGGAGGTGGGTGCTGGGGGGAGACAACTAAATGCTTCCTCCTCTACTCTCTTCTTGCCTGCCTGCTTGTCTTTACTCCTGCCTGCTTCCTTCCTCTAAATAAGCAAATGAAACTTTTAAATATACTCAAATGAAGTCTCTGCTTCTCAAGTATGGCTGCCGACTAGAAGCAGCTGGGGAAATGTTACAATTACTGATTAAGATGACAGATCCCAGGACCAGAGACTCAGACTCTCTTGGGCTTGAACCCTGGGACGAGTATTTTTGCAAACCTCATGTGATCAAGGTATTCTGATGATGGACAGGTTTAGGATCTAATTTTTATTTTTTTAATGAAATTGATTTTAGCTCTTGGATTCAGAATCCGGTGGTTTTTGTTTTTCTTTTAGATGTGTTATTGAACATAGCATGATCCTATTATGTAAGTTTCAGGTGTCATCATGAGAAGTCGACATCTGTCTACACTACATCCAGCGCCCCACTAAAATTGTTTCGGTTTTTCCACTCAGATCTGACCTTGGAGCATCACGCAGTTTCCATCCTGGCAGCGGGCAGTGGGGAAAGCGCTGGGCTGGGAGCTTCCTCCGGGGGCTGATTTGGGGAGGACTTTGATCATCTGCTGTGTCTGCCCCGGGACACGGTCTCTGTCTGGGGGATGGGGCTGCCTGATGTCAGGAGGCAGGGATTCTGCCTCCTCTGCGGGCCTTCCCCCATCAGCGCAGGGCTTTTCCAGGCTGCTTCCTCTGTGGGATTCTAAGGTTTAGGAGCTTCTTAAGAAACAGCCAGGCATGTTGGCAGCTAGGACTGGTAGCCTGTCAAGAGAATGGGAAAGAAAAGAGCAGAGATCAGGTCAGCAGCAGGAGTTTCTAACTTTAACCACCATCAGTTCTCTTGTTTTTTTTTTTTGTTTTTTTTGTTTTTTTTTTTACTTTGAAATGAAATACGAAACAAAGAAGAGTCTCAATATTTTTTAAAGATTCCATCAACAGAGTGAAAGGGTGTCTCTCTGGCAACGCGGACCCTCACCTCTCTCCGTCTGTCTCCTTGCCAAGTCTGGCAAACCTGAGGAAATCAAGAACTTTCTGCTCAGAGCCAGAAGAGGAATGCCACATCTTTTAAGATCAAGGAGAATCTGAAGTTTGAAAGTTCGATGCTGCAAATTGGCTGTCCCAAAGAGAAGGCAGAGAAACGGAGGCAATCGCGAAGCAGACGTGTTGATTGAACTGTACGCAGATTTCCCCCCAAAACCAAACAAGCAAAGAAGATAAAAATGAATTAGCCATTTTTAAAACGATTGGAAAAGCTACTGGTTTTCTGATTGATCCGGTCGGGTTCCCGCCGGTGGCCTCTGTCTTGGGTAATGTCGCTGGGAGAGTGGGCCCTGGAATCTTTCAGGAAATCCACCAGGCGTGTGGCTTTTCCATGGTGAGTGTGCGTTGCGACAATCCTGGCTGGCACACTGGGTGACTGGCGTGCACTTTCTTAATGTGCTCTCATCCCCTCCTTTGTTATTCTTAGTCCACAGGAACTGTGGCTTCTCTCTGAGTTACGTAGGGCTCCGGCCTGATGCCGGCTGCCACCCACTTGGAGAGGAGGGTCACCTCAGCTTCTGGAACTCACAGAACCTATTGTTCCAGTCCCGTCTTACTCAGCGCTGTCACAGGAGCCGCAGACGCCTGCTCTGGGAGGGCAGGCAAATGACTGCCCAGAGAGCCATTCATCATGGTAATAAATGTTCTATGTTTTACGAAGTTCCATCAGAGTTCACATACACCCGGGCGCAACACACTTGTCCCCTGTGCCCTCTTTTGCTGTCTCTCGAGGTATATCCTGTCCATAAAAGTGTGCAAACTATTTGTGTGTGTGCCGGGGAGTGATGCTGAAGCTGTGACACCGCTCCACAAATTGTGCGTCTGTGAGCATTGGTGGCGCCCAGGAGTAGAAGAGACACCTGCCTGTGTGGCCACTGCCACCTTCCTAGGCTTCATGTCCACTGCTTCTGTGCTGGGATTTTCGTTGCTCCCCACTTCCCAAATGTGTCGATTTAATTGCTTCGCTCCCCGCAGACTGCCCTGGACCACGGTCCTGCTGCCGCCTGGCCCTCTCCCCCTCTTTAGCCCACACACCCGAATTAACCGGAAACATTCATTGCTCAGTAATGAGGTTGGGATTCCTCTCTGTCGAGTCCAGGAAAACATAAAAGACAGCCTGTCTTTATGTTAACATCAACTCCTGCTTTCATCGTCTTCTTTCCGCTGTACACTCGCTGCCAACTCACTTTAAAAAAGACGCAAACATGACCCCCAGCTTCCCAGAGCAGTTCTGTCATTGTGCAATCTCAGAACAATTTACTATGTCAGACAACCAAACACGCACCCACACACACACACACACACACACAAGTATGTCGAAACAAAACATTTGGGGCATCCTTTCCTCGTTCTGAAGCATCATTTGCTCACTCACATATTTAATATTCGCCACTTTTTTGCGGGTCTGGCTGTGTTTAGTTTAGTAATTTACACACAATTTACAAAGAAAGGCCCAAACATTTAGCCACAGATGTCATCAAATAATGGAAGGTTTGTAATAATGGCCTGTAATTTAACATTTTGAAATTAAGATTTTGAGATGCTTTGTTAAGAAAAACAAAAGGGCTTATTAACTCATTTGCCCTCCTTATTAACTGTTTTTGGGTTGACTGAGCAAACACCCAATTAAAGTGCTGATTTGTTAAGGTCAGACGTTAGCTGAAAAGGAAAAGAGAAGAGAAAATTTGTAGCAGAAGCTAATTATCAAAGGATTATCTTGTCTGAGTTAGGAGATGCTGTCTTTTAAGTAAGCTGATGACAATCTATGCCTTTACATATTTAAGACACATGTCTTGGACACAGTCCCTGCCTGGCTACCTCAGTCTTAATAGCAGGACAAGACAATAGAGAAACAGACAGGTCAAACACACAAAACCTAAGCGAGGTTAACATGAATCAGGACAGAACATTTCCAAATGTTGTGCTGATCTTAACATTCTTTCAGCTGATTCATAAGCCCTGCTATACCTGTCACTCCAAGAAACACCAGCCTTTACAGTTTTTTGCTGTGGATGCTAGCAGAAAGTTCAATTGGTTTGATCAAAATTGTGGCTTTGTAGACCCAGCCATTGGTAACCAAAGGATTACAAATGAGCTCTCTAAGGGAATCTGCAGCTTCCAGCTAAATCCCACATTAAAACAGCTATCATTTCTTATATTATTAGATTGCCTCAACTTTGATGAGAGGTAAGATTTTTGATGCAATAATGGATTTGAGAAAGGTAATGATAAATCAGTGACTGTCATTCACAAGTTTCCTAATAAACAACCAGAAGAAAAGTTAGAAAAAAAAAAAAGATAGTTGATGGATTCTAAATAGTCACAGACCTAATTTTTATCAGAGTTCAAATTCTCTAATCAATCTTTTTCAAATGCAATTTTCCCCTTCAGTTATTGTACTTGGGGCTTAATAAGTTCACATAACCCTTGCAAGACTTGATCATGATATTTGGCTTCTTTTGATTAAAGAGCTCCACATTTTTCAAGTAGTGTAGTGGATAATAACTGTAAGTAGAAAGACAGAGACTGTTGGTTGTTCCATGAATCTGATTCTTCTTCCTGGGCCCACACATTGTTTCAGAGACTCCATTGGGATTACAAGTAGCCATGAACCTGAGTCCTGAAATTATGGAATGTATGCAGAAGTGATATGGTCACTTCTGGGCCTGTCTCCCTAAAAGCTTCCATGAGCACTTTACTATTCTGCCAGATTGAAGGCATGTCAGTGCAAGGCCCTTGGAAACATGGATTGAAAATGGCAGAGTCACAAGACAGAAGCACCTGGGTCCAGAAATTTCTGCTTAAAAGAACACTTCCCACCGGTCAACAATATCCCTTCATGCACACACACACATGAACACACACACAGACACACACACACACGAATATACACCAAACACACACACACACGATATAAAGAGTTTTCCATCTTGTGAAAGTCTTCTTTGGGGCACATAGGTAGAGTTAGGTTTTCACCTCCTACCATGGTATCGAAAGGTGAACAGATAATTCTTATCCCTTCTCCCTGGCAAAAAGACCATGGGCATATAGCTCATCAGATACTTAGAGTCTCCGATACAGGAGTGACATGTTTAATTACTCCTGTTTCTTTGTTAGGACACTTTGTTGGACACAACTGTCTCCGCAGAACTGATTTTCCTCTTAGGCCCTGAAATGGATACTTTACTCTTTGATAGCTTTTTATCCATCTAATCAACATGTGACCATCTATCGGTGAAGTTTCATTGAGGAACTTCTGAGGTGTCAGCTGCAATTCTGTAAAATTATTGATATTTCTGTCAAAATTAGGCAGTTACAATTTTAGGGTGTGCCTAAGCAAACTTTTTACTTTCTTCCCGTTTTTGATGCCTGGCCAACTAGTAAACTCTCTAGGTTTCTGTTTGGCTTTTTTTTTTTTTTTTTTAACACTCTATGGCTTAGGTTACCAAGTCTTTTTTTTACCACAAAGAATTTAATTTTTAACTTTTGCCCTCTAATAGAATCTGTGTAGAGTGGAAGAGTTAAATCTATTAAAGACTTTCTTACTAACAAAAGTCATAAATTTGCTTTTCTATAGTTGTTTAGTTGTTGCTTCTCAACCTGCAAAAAGTGGGAGGGTGGGATTGGGCTACTTATAAGGGAGGGGCAAGACAGGCTCATGGGAGTCTGGAATGTTGGCAAATACAAGGAATTTGAATTTTGGTGGAATTGCCCATCCTGTCCCAGTTTACTCAAATGATGTTTATTTTGCTAGAGATCATGTTCAATGCTAAGGACACAGAAATGGGTAAGACATGCTTGTCTCCAAGAAATTATAATCTGGAAGAGGAGATACACGCACACACACACACACACACACACACACACACACACACAGACATATCTGGAATTGTGGGCCGTGTTCTATGCAGTTGGATGTATTAAGATAAAGGATTCTATCTTAGTCTCCTAGCATTGCTAGAACAAATTACTGAGTGACTTAAAACAACATAAATGTATGCTCTTGTGGTTCTAGAGACTGAAAGTCCAAAATCAAGGGCCATATTCCCTGTGGAGGCTCCCAGGTAGAACACTTCCTTGGCAGGGTCCAAAGTCTTCTCCTTGTAAGGACACCAGTCGTGCTGGATTGAAGGATAACCCTAACCTGTGTCATCTCATCTTTACTTGATTATGCCTGAAAGACCTTATTTCCAAATAAGTGTTCAATGCTAAGGTCACCTTCCAAATAAGGTTATCATCACAGTTTCCAGGAAAATTTTGATTGGACACTAATCAAGCCAGTTCAGGCCTCTAACCCAGATGAGGGCAAGGCAGAATGATGATCAAAGAACGTTTCCTGAAGACATGGGACTGAGATGCATCTCGAGGGATGAAAGCGGGTTAAAACAGAAATAATGTGGTTTATGACCTAAACGTGTGATACCGTATGAAGCAGATTAAAGAATACTTTCTACCCAGAAAATGTTTTACGTTACTTATTTTAATTAAGAGGAGATTCAAACATGTACTTGATCTTTCCTGCCTCCATGTCTGCTTCACTGCTCTAACTCAGGTGAGCCAACTTCATTCTCAGCTGTGAAATATTTAGAGTTCATGTCTAAATATATATCACATTAACACTTCATGGTGCAAGATTCTCTGCGTAATCCCAGGCCCCTGGCTTTAGTCCAACTGTGAACACAGAGCACCTGTAGGCCGTTCAGTTTCCTCTGATTTGGAGTCTGGGGCTATCCTTGCTCGTGGGGGCATGTCAAAGATGACAGCACTACGGAACCGCTGACTTCATTCATTCTGTCAGGCATTCATTGCACAAATTATTTTTTAGTAGAATTGTGTATACAAACCGCTGTGCTAGGTATGGAGAAGAGGAAAAAGATAGATACAATATATTGTTCTCGAAAAGCCTCCCAGCTAATGGGGAAAAAGAAAACAGACGTGATAGATATATATATATACACATACATGTGTATATATATGTATATATACGTGTGTGTGTGTGTATATATACACACATACACATGCATTTTTTTATAGGAAAGGTGCAGACAGGAATGAAGGCGAGTAGTCAGGCAGGCAGGAAGAGAGAGGCAGGAGATTTTATTTATTTTTAGTCGTTCACATTCGCTGTTTCCCCCCAGCCCTGGGTCTTGAACATGGAACCTTGGGATGTATGTGGGACTGTTCCCAGGGTGCACTAGGCCACCAGGACATGTCCAGTAATTATACTTTGGCACGCAATAATTACTCAAGGAATATTCGCTGACGTGAATAAAAAGGATTAAACATTATGGGGAAGAAGGAGTAAAAAGAAGTCTATTGTATATAATAAAATCCTGGCAGAGGTTTCCTATAAAGGTCAATTAAAAGAAACTGAGGCGTTAAGTGCATTTCCCTTTTAAGCCCCACTGTGTAAACAGCACAATGTGGAGCACAAAGCAAAGTCCTATTAATTAGTATTGATTGGAAAACCTATTATATTCTGCATCGTGCTGACTGGGGCCTGGATTGTGAGTATTGATTTATCATTCAGTTAAAGAAGAGCTGAGAATTGTCATCCTGGTTAGCATAATGGATCACTGAGGATTCCTAAATAGCCCAAAGCTTGGTCTCATACTAGGATGACTAACTCTACCATTTGCCAAGGACTTTTCTGGTTTTAACGTTACAATTCATGTGCCCAGGAGCTCCCTCAGCCCCACGGTTGGTCACTATTTATCAGTGGCCCAACTTTATAACAATTCAACTTACCTTCATTTTAGTTTGACCTGCCTTCTCTGGACAAGCCTATATACCCAAGGCCAACGCAAACCAGATTAAGGCATATGGTGGCCGTCTTTGTCTGGCAGATGAGCCTGCCAAACCAGAGACCAAGTGCACAAAGGCAGGGCCCCAGATTATCACATGTTACAGCTTTCCTCAGAAAGCCTTCGGATGCTGGCAGGCCCATCACTCCCTTTAAGGAGCAACTACTTTTCAGGTTGAATCCTGACATTTTTTTTTTTTTTCCCCTACTATGTACACAAAGCCAAACAGACAAACCTAGCATGACCCTTTCCAGAACCAAGTGCGATGCCAGGACTCCACATGCTGGAAGACTTATATCCCTAGAGAAGAAACCCCAACTTTAACGCTGACAAAATGAAGACCTATTTTTATTTATGCTTGCACACAGAGAGGAATGACGGTGTCATCCATGTCTTAGACACATTTTAATTTGTGGATTTTTTCGTATTTAACTCTCTTAATTGGATGAAAGTCTGCTGCTGCTGATTTATGATCTCCAGTTGTGCCAGGCATCATTTAAAATGTGCACAGCTGCTCTGTAGTAGTTTAACTTGGCAGGTAGCGTTAGACCATTGAATTGTGTCATTTATTTGTATATGCCTACAATGGTCTCCTTGTGCAGGCTGGTCAAAAATGCAGGCAAGGTTTGGACAGGGTATTTAAGGAGTCTCAGAGAGGGATTTATCCTTCGGGGAGGCTTTCGTCGTCTCCAGAAAGAATAGGATAGCATTTTGTGCCCCTGAGACATTCTCCAGAGAATCAGAAACAAGTTGGAGTGGACAGGTCAGCAGAGTGAGAGGTCCACAGCTTCAGTCTGGGGACTCTGATTTCAGTGGTCATTCAGGCAATGTAGGACTTGCCACTGTTGACAACAGTGTCACTTTCATTATGACATGTCACAGGGAGACAGCCGAAAGAGCGGGGTGAGCTAACACAAGTCGTCAGCACAAGGAACTTGAGAAACTCTGTCGACAATAGAAAATCCGACATTCGTGGTAGTTGATGGTGCTATCTATCCCATTCAAAGGGCCCTGAGATTTGTCCCTGTTGTCCTTTGTAGACAAGGATGATACTGTTGACACTGTGGTTATGCCTGGACACAAGTGTGGCTGAAAATACCCAAGTGTGACAGATGACAGGGCTTTCTGCAGAGAGTACGGGAAGACCTTTATTTGGTTTGTGTTGGTTGACCTCCCAGAACCCAGCTTAGGACACACACAGTCATAATGCCTCTGGCCGCAGCAGACCCAGCTGCTCTGGTCACAGCCTCTTGGCTCCAGCCTGCTGCAAATGTCTCCAGTGCTCCTACGACAATCCCCTAGGGCCTTGTGGCAATTACACCGTCGACCTGATCTGCTTACTGTCTCCCATGCCAACACTAGCCAGGCAGGCTCGTGCTAGGCCTCCTTCCTGGCCTCTGACTTGGGAGAAAACCACTTTGAGGCCAGCTGTGTTTCTCCAGAGCTTCCCTTCTTCTTGCTGTTATTTTGCCACTTGAAAATGGAGCTTTTTCCATTAGAAGGAACATAGGGACTAGAAGAAAGTCTCCTTTTCAGTTTTGCAGAGGAAATGCTTTCGTTCAAGTTCTGCCTTTCCTATAGGTGGATACATATAGTTTGCTATCTTGAAAAAAAAAAAGTTTCCATCCAAGCCTATCCTCAGAACAGTATTTTTAAGGTTAGACCATCAAATGGTCATCTCTGAAGCCTAATCAAGGTGTCCACACGCCACTGCAATTATCTCAGGAAGCCTTCCATGGCTGGTTTCTTTGGGCAGCAATGAGATCACATCAGGTACAAAGCTGTTGACCTTGTGCTGATAGCAAGCCCTGTGTGACTCTTTGTTATTTTCCCTCCTCGGCAAATAAAAGTCTTTCTAAACCTACGCTGGGAGGGACAGCAAAGGACTTGATAAAAATCTCCTAAGGGAAGAACTGTTAATTGTCTTGGTTAGGGAAACCTCCTCCCTCCAAAAAACTATATTATTTATTTAACCTCTAGGTGAATCCCCTTATCAGATCGTCAAGAAAATCTGAACTGAGGGCCACTTTGAGCCTAAGAAAGTTGGGAGGGGGATAGCTGGGAGATGAGAGGAGAGCTGAGACACAGCCTGGGTGATTGAACTTTCCCAGAAGGGAAAGACCTGACCTAGAGTATGTGTGAACAGCATAGGGATCCTGGGTGTCCAAAAAAGGATGTCTTATCTGGAGAAGGAGCTTGCAATGAGGAAAGTAGAAGAACTGAAAAGATAATGCTGCCGGCTTCGCAGTTCTGCCTCTTTGGCTTAAGTGGATCCAACCATATAGACCCAGCTGACACAACTTTCGAAGTTGTTTCTCCAAGGAATGTTGAGTTAACTTTATATTTTTCTTGGTCCTCAAAGTTCTGATCAAGAATTTCCCCAAGAAGACAGCAAGTTTTCCTCATGAGGTTTAAGACGCCACTAACCGAAGTATGAGCTTCAACTGTGCCTTGATGGCCCACTAAGAAAGAGTGACATCTCTGCATGTAGAATCTGCCCTGTGGTCATCTCCAAGGAACCATTGCAAAATCTGCTCTTCTGAGATCAATATCTAAATTCCTTTCATAAACCTTACTTGGTTTGGCGAGCTACAGCAAGGCCCTTTGCCTATGTATGTTGGACAAGTGTTCAGAAGGAAACAGAACTCCGAGATAACTCTTGCAAGAGAATCCTGGTAGGTTTGGAAAGTTATTGAATATACGGGCTGATAACCCTCTAAAATTAAAGTATGTCCAATAGGTTTATCCCATATGGTTTTCTGCCTTTTCCGTTAGCGTTCCAAGTATGAGGAATTCCCGCCTTCATGACCTGTGACCAGTTTACAAAGTTCTTCCCCATGAGTTGTTTCATGAGGCCTCAGGGAAGACTGATGAGAGTCAAAGCCTGCATTGTCATTTCTTTTCCATCCACGAGGACACGGAGACAAAAGAGCCCATGCATTCTCGAAAGTGCCAGAACTAGAAATGAGAGAGTGGGGACTGGAACCCAGAACTCTGGTGCTGGTGGCGTTGCCCGGCCTTGCTCCCTTCTCCATGGCTTGTGCAGGAAGGCTCACGCTCCGGCAGAAGTGGCCACACCCTGCCAATGGTCATTGAAGCCAGGGTCTTAGGCTGTAGAGCTGACATGGTTTGAACATCTCCTGACTTATCTTGGGATGGGCCCTACTGATTAAAATCGTGGCTGAACATATGACCGGGATATAAAGGGAAGGACACTAAAGATGGAAGCTAGATTCGGTCTGACTTTTTGACCAGTGCTAATGATGCTCAATGTTAGGAGGTATTCGCAAAGTGTCTATGAAGTATTTTTTAGTGAGTGCTTTATTTATGTTTTAATTTTAGTCATCTACCTTGGCTTTTTTTCCCCAGTCCCAGGATGTGAACCCAGGTCCTTGGGATGTGTATGGACTGCGCTCGACCAGAGACAGTGGATGTAACCATTGCTCCACTAGGGCATGCTTATGAAGTTTTTTTTAAGGTTATGAAATTGTAATGTTCAGACTGTCAGAATATATTTGAAAGAAGTCATTCCTTAAGTATGTTGATGCAAATATTACTAAGATACTACACAGCTCTTTATAAAATACAATTAAATTGTTTAAAATAAGTTTTCATTTGAAATGTATGTTCGCAGGTATGCAGTTAGATTCTAGTCCCCACTTTCCAGTTTTCGAATGTCAGAAAGACAGAGGTGGCATACCCTGGTGGCTCAGGTGTTAAGTCCCTGCCTGGAGCCCAAGCGCCCAGATTCATGGCTCAGGGCCAAGGAAAGGAGGTGCCAATTAAAATGAACAACTAAATAAATGGGGGTGCTTCTTCCTACTCTCTCCTCCTGCCTGCCTTTTGCTTTAAAAACAAACAAAATGATATAGGCAATCCTTTTCAAGGAAATGTAATTTATAACACACTCCACAGACAATGAAAATTGAGTTTGTCTGTTAGTTAGGATTAGGCTCACTTATGTGAGCAAGAAGACAAAGTAATAGTGGTTCAGAGAAAATCTTTTTCTCTCATGTAAGGAGGTCAGGAGATCAGCTCTTCAAAGCGGTAAGGTGCCTTCACGGTGTCGGGACACACGGTCCTCCTGTCCTGTTCTCCCCACCTCCACAGAGTCTGTTTCCACACTGGCTTCCCCAGCATTCCTCTCTGCAGTTCAGCAGTAGAAGGAGCAGAGAGAAGAGGGGGCCCTTTCCACTTGCATGTGTATCTCACTGGTGAGAAAAAGCGATAGAGACATGCCTGGCTCTCAGGCAGGCTGGGAAATGTGCTATTTTAGCTGATTATAATAGTCTCCACTGGGAAAAAATACTAGGATTGCTTTTATAGGGGAAAAAAGGCTCTTAACATTAAGAGCCAACTAGTAATCTCTGCCACAGCTTGTTTTTCAAGCTATTCCCTTCATCTTGTTCCCTCTGCTCCCCAAACCCTCCCTCCCCACTGTCTTTATCACACGAGCATTGGAAAAGAAACACCCTACTGCATGAAAGCCAGGGCCTTGCAGCGCAGAAAAGATGAAGACGGGTTGAAGATGTGTCAAACTGGGGAGTTTCTTGCTATGATTATTTTTACCTTATTAGCAATATCATTTACATCATCACCCATAAAATGTGTTAGGAACTTAGAACGTCCAGGAAATCATCCGAGGTGTTAGGAAGTAGAATAGCAGAATATGGAATTCTCTATTCCTGCCTTTCTCATTTAGGGGAGGTGAGATTCCCACAGAGTTGAGACTTTGCCTCACTTGTAAGTTAATGAGCTAGCCCCCCATGGTGTCACGGGTGCTGGCAGGAGACACAGGACCCCAGAGTGAGGGATGAAGGGCTTTGTTATAGAGCAGTGAGGGCATTAACCTTTTCCTGTCCGGTTCCCCGGGTCCAGTTCCCACCGGCTGAGGCAGGTAGCATGTGCGGGGCGGGGACAGCATCACCACGCATGCCTGCTCTTTTCTCCAGAGGGGACTCACTAGCTCTGCAGTTCAAGGCTATTTGCTAAACTCCTTAGGAAGATGGTCCAGAGCAAAGGTAGTCAGTGTGGCTACTTACGAAAACCCAAGGGACATGGAGCATTCTCTCCCAGCGGACAGGAGGCAGCGACCTCCAAGTGTGCAGAAGCGCCAGAAGCACTAACGTTGCCATGTTTCCCCTGCTGGGCGAGTAGCAGGCCGTCTGGGGCAGCAGCTGGGCTGGGAAAGGAAGAGCCAGCCTGCACCAAGAGAGAAGGGAGGGCGGCCCCTAGTGCCTGCAGGCCTGGAACCAGGAACGTGCTGACGCCTTTGCAAATCTCCTAAAGACCAGCTGAACTGAAGGGCAAGCTGACTTCGGGAGGCGTGAGGTTGCCTGAGGAACTTCCTGCAGTCCTGAGGAGGGATACAACGGTGCCGACTGGCAAACCAGCATAGGAAGGGCCTGAGTGGAGGTGACTGGAGGCAGAGACACAGGTCAATGCAGCAGCCTGGGCAGGAAAAAGAGAAACTTGAATGTTTTCCATGTGGCGGAATGACATACCCAGTTTAGGTGCTACTGTTGAGTAGTGGGAAAACATTTCTAGGTAACTGTGTACGGGAGAGCATTGATGCAGGGTGAGCACTCATAAAGGATGAGCATCGATGAAGGGTGAGCATTGATGTAGGATGAGCATTAATGCAGGATGAGCATCGATGCAGGAAGGGCATTGATGCGGGGTTGACATTGATGCAGGGTGAGCATTGATGCAGGGTGAGCACTGATGCAGGGTGAACAGCGGCGCAGGGTGAGCATTGGTGCAGGGTGAGCATCGGTGCAGGGCTGACATTGACGCAGGGTGAGTACTGATGTAGGGTGAGCACTGATGCAGGGTGAGTATTGATGCAGGGTGAGCGCTGATGCAGGGTGAGCGCTGATGCAGGGTGAGAACTGATGCAGGGTGAGCATTGGTGCAGGGTGAGCACAGTTGCAGGGTGAGCACAGTTGCAGGGTGAGCATTGGTGCAGAGTGAGCACAGTTGCAGGGTGAGCACAGTTGCAGGATGAGCGTTGGTGCAGAGTGAGCACAGGTGCAGGGCGTGGGTGCAGGGTGAGCATTGACACGTTGTGTCAGCAGTAAATCTGTCACCTCAAATGGCACTTTCACTTTCTCATTC
>RJWH01000523.1:652658-723137 GCA_004363575.1 Solenodon paradoxus
TCTCTCTCTCTCTCTCTCTCTCTCTCTCTCTCTCTCTCTCTCTCTCTCTCGTTTTTGAATACTTGCCTCTCCTTTTGTTTTCCTGATACACTAACCATTAAGCCACTCATTCTGCAATGATAATCCCGTTCACACATGGCTCAAAGTGATGGGAAAGAGTGTTTAAATTTAGGTTTTTATAGACATTCATGCCCATTTACATGACACATTTATTTTTAAAAAAGACTGCTTTTTTGGTGAATACAATTGCCTTGAAATCTCTTTCTGAAGATGTATATATCAATACTTTTCTTGTATTGCATTTTCACCTTGAGTTATGAGAAAGAAGTGTTCAGATTAACTGGGGATCACCAGCTAGGAAATCATTCAGAGCAACACAGTCTCATGCACTTTAAAAATTGACATCAAAAACATGTGAATTGTCTATAAGATTCTGGAACTTCTTTTGTTCTGCATACCAATACTCACCTCCTTCCCCCCAAATTCTCTACCTAGCTATTCAATCTCAGGCCAAGTCAACCATGCATAAAAGAGTTAAACTTGCTTCCTTAACAGCAGAGAGAGATTTACTGATTGAATCATAAATATGTATTGGGGAGGCAGCCAAGTAAGAAATTCCATGACTCAAGTAACAAATCCACTTGGAACTACTCTCAGTAAGAATTACCTACCCACAGACTTTGGGTTCATACGATTAAGATAAATTTAGCCTTAGAGCCCATGATCACAAAGGTATGCCTAGATCTGAATACCATAAATGATTAACATTCTAGCCATGTGGACTCAAAAATGTGCAAGTAAATAGCAAAGTGAATCTAGCTCAGGCAAATATCAGAACTCCGAGAACCCAGTGAGATGGCAGAAGCTACGAGAGAGATCATTCAACAGTCCCATTTAAATGGCCTCCTTGCCAATAGGATTAAGTCTGTGTCCCCAGTACTGCACCCAGAGTCCTGTTGACCTAATCAGCAACTTTTCTCTTCTTCTCTCACTCCAACCACATTGAACTATATTCACTTAAAGGCAGTGACCATAATCTCACACCTTCTGAATTTACCCTATGCTCTTACCACTAATTTGCTTGCTAGGCTTTATCCTTCGCATCTCAATCTGGAAGTCATTTCTACCAGAACACCTTGTCTGTTTTCTTGAGTTTAGATTACATGCTCCTCATATCCTCCCTCAAATACCCTGTACTACATTATCATAACAATCAACCAGTATAGAATTGGCTGTTATTGTCCGCCCTCCCTGCATGTCCCCCTTCCTCCCTACCAGACCTGCAGGTTAGGGCTCTGTCGCCCTCAAGGTTATATTCCGCATTCCTGCCACATTGCAAGGTTGCCATGAGAAGTAAATGAAACCACTCATCCATTCAGCAATTATTTACTCAGTGCCCACTAGAAGTTAGGGACTCTTGGTGCTTGAAAGTCCATCAATGAATACACAAATTTTTATAAACTTTCTATCTTCTAAAAAATACATTAATTAAAAATATATAACATATAAGCATATATTTAAAATATAAAATTTGCTCAGCACAGTGCCTGATATATGGTAATTATTTAAGAATAATAATGACAAATAGCCAATATTTACTGAGGGCTTAGTATATGACACATAGTGCTTTTTATGTATTATCTCACTTTAATCCATGCAACCCTCTCTGAGATGGTAGTAGTATTATTCTTCTTAAAAAGGAGGAAAGGAAGGCACAGAAATGTTAAGTAACTTGGCAGGTTGTGCAGCCAGAATTCAGACCCAGGTTGTTGAACTCTTGAACCTGGGCTCTTAACTTTAAAAATTATATTGATTTAATGTTCTATCACTATGGTCGTAAGGTACTCACTAATACACACTAGTGAAAAATAAAAGCTGGAATACATCATCTTCTCCAAAGACATGTTTAATGTCATTTCATACTTATATAATGGAGTTGTGGCATTCTGCTACAAAAAGAGATCCATGTTACTTGTCTTGCATCACGTGAATGCAATAAAGTCTTTATTACCCCAGGACAAAAAGTTTCACTTCTAAGCAAAGGATTTATTGTCAGAAATTGGTGCCGCAAAAGCTGAAACAATTTAGAAACAACTGTTAGTCACCTGGGCAGTCTCAAGAGGAGTTTCTCTATTTTTCAAAGACAGAATGGTAAAATGGGGTTAGAAGCATCCTATCTGTTAGCCTTCCTTGCCCTTCATGATTAGTAAATGTCCCAGCACACTTGCCAGTTTTTAAGTTTTTGTATTAGTGTTTGTGCATGTTTTAGATGTCAGTCAAGACTGGTTAGAGAAAAAAAATGTGTCCTCTCTGAACCACTGCTCATCAGCTAAGCTTTAACTGAATACCTACTAGAGCTCATCCATCACAGTTCTACTCCAGTGCAATTAGATAAAACTAAGCCGTGACCTTTGCCTTCAAAGTTCTGTCGTCAGTCTAATGGGGAAGGTAAGTGTATACAAGAAGCAACAGGACAACAATGACACACAGTAGATAATTGTGTCCTCAGACCTGTGAACCTGCCTCGAGTCTGCAGGAGCTCAGAAAGGAACATTCAGAAAGGAGTTCTGAAAGGGAGATTCAGGAGGAACAGAGCAGTGAGGGAAGGTACGAGAGAGCACTGGGAAACTGGGTTTTGCAGAATGAGTAGGAGTTGGATAAACTAAGAGATTATGGTGCATATGGGAAAAGGTATGACAGGAGTATAATGTTCGTGGGATGATAAAGACAGTGGTCTCGTTAGAAGAAACATTTTGGAGATTGATCAACAATGTATGTCCATATAGTGAAGGGCATGCTTAAAAATCAAGTAAAACAATAATAAAACATTCAGAGTTAGATTTGTCCTTAGAGAGTATCTGAATTGGACAATTCTGTCCACAACAAATGATCTAGTCCCACATTTGTCACTAGTTGGTAATACTGGATGAGTCAAGTTCTCTGAATTATCACCATTAATGGAAGAGTATAAGAGCCATTACTAGACTAGGAGATGTTTTACATTATGAATCTAATGGGGACTTCGTCCTCTTCTGATGTTAACTCATCAGTCAGTTATTTGTATGATCTTGTGAAAATTACTTATTGTTAGTAGGGCCTGAGTTTCCACATCTCTGAATGAAAGGATTTGAACCATTTAATTTCTAATGAGGCTTTGAAGTCTATGTGATGTTATGATTCCTTTTATATTTTGCACTCATATGGTATTTTGCAATGGGTGAACTGGAATGGATTTTCAGATTAAACTTAACTAGGGTCTACACTTAGATTGTTCTAAACAGTGGTATTTGATTGAATCATTCCTTTATGTGGCCATAAACATCAATTCATGAAATAAAAGATCTTAAAGCTAAAATAAGCCTCACCAGGCACAGACTGAAATGGAAAATGATGCTCAGTTAGTTCTTATCTTCCACGCAAATGGAGTGATGTTTATGATGATGATATGGAAAATATATTCTATTTACTTAATGCTTATTTTGTGCCAGGAATTTTACATGTAATATATGTGTGTATATATATACATATATTATATATCAGATATATTATAAATAAATATATATAAGTACATATACAATATATACATATATAACTCTGCATGTAAATATTATGTTCGTTTGATGCAAAATATAAAAATACAGAGGCTTGATGACTTTTCCAAAGTCCCCTAACTCAACAGTAACAATAGTTAGATTCAGTTTCAGTTTTGTCCATACACGGACCTATGCCCTTCCCATTAGGAAATGTCTTCTTGCTCAGTGAAGAATTCAGGGGCATAGATTACTAAAATTTCACATAGGTTCTGGTTTCATATGAAGCTGGAAATATTTAAAGTACATGGAAAGTATAGAAAAATAGAGACCCTGAGGAATAATTAGAATTTTGAATCCCCTATTATTTTTAGGCCATGGCTGGAATTTAAAAGGAATGAACAGTTTTATGACTAATAATAGCATCTGTAGTCATGAGGATTGATACAAAAAAGGAGCAAACAGCAAGATTTAAGGTCAAACATCCAGCACCAAGGGGTTAGCAAAATACTTTTCCCCCTAATTTTAAATGTCATGCAAAGCAATGCTGAAGATTTATTGCATCTGTCACTTATGCCTTAAGAAGTCTTCTGAAGGGACGTCATGAGTTATTTGATTTGACAAAAAGGATACCTACTACATTTTTTTGGCCTGGGTTTATATTTTCTTGTAGAATTATTGATAAGGTATGCTAATTGAAATTCTTATGATTTAATACATTTTCTTTTTGTGGTACACTTTAATGCATGTACACAAAAATTCCACTGTCAGTATTATTCAGTAGATCTATGTATTATTTTTAGGAAGTCAATGAATTTACCTTTTGTTGCTAATCATTCTGATGGAATAGTTTGTTTTTTTTCAGTACAACTCTCTGGGTACTTATTCAAGACATTGATTTGATGGATGAAGTTTCCCTGAAAGAATTCAGATTAACAGGTGCTTCCCAACTAACCAGAGATTTAGAATGCTGGAGAAGCCTTTTCCACATGTTCATGCACTGATCGGTTATAGTAAATACATCTGAGAGAACTATTACCCGACTCTGTACAAGATGTATACCTGAGTAAGGGAAACTAAGATATGGCACACCAGGGTTTAATTTAGATTTCAAATGGGCATGACTTAGTAGACATTTTTCTGACTGCAAATTCTTCTACCTTTCCATGAGAGGAGTTATACAAGTATAAACTCTACTTGTTTAAATGAAGGCAATCTCAGAAGTACACTCATAGACTCCATGGAATATGGAAATACAATAGACCATCAAGAGAAGCAATCTAGAGTCCATTAATCTTTTCTGATTGGACTAGAGTGAATGTTTCAAATCCCATTCTTAAACCCACTTTTAGCATTCTCACTTACTAGTAAGGCAAGCAAGTTACTGCTTTAAGGAGCAAAGGAGAACTGAAAAGTCAGAATCTTTGTTTATTATAGCGTTTTGTTTATTTTCCCATTTTTCAGATCCTGAGGAGAATTATTTTCTTTTTGCTGATAATATACATAGCTCCAGTTCCAACACATTTTTGTCTGTTCTGAGATACTTGCAGAAAAGGGTTACAGTAGAAGATTCATCTACAGAGTCTTCTGTGCTGGAATCATAAGTAACCTCTAGCATCTCAACAAATCATGAAATTAAATGGTGAACAATTAGTAACATTCATTCTGTCTCCCTAGATTAAGATTTTTCATAGGGAGACAGTCTCAGGACATGGCATTACCATCTACCCAATACTTCTGGCATTTTTAATTCTCCTCTTTCCCTCACTTCCTATATCTAAATTATCAAAAGGCATGTCAGTTTGATGTTTAAAACATATCACTAATATATTCAACTCTCATGTCTCCATTACTAGTCCAAATTTCCCTCATTTATTTACTCTAACAGTCTCTTAAATGTCCTTTCTGTGACCACTCTTGCATCCTCATCCCATCTATCATCTTATTTTCTCCCCAATGGCCATAAAGATTCATTAGATTTATAAATCAGATTGTGTCATCATTCTGCCTTCAAACTTCCCAATGACATTTGATGCACTTAGAACAAAGCACAAACTCACCCTTTTACCTAAAAAAAAAAAAACCTACAGGAACCTCTAATGCCACCTTATACTTGACTCGCTATGATCATTTTTCTTTGACCACAATAACCTTCTTACTCTTCCTAAACACCCCAGTTTTATTGTTGTCCCCAGAGACTTTGCATTTAAAATTTCATTCACCGAGACTGTTCTTTCAAAATTTTAATGAATCAGTTGTGATTCCAAATATCATTTCCACAGAGGGGCCTTCCCTATGTAAAATGACTTCTCTTTCACATCATTTTCTTTTGTTCTCTTATTTATTCTTTATGGCACTAGTGCCATATGAAAATATTTTCTGTATTTTTTTTCTTGTTGTATGTCTCTAGACCACGACTTCCTTTAGAGAAGGAACTTTGTCTGCTTGTCCTTTGCTAGACTCTTAGAACCTAAAACAAGTCCCAAATATTTGCTGAATGAATGAATGGATGGATGGATGAGTAGATGAACGATAGGTAGGTAGACGGATCCAGATGGATCTAACTGCCAATGAACATAAAGGGAGCTGCTCACAGGTGGTTATTGGAATGTAGAAATATAAGTAAGTTGCAATAGCTGCAGAACAAAGGTCAGTCCCTTAGAGAGATGCCATTTCATCTTTATGTCTGTTGAAATTTTGGGTAGCTCTAAATACATACACCAAGAGCTCCATGAGTCATTTGTTTCCTTGAAGATCTGGAAACTTTATGGAATTGGCTTTAGAAGCTACTTCCTTCTAGCCAGCTGGTCCTAATACTTATGTTTTATTTTCACAGTACAGAGCGCCCTTGGGGGAAATGTAATGTCATGACTTTGAGGTGGGTCAAGTTTTAGGAAGTCCAGTAGAGCACTAAGTCAGAAACAGATGGTCTGAATACAAGACGAGAGAACTGCTGGCATTACAGCCACAGCTGAATGGGCTGGTCTCTGACCCACTGGTCATAAGTACATGTGGGTTTAGACATTTCCAGGGAGAGACAGGTCATGGCTCTCATTTAAAATGTTGAAGGTGTCATTCAGACACAACTGTGGTTAGATTTCCAGTCGGTTGTGTTTTCCATTTGCCAGTTTTTTTTTGTTAACCTGGATGAGAATCCAGACTGCCTTTTTCTCCTTCCCTCTTATCAGAGGCACCCGCTCTCAGCCTTTTGTTTTCTTACCGGAGCTGGATTAAAAGAGCTTCTCTCTCTAAGACAAATCCTCTAGTGACCAGTCTGGGGTGAGTTATCTCCTCATGTGCAACTGTCCACACTGTATTTCAATAGAACATTGTTACAGTTTCTTTTAATTATATTTTCTCTCCAAATCCAACTCCCAGATCTGGTAATACTCTTAAATGGTAAGCCAAGCAATTACAGTGGCATCTTTATTCAAACAATACCACACTTCCTTGAGAGAGGGATTAAAAAGGCACAGGGGCAGCTGTCTGGCAGGGAGATTAACTCCCAAGAGTTTGCCCAGGGTCCAGGATCAACGACTGAAAGAATGCTTTAGTGACAAGTCACTGAGGGTCCTTGCTGATGCAGAATTCAAGTAACCTTACTGTATGAATTTATAGCTTTATTCCATAGAAGCTTGTGGATTCCATTTTAGGAGGTGCTAAACCAAGCGCCATTTAACAAGCTTTAGCTTTATTGGTTTCTCTCTGACTTAGTCTCTTTCTTGAGGGAGCATCTGGCATCTAGCAAGTTCCTGGGATAGCAGGAAAAAAAAAAAAAAAAAAAAGAAATCTGTTCTGTTCTAATTCCACCTTAATACGGAAACGGATACACACTAGGCATGAGAATACTCTGAGCTGTGGAGAGCAGAAGTGATCATTCTTGATTAGGTTCAACATACTTCACGATGCTGATGGTATTGGGAAGCACAGCCTGGGACACCAGGGTTTTAGTTTTTGACTTCAGGTGCTGTCTTTAAAGTTTGTGTGTCTTTGGTGGACCCTTAACTCTTTATCTTCCTGTAAAATGGAGGCAATAATAAGCAGGAACTCTCACGTCTGAAATTATCAGATGAACTGAAATAACGTTTGCACAGCACATAACAGAGGCTTGTTACAGAACAAAGGCTCTACGAATGTCAGCTAGTATTATGAGTTACTGTACTTTACCCTCCTTGGACTAGTACTGGAGTTGCTAGAACTTTCTTTCTCAACATTTAAACCACAAAAGTATCCAAAGTCTCCCTTTGGGGTGACCAACAATCCCAGTGTGCTTTGGATTGAGGGATTTTCAAAGAAGCCAGACCTTCAGTGCTTAAACCAGGAGACACCTGGGCAGCTGGGCCGTGACATCACGCCACCTTTGGAAAGGCTGCTGGACTGCATGCCAGTTCTGTGAGGTCTTCCTTAGACTAGGCAATCCTTCAAAAACCAGTCACTTCTGAGGTTCTTTGAAATCTACCTTGTTTCTGGAAAATCTTTACATCTTTTCCTTTACGTCACCTCTGTAGACATGGGGCAAAAGGCTGTAGTGCTTTTCACCTGCCAAGAGAAAGCTGGGTTCTCTAGGCAACTTCTGCAGCTTACTTTTTCAATTCAGGGTTTTTAAGTCATGGGCCCGGATGTCCGGCAGGGTGGGAGGTGGACCGTGGAAATGAATCAGGATAAACTGAAATGACTTTTGCCATTGGCTTGGCCAGTACACCTTGCCAAGCGGTTTTCCTCTCAATTTTAAACATCAGTGTTCTAAGCGCAAATACACTCCATATGTTGCTCATGCCTTTACTCTCTATTCACAAAATGCCATCCTCTTAGAGAGATAGAGTTTCCAGGAATTGTGTGGAATCTTTTTTTTTTCTTCCTCAAAGAAAGTACCTCCTGAATATTCACAAATAACTTAGTTTTTCTTCATGGTTCTTGGTAGAGCTAATAAGATCTGATTTGAGTTTCTGCCCCAAATGACCCTAAGTACATTCTCTCTTAACCTTCTCAAATCATTCTTTCCAAAGTATAACTTTATCCGTTTCCAAAAAGTACATATTTTTTTGTTTTGTTCACTTCCAAGTTTACCTGAATCTAATAGAGATCAACAAAATCCTGGCAGACTCAAGAATTTTTATGAGTGGAAAGAAAAGTCACAGACCAAGAGCATTACTTCTATTTATTGATAGTATCAAAATGGACCCCCTCAAAAGAAAAACAAAAACAAAAAACAAAAAAACAAAAAAAAACACCTTACGTCAGTTTGGAAACATAGAACATCACTAAGGAGATAGACAGGTAGAAAAATGTTATTCATACTTTGCTGATTATTTTTTCCCTACATAAGCAGTCCATTGGGGGAAAAATAATACTTCTTAACTTAATCTTTTAATTCTGCATCCCACATCCTGTCTCTGTTCTGACAGTAAAATTGACCTGCTTTTTCATGGCCCCATTAATTTGCTTCCAAGTTCTGAGGTGGTTCATTTTGTCAGTGGTTTGAGGACCAGACAGGCCGAAGCCCTTTGCCATTTATCAGTCAGGGACCCCACCCCCACTTCCTCCAGGTATTAGGTCACCTCTGTTTATCTGGTAAGAACTGGCTTGCTTTTCTGAGACTGGAAGCCAGGTTTGGTTCAACACCAAAATAGGAACCTGGAACTGACATGGGTTTTGCAGATGTGCGAAAGAATCCCAGGAGTTTTGGGGTGGGGGGTGGGGGGTGGGGGGAGAGAAAAAGAGGAAAGGGTTTGAGAGGAGAAAGGGTTTTCAGAAGGCTGAAAACAAAGCAATTAATCATATGGTGATGATTCCACTTGTTTCTATTAATGTGACTCACTTTCTGCATTTTCAGACAATAATTCAATTCCATTTTTTATGTAACTACTGAATAGCCATCATGGTTTTTTTTTTTACTTTCTCTTTTTTTTTCTTTTTTGTTATTGTTTCTCAAAGTCAGAAGGCTTTTAAATTGTCTCGTTACTCCTAAACCAAAAAAGAAAGTGATTTCATAGGTGAGATAATGAGGAGAAAAAGTAGTGCCTGACTCCTGCAAAGATTTGCAATTGGAGAAAAAGAAAATTCTGGAAGAATCTTGGAGTGGTCAGAATCCTCTGGCCAGGGCAGCCGCACTTTTCCAGGACGTTCTCTCCCACCATTTAAGATTTGCCTTGTGGTACTCACGTAGTGCACCCGAAGGTGAATTTTACTTCCTATAGGTTGAAGTCTGGGAAATAGCCTTGATTTGGTGCAGAAATTGCATTAGAAAATATAGTAAGTTTTTTCCTTATCTCATATTCACCCAGTTTATCAAGAAATTGTTGCTTAGCAGCAAAAGTTTCCAGAGTCTTAAGAGGACAGGGCCTTTGTATTCATACAATAGCCTAATTTTGGATGTTAACTGAGCTAACCACTTGTATGATGATGGGCTATTTACTTACTATCTTTAACTCTATGGTCTCCCTTATAAAAATGGGAATCATCATCGATAATAATATCTGTGCCTTGAGCAAACATTATTAAAAGTCAACAGACTGTTCTCCCTCATAGTAACTGAGCAAGTGTGTTAAACTCTTAGAAGGTCAGTGAAAACCTTTTCCTTTCTGCTCACATTTCCTCAGCTCTCATTCATTCAGTTTGTTTTGGAATTTTGTTTACAGGGCACTGGAAACTTAGTTTAAACAATCTCTTCTTTATTTGGGAAGATCTGGCATTCCTTAAAATAGATAGCGATTTAGGATTTTTCTCCTATTGGTGCTTGGAGGAGAACACATGGAGATAAGAGCTGGTTGGGTTTCTAGGCCCTCTGGTGTGCACTGTCCCGGCCAGCTGCTCCCACTTCACCTCTGGGTGGGGTGAGAAAAGAGAATACTTGAATACTTGAGGAGTAGCTCAGGTGAAGTCTGAGAAATATCCCCGTTCCACAGATGACAGTGCTTTGCTCTGCGATTCCGAGATAGCTTTTTTTTTTTTTTTTTTTTTTTCTATTTTAACTTATAACCCAGAAATTTGTGTCTGGAGCATAACTTCTGAAGTTAAATAACTGGGCTTGCCTCTCTCATTCAGAAGGGATCAAAAGGGATTTCCTTTGTATCATTCTCTCCCCTTGACTTTTGAGATAAAATTATTTGTGCTTTAAGTTTGGTTCTTGAAAGTCTTTCAGAAAACATTTCAGCAAAAGCTCATCTGCTGGGAAATTTTTAACTTGTTAATGCCTCTGCTGCTCTTTAGCATTATGATTACACTGATCAATAGAACAAATGTGTAGTCAAATTCAATGAGGAAAGACACATGATTATTCTGTTGGTTCTGGCTTTTGGCTAAATTCATCTTACAAACTTGTCTTAATAGTTTTCTTACTTTCTGTTAAAAGGGGAATTAGATTAATTCCTGAAATGGAGTACTCCTTAAAAACATGCTGAAAAGTGGATTTGCTTCAATTCAGGTCCAGAGACATTTACTGAGTACCTACTACTACAAGCTACAAAGCATCAAGGCTTGAAAACTTAGCTATGTCCCTGTCCTGATGGAGTATCTAGTCTAATGTAGAAAGCAGATGTTAAATAAGACAATTACTAGTATGATGAAGGGTGGGTAAGAGCTGTCGAGAGTAGAGTATGGGATTTAATTCAGCCGAGAGCAGAGGTTCTCAAACTTTCGGGTTGTATGCTTTTATTGAAAGTTTGTTAAATTTTAGTCTTCAGAGCCCTGATCACTCTGACACAGATATTTAAATTTTAATCTTCAGAGCCCTGATCATTCTGATGCAGGTATTCCATAGGCCACACTAGAGTAGGCCCGCAAAGGATGCCTGGAGAATGGATGCTCAACCAAAGTCTAAAGGATAAGCAGGAGTTGCCTTTGTAGCTGGTGGATGGAGGAAAGTTGTCAGGCCAACAAAATCAGAAAGAAATATGTTAGAGATGGTTCAAGAGGAGCAGAGAATAATGGGCTTCATTCTTCCCCATGGATCAAGAGAAAGAGCCTAGTTCCATTGCTTCTAGGTGTTAGACTTCAGCAAATAGTTCATTTGGTTTGCCCAATCAGGTGAACATTTGGAAAGCAAAGACTAGTTTTCCAGGCAATACTTCCCGCTACCAAAAAGGGGAAAAAAATTAGACAGGCAGAAAGGAAAGTATGCACCCTGGGTCTAATTTTACCCTCAGACTAGTCCTACCACTGGAAACCAAGTGGTTGGAAAATGCCTTCAGATGCAGAAATTGGTGGTATAATTAGAAAATTATCTCTTCCTAGAACATTTTGTGAAATTGTGCCGTGAGGTGTCAACAGGTCTTGGTGGGGCTCTCTCCAGCAGAGATCAGCTGACATGTAAAATACAGTGGAGATCCCAAAAATTCACTGTAAAATCTCAAGTATGTGGAAGGAGTTTGGTGTGTTTGCCAGTATGGTTTTTCCAAAAAAAAGGAAAAGAAAAATTCTGCAGAGATCAAAGAATGGCAGAGGAAACAGGCTCTAGCCTCAAGAGGAAGGTTTTATTATCAGAATAATTCAAGCTAGTTATTTTCTGGCAATGCAATTCTATGGGCCCAAAGAGAGAAGTGAAGATGTGAGTTGTTGCAGGGCAAAGAGGAGAGGAGCCCTAGCGATGAAGGAGAAAAGGAAATTAGAGAAGCCACTCCTTCTGAGTTTTGTTCCTGACTACTGATTGTCTTGAGGCCTCTGGCATCTCTAGTTTTCAGTTCTGGGACCCAGTTTGCTGACTGGTTCCTTGAATCCTGCTCTCCACGCATCACCAGCAGCCATGTCTTTAGAAGAAGGTTGGGGTTGATGTTTGGGCAGAACAAAGAATACTCTGGAGTTTTTTTCACCCCTAACATTCTTTTTTAAGGGAGAGGAAATCAGGCTAACCAAAGAGAAAACAATACAAAATGGTCATCTCAGGAATGTGCATTAAAGGGTGAAGGGTGAGGTGAAGTGGATAGAGTGTTCATAGATAGGAGAGAAGCTCTGGAGTGAGACCCTGAGGGTTCAAATCCTGATGGCACCACTTACTAACTATATAACTTGGGGAGAAACCCCTAACCTCTTCCTGCCTCCGTTTCTACATCTGCCAAAGATGAGACAGTATTTATCTCATGGGTTGCTAGGAAGATTAAACAGAAAGTTAAACATGAAGTTAAACATTTAGTAAACATAGTTCTTCGAGCAGCATCTGCACATAGTAAGTGCACAATAAACACTATTATTAGGATGTATACATAGACGCAGACTGCAGGCTCTTAAATGGTATATGTTTTAATTTTATTTTATATATTTCTAGCTTGATGTACTTCCCCCACTGTTGTTCTCTTGGAATAGTGCTGTGGTGATCTCTGAGGGTTGACAGGTCATTATAGACAGAAGCAGAGAGGATAGTACTCTGAGGTTTTGAAGCTTTTTGGTTTCACCACTGATGTAATAGGCAAGACACTCTCCAACTGGATGTGAAAAGGAACTAACACCTGATGCTGCCTGGGGGTTTAAGGGCTTGGTTGCTTAGCCAGACTACTGCATGGTCACCTTTCTTCTCAGACCAGCACAGCTCTAACCTTCAGTGCTGGCAAGGTGGCAGCCGTGTGTGTGTGTGTGTGTGTGTGATTGATCATGTTTTTCTTTTCACATGACCTTCTAGAAAGACCCGAGCCCTGTCTGTGGCCTGCCTCCCCCAGATGCACATTGTACCGTAACACATGCTCAGCACACCCCCTTTCACCAACTCCCCTTTGCTTTTTTATCTTTAGCTCTTCTGTGGCTCATCCTCTTCACGTATTTTTAACGTGTTTTACCTGACTTGTGTTATCTGCATCATGATAAGTTGACTCAAATCTTTTGGGGACAAAGCAAGTTAAACTTTTAAAAGACTCATCCTATGTAAATCAGTCCAAGACATTGATCATTCAACAAGGTTGGTATGGATCCTGGCAGCTCCCTTACTCAGACTTTGCCATCTTCTTTGATACTTTGTATGTGTATGTCCCTTCTGCAGGGATTATAAGAGAACCTGATATTACTCATGACCAGTTCAAGTTTATGTGCCTTTCTTAAGTAGTTACTAAATCTTCCATTGCAGGGCTATGAAGGTCAGGTCTGAAGTAATTATTCATAAAGGACATGAAATATGCACAGTAAGTGGACTGAATTGACATGTGTTCTATAGAAAAGGCAGCTGACAAATTCCAGGTTTACTAGTCCTACCCGGCCAAGGAGTCAGCACTGTTTATGATGATCAAATACAAAGGCCAGTTGGTACGAACACCAAGTCATCAGTCAGAACATGTGTTTAAAGTATGGAATTTTTTTTAAACAACAAAAATGTACTACCTTACAGTTATGGAAACTGAATATCTAACATGAACCTACTGAACTATTTTTTTTGGATGCTCCAGGAGAGAATGGGTTTCCTCCACTTTCCCAGCTTCCAGAGGCCATAAGCGTGTATCCTTTGGCTTGTGGGCCCTGCCTCCATCTTCAAAACCAGCAAGCCATCTAACACGTTCACATTTCTTTCTTTCTATGTGTCAGCCTCTTTCACATGCCTTATGTCTGATTTTTCCTGAGTTCCTTTCATAAGAACCACTGTGACTATATACCAATTCCACTTGGATAATCTGGGATAAACTCATCTCAAGGTCCTTTGCCTGATCAGTTGAAAAGTCCCTTTATCACCCAAAATAACATTCAAAGGTTTCATTGTTTAGGGTGGAGACATCTTTGAAGGTCACCACTCAGCCCAACACATCCCAAGACCCTCAGGGTAAAATAGAGAAAGACTATTTTCCATTTCCTCAGGCATCAAATGGTGCTGAGATCAGTGGTTTATACCAAAACTGGGGACCTTTTTAAATCTCAATGCTGAGGGTACACCCCAAATCAATGACATTAAATCTCTGGGGACAACTCACAATGTATCAGGTATTTTCAAAGCTTCTGGATGATTCCAATGTTCAACCAAGGTAGAGAGCCTCTCATTTAGATATTTCATTTTCTTTTTACAAGTCCTGCTAGATCATTGCCTGGGCATGTAAAAAATGCCTCAGCTTCACCCAACTATTTAAAAGTTTGTTAAGTGGCAGATTAATGTTTCGGAAAATGCACATTTTAATGACTCAGTATTAGCTTTAGAGTGCTACAGTCAAGAGGCCAGGATGAAGCAAACCTATTCTACAATGATCAACTTCAAGTACTAACAACTTAAATTACTAATGACTTAAATCATGTATAAGATGAATCTTGTACATGCTGTATATGTAAATGAAAAAAACATTTTTAAAGTTTTGGAATTCTAACTCTGGAATTCTATTGGGGTTTGGTCGTTTTTTCTTGGGAGAAGGACCATATCAGGTATGGTTGAGCACCTTCTGCTTTAGAAAAGGACTCTGAATTTCCAACTCTCCTTAGCTAGCTTCTAGCTAAACAAAGGGGTGGGGAGGGAGGGAGGGAGGGAGAGAGAGAGAGAGAGAGAGAGAGAGAGAGAGAGAGAGAGAGAGAGAGAGAGAGAGAGAGAGAGGCACACTATGGAAACAAAGCTGGTTTTCATTGAGAAAAATTCCCCTCCTCTTTCAAATAGGATTATATTAGGAAAATGGAAACCCCAAACTGGAGATTAGCATCCTTTCTTACTGTCAAGAGTTCAGCCTGTCACAGTTTTTCCAGTACCTATGAGGGCAAGTGCAAACACAGACCCATGTGATTCTTTTGAGGGATGGAGTGAGGTTGTACAGAGGACATGACTCTGTTGCCCTTTGCTTTTCTTAAGTGTGAACACAGGCTGCGTATTTTTCCTGAACTAAATCTAATTTATTTACCTGTCATTCTGTCATACCTGTCATATAGTTATGATTAAAACTATATAATTTAGACTTTCCCCTAAAATGTCTATGATAAAAACAGAAAAGAAAGAGCTGCAAAAATACGTGTGCTAAGAAAAAATATATTGACATTTTAAAAAGGTATTATTAATTTTTATCATTATATTTGTCCTAAAGTGGGAAGACAGTAAAACTGGGTGACTTGTATAAATAGAATATTTATCTTTTACTTTGTTCATTATGTCCCCAAAAGGATCACATAGGGAACAGGAGTTAATTCATCTCCCAAATTGGGACAAAGTCCCCCTGCTTCTTAAAAAACAAAAGTGATCTTTTGACTTAGTCTGGTTTTTGAAACATAAACCATGTTCTCTATGTGGAGACTGTTTGGTAAATCAAGCGATCTGCCTTGTAGTAAGAGTTTTCTCAACCACTGCTGTGATAGATCTCTCTCTTGGGATCTTTATAAAAGTGCCGTCACATGAGGATTTCTCAGCATGTAAATAATTCAAGTACAAAGAAAGGGAGAGAAATAAATAAAATCAAGCTGACCGCAGTGTCTTTTGGATTTTCCTGGTGTCCTTAGATTAAGGTGACACGAATTCCAGCAGAGACAGTCTACAAGGAACCCTCTGTTTACTACGGGGACGAGGTCCCAGTGGTATAAATCAGTAGTCAGGAGTTTGGAGCACAGATTGCTTATAGAAATGTTGAAGGAGGGTCCAGGCTGGTCCTCAGAGTCCCACTTAATTCATAACAGAGACTCCATAAATCTGTTAAATGAATAAATAAACTCTCACGGTCAGTCAGAACATAAAAACTACCTGGGGATTCTAACAGGAAACCAGGTTTTGGAATCAAATAAGTCTACTGTTAGCTTGTGGAAGAAAATAGCATGTAGACCAGAAGAGAAGCAGGTAAATTTGTCCTCTATATGCTAGGTCTAGAGTCCTGTCCATTAGAAAGATGACACCCTCCTACTTGCCTTGCTGGACAACTCTTCTAACTTTTATTACTTGTTTGTTAACAATTGATTTATATGTCTTTTTATTGTTGGTGTGTAAATGTTCTTCTGTATTCTCAGTAATTTTCTTATTAGATTATTTGCAATTCCCCCATCCTTTCAATTGTCTTTTCACACTCAGCACAAGCTCTATCAATTGTATCACTGTCAATGTTGATGGTGTCCTATGAAGTTAATTTTGATAAAATCCATTTCATCTATTTTTTCTTCTGTTGTTTGTGCTTTCAGTATTTTTATCTAAGGAACTACTGCCAAATCCTATATCCTGAAAACTTGTTCCTGTTTCCTTCTAAGATTCTTACAGTTTTAATTCTTAAATTTAGGTTTATTACCCATTTTGAGATCATTGTCAATGTATGGGGTCATGTAAGGGTCTAATTTCATTATTTCATTTTTTTAAATGTCTTTCACCTTTCAATATTCTCTTTTCCAAACTCCCAGATATCTAGTAACATTTTGCTGTCCTCAACTGCTTCCTGGCTACCTTGTTTTGGGGTCTCATTTATGGACTCTGGGTTCAACTTTGCCGGACTTAACTTCTTTCTTTGAAAATCAGTCCTAACTCCTGTTCCATCAATGTCAGGGTCCTCCATTAGAGTGAGGGGGAAGACCCTGTCACACTCCTAGAGGTGTATGCATGTGCTTTACCTAATTCCAGCTGCTAGCACAGAAGTGTAATAACATAAGGGGAAAATCCAGGAGGTAGTACAGAGCCTGCAAGGCTCCAAGAGATAGTGGAAGAAATCTGACTGTCAAGGGAGCCCGATCTGAGGCAGGTCAGTGCTGTCAGGAAACTGAGCCCAACAGCTGCTTCAAACAGGAGCACGTCCAGTATGTTAGGCATGTTTTTTTACTCCTATCTTTGATCCCCCTCTCTTTTTTAAAAACATGGATTATTTTCATTTATTTTTAAATTTTATTGAAGGAACACTGTATCATAACATCATAGACAGGTTTACAGTGTGCATCATCATAAATCGACATCTGTATATAACACTTTAAATTCACCACCTACAGTCCCGTTCTGTCCTCCACCACACCACTGACCCTTTTACCCCATTTCCCACTTCCCACCCCCTTCCTTTCAATACGGATGGTCTCCGATTTCCAATGTTACGACTTTTGATTTTTTCCTCCATTATAAAATAGAGTTTGTATAGGTAATTTTGCCCATTTGTGGGCTACTGTAAGCTTCTGAGCATATTTAAGTTAGGTAGGGTTAAGTTATGATGTTTGGTGGGTGGGCTAAATGTATTAAGCACATTTCTACTTTGATATTTTCCACTTATTGATGACTTTATTTGGACATAACTCCATCAGAAGTCAAGGAAGGCCTTGTCTTTCTGACAAAGTAGTAAATTCGTTAGTGTAGAAAAACTCAAAGGTAACACTTTCTTATCTTTCTCTTGAAAATGTTAAATTCACTCAGTAGGTTCTCTTTGAGTTGAATTGAGTTTTAGTGATCTAGTGGGATTCGGTCAATTGAATTGACAAAAGTCTATAAAATGAATGAGAAAAACACCATACTTGAAGTATAGTTTTTATTACATAATTCTTTATGCATATGCTAACTATGGTTACTGAATTATTTATATAAATACTTTACATAATTACTAAAGTAAAAGATAGCTTTTTACTAATATCCTAAATTCTAATTCTGAGTTCTGACACTCTGTCCCATCATAATAGAAGCTCATTTAGTTATGTTTCTTTGTCTTCACAAGACTTGATAATTTTCTCTTTGACTTTTTGACAACCTGGTGTTTAATATTTTTAAAAATTATAAAGGGGAATTGACACAATTGTGATACATATTTTGTAGAGACTTTCTTCAAATCATTGAAGAAGCCTGACTTGTCTGGAATTCTGGCTTAGAATCCCTTAAGAGTAATATTGAAAGAATAATCACTATAGGGAATCTTAGCCCTTCCCATGTCACCCTAAATTTGAGGTCCAGTCAAAGAAATGTATGGCACCTTCCAGTATTGCACATGACAGTTTACTGTAACTTTGTAAAAATTGCAAAGTTATTATTGATTCTTTTAATAGCTCCTATATTTCTGACTTGTAACAGAAACGTTTAAAAAAAAAAAAATGTGATAAAGCCAGGTATTTCTGACTCACTGTCTAGAAAGTGCAAACCAGTCCATGCAATAATAGAGATGGAATGAAGGAACATGATGTTCCTTTTTCACCCATTTAGGACTAGCTTTAATGGTTCCCATCCAATAATATTTATATAAACTTTCCTTGCCTCAGCTTTTGCTGTCTTTCTTGAAAAGTGATAGAATATAGAGGTTAAAAACATGACCTTTGGAGCCAGGTTACCTGGACCTGTTTCTGTTTATCACCTGTGAGTCTTCTCTGTTTCAGTTTTGTCATAGGCAAAATGGGAATTAATATATATTTCATAATTCATGATATTTGAGAGTTAATACAAGCATCTCTTCTTGCCTCATTCAAATATCATCCAAAAACAGCAGCTAGAGCAATTCTTTAAAAACATGACTCAGATCCTACCCCCTCTTCTACTTAACAACCCCTCCGACTCCCATCACCATTATTGTGAAAGCCAGGTTTCTAACCATGGCTTACCAGTATCTGCATGGACCTGAAGAAGACTTCAGTTTCTATCATGCATCTCCTTGCTTACTAAACTCTTCCCACTGGCTTTTCTTGCTGCTCTTCAAACACACCCAGGATGCTCTCTGTTTGGAACATTTGCATTGACTCTTCCCTTTGCTTGAAACACTCTATCCTACGGATCCTTGAAAGTCACTCCCTCATTTCCTTTAGTTCTTTGCTCAAATGTGAGTTTTCCATGAAGGTCTTCCATTCCACCTGTTTGCCTACCTCTACTTCAGTTTCTCCATAGCACTTTACATCATCTGACATGCTATACCTCTATTTGTTGCTTGTATGTATGCCTTCCCACTAGAATGGAAGCTTTATGATGGTAAGAGCTTTTAATACCCTTTCACCACTAAGTCCCCAAGCCTCTAGAAGTCTTACTGACTGAATATTTTTGAATGAATGAATAAATGCACTTAGGACAGTACTTGACACCTGATCTTACCCATTATTAACATCAGCAGCAGCAGCAATAAAATCTCCCCTAGATTCTCTATGGAATGTTAGTAGCTAAAAAATACTTAATTCACTTGGAAATGACAACTGATCTTATATTCTCTTTGGTCACTACCATTCCTTAGCTACAGTACTAGAGACAACTAGACTCTACATGGATTTTGCCCTTTGTATATTATAGCATATCAATGATGTTTATAATATGGTGAAGGCCTGGTTTAAGCAGGATTGTGATGCAGATTAAGGTTGTCATACTTTATCTCTCCTTTCTGTACTTTGAGTGTTCTGTCCCTTCGATCAAGGGCTTGTTTCTCCCATCATGGAGAGACATTGTTTTATAAACAAATTCTGAGTTGGTTTTTAGTGACTTAAAGTGTTCTTTCTCTCAGAATTTTGAATTTTAAGGAGTGTAGAGATAGGTAATACTTAACTCAAGTTCAGAACCCACCATTACTGGTGGAAACTGTTGATATGTGGTAGGGTCGGGAGAGAGACAGGGAAGTTCTTTCCATTTCTCCTCAAATAACATTATGAGGGAGAAAACTTCTTTGATGTATGAATAGTTAGTGACTTAGATCATTTAATTCTTCACTTACAGCCTCACTCCTTCAGAATACCAGAACTGTGAGAGCGGAAAGAGCGATAATGGGCCCTGATAACATCATAGTGTACTTTCAATGAAAGTTTCCATACCTTCATGTAAAACTGGTATAGCGAAAAGAACATGGGATTGTTATTTAAAATTCCTGGTCTTGCCTCTAATTAAGAAATATTACCTTTTCACTATAAAGTGCCTCAGTTGCACGTGTGTGGGATATGATATCTAATGATCTTCCAGGCCTAAAATGGATGATCTCTAGACTAGAGTCATAATTAAATGGAAGTTGAGGGTTGAGATTTATTTCCCTCCCTTATACCTTCCCTCCCTTTCTTCCTCCTCTTTCTGGAGAAGGGTAGGTATAAGTTTTCTTAAGTGCCACAGGGTAAAGATGGGACTCAGAAACAGACTGAAAAAGAACCTGGGAATTCCAGAATAATAATTAAACTTCTGTGTTCAAGAGGACAAAATTAGGAGCATGGAGTCTTTCATTCAGTGAAACTTCTGCTTCCTCAGTGTGTTGAATTTGCTTTTCTGTACAACAGAAACTATGAGGTTCCCCAAAGGTGAGAAGACAGAAGATTTTCCATTGACATCAGAATGTTGATCGCCAAAGGACATGCTTCTATATTTTCATGCAAGGGAAAATGCAGTCTGGAGGGAAAGCTTTCTAAGGGAAACTTTGCAGTGTGTCCATCCATATTATGTTTGGCTCTGGTGAGCACCATTATTTTTCTCCTTTTCTGTTTGAAATGGGTAAAATTTGCAAGCAGAAAGAAAACACAAGCACAAGATCTTTTACTATATATATATGTTTTGTAAAAGGTAAATTGAAACCAAATGAAGCTATGGCTGATATTTAGCTTGATGGGCTAAACTGAAAAAGAGTGTTCTGTTTCCCAGCTCCCTCAACCAGGCTATGGTTTTACTCTCCAGAGAGCTCTTTCCATGGCTCCTTACCAAAGGAAAAGCAACTTATGTTACTCTTCAAATATTCCTCCTATTTTGCTTTTCTTCTTATAAACGAATGACTTCTGAATTTAGGAACCTAATGCACAATCATGAGGCTATGGAGAGAAGAGTGGGAACTCCTCAACATGGGAAGTTACTAGAGCTTTCTAAGTCAGATAAGTGGCATGTCTTTGCACATGGAACTTTCACCAAGTAAACAAAATGTGGTCCAGGTGCTCAGCACACACGCGACTGGGGGGCATGTGCGTGCGTGCGTGTGCATGCGATATAACATAAACGATGTCCCAGTTCTGTGGCTTGGCAGTGATAGTGTGTCTTAGTCTGTGCTGTTCAGATTTTATAATCAGCTGATTTACTCACATTAGAAAGAGTCATATTTTCTCTCAAGGATTTGGTAGAACAGTGGTAAAAATTGGAGAAGAGGCAACAAACTGAAATGGCAGAATGAAACATATTCCTTTTGATTCCTTGCTGGGGTGGAGGTCCAATAAGGAGATGAAATTGAGCCCTCATCTCCTTATACAGTAGAAGGTAGTGCGAAACATGTTGCTCTTCCAACGGCGTGACCTCTCACACCCACCATGTGGGTCAGACGAGAATCAGGCTGCACGATGGCACTCAGCAGGCCCAGCATGGGCCTCCATGTGGGCCCACTTCGGTCAGTACTAGCTGTGGGCCTGAGCATGCATTTTCACCAATCCCAGCCTCAGCTCTCCTTATCATGAAAATGAGGGAGTTTGATATAGTGATCTCTACAGTTCCCTTGTGTCCTTTCACTTTTTGGTCAGCAACATGGTTCTCAGGGCGGTGGCATCTATGTGACTTGGGAGCTCATTGCCAACACAGTTTCAGGTCTCACTTCAGACAAAGTGCCATCAGAAACTGTCTTCTTAGGATACCCTCAGATGGGTCATATGCACATTAATGCTTGGGAGGCATTGCTCTAATATTCTTTTATCCACATAATTATTTCATCAATGGTCATTAATTTCAACACACATTACTCTGTGTCATGACCCTGTAGTGCTATGTAGTATAAGTATGACTCTGTATTGATTATGACTAGATTATTTGATCTACACTCAAATAAGTCTGGAGTGGGAGGAAAAAAAAAAGGGGGGGGGAGAGAGAGAGAGAGAGAGAGAGAGAGAGAGAGAGAGAGAGAGAGGAGATATTTGCTTAGAATGGAGAACTAGATTTTTCACAACTAATTTAAAAATATTTTAGACCACAGTTTTTTTTTTTTTTTGCTTGGACTGAAGAAAGTCCTGTGCTCAGAGTAAAAATACAATTGATAAAGTAAGATAAGATCTTTTAAAGGATCTTTGATTTAAAGTGATCACATAAATTTTCAGTAGTATTATCTGGAAACTGCTGCTCAAGTATATTAAAATAAAATAATCTTTGTGCATTCTCTCTGTCCAAAACATGGTGCTAGAGTCTACAGAGGACAGAGAAACCACAGCTATGATTCTAGGGTAGGATGGGACTGTGGGATGGAGAGAAGGATGGTGAAAGTATGACATCACAGATCTCAATCAGTTAGGTCTAAGTCCTTTGGATGAATTCCAAAATAAATATCCCTATTTCTACTTGATTATCACCTAACGTCTGGCCATCATTCTCTTGTAGGAGCATGGCTGGCCTTAGTTTCCGTTACATGGTGCAGCAACCACATGACCCTGGGACTCAAAGAAAGGGTCTCTGTGTCTCTGCAGAGAGGCCCTGCCAGCGCTAGTGTCTAGTGAGATGCTGGTCACATACAGACAGGCTTCCCACCCCCGAGTTCTGTGTCCGTCCCACTTCTTCACTGTACAATGAAAAGACTGAGCTATATAGAAACCTGTGCTCTTTGTCCAGTGTACACAGAGCAGAACTGAGACAAGACATCAAATCATGGAAGGTATATTGGGTGTTTTGAAGACCAGTTCAGGGACTCTTGCAATAGTTAAGTAAATGTTAATGAGCATTTCATCGAGATGTTGGCAGGGTGAGTGAGGAAGGTCTATAGATGACAAAGAAGTGGCTGAAATAGAACCATAAGCACTTGCCCTTAGGACAGTAGCGAAGGGGAGAGGCATCATGGGTGGCTGTTTACGTGTGATCATAAGTGATAGAGAATGGCATTTTAAAATAAGACAGGGGTGTCTTGATGAGGGGAGAATTTAGTTATGAACATTTGTCACATGTTGAAATTCAGGAGCGAGCCTATAACTATCGCACTTGTAGTGCTTGTCTCTGATTTTCCCATCCTGCCTCACCTTGCAATGGTCCATCTCCCCTTCTTCAAATGTGATTTACCTTCACTGGCTTTCCCTCTTTCATGGAGCCTCCCTTGGCAATTAAACCTCACTCTAGTTTCCCTCCACATGCTTGAAACTCTTTATTACCTGTATCGCTCATCAAGAACATAATTCTATGCAACTATAGGTGATCTATTTTACTTGTGATTAATAGGTTCATTCAACTAACGCTCTGTTCTAGACACTGGGAGCTCAGATGGAGACCCCCCCCCATGGAATATAGCTACTAGTTGGCCCCTACATTCTAGTAGGAGAGACACTTCACTAACAAGAAATACACGTGGAATAAATAAACGTGCAAGCAATTTCAGATAGTGACAAGTGTTACAGAGAAAACAAAAACTGAGGTGACAGAGGGGAGACTACCGTATTTAGTGTTAAAAGAATGTTGTAGCTTTTAAGTATCTACATTTTCTCTCTCTGATTAGACTGCAAGTCTTTAAGGGCAGGTTTTCACTCTTATGCTTCTTTGGCATATTTCCTAGTGCAGAGAGACCTACAGAGGACAGAGTGAGAGCTTATCAAGTTTCTTTTTGAGTAAATGACTGTTGAATGCTTTCCTCGCTGTCATCAATTCTGGTATTTGCCTTACACGAATATTTGTGTTCTGAGCTGATCAGATAGCAGTAGTGCTATTGGTATGAAGGGAAGACACCATTTAGCATAGAGAGGATTATATGTGAGGAAGTAAAGAAGAAACACAGCTGTACACCCACACATTCTCCCAAAGACACTAGCCTTCCAGATGTGAGCAGCTGCATGCCTCTTGGGTGCCTCAAGCTTTCTGTTATCAGTGAGAATTTATAGCCCTCATTGTTAGACTAGTGTTATTTTTCAAGCTAAAGTCACTCCTACTTGCTGAAAGATTCTCAAATCACCCCTTTTATGCCAAAGCGGATTTTCAATTAACTTTCCAAAATATGCTTTTATCTCATCTTCTCTGATCTCTTTAGTGAATGCCAGCATTTTAAGCAACTTGGTTGCTTTCCTTTTAACTTCCTAATCTGACTAATTTAATTCTGGGTCATAAACCTATGAAGTTTATTAGCAGATCTAATCATTCCTATGGTTTATAGTCACTGCTCCTGAAATATCTCATGTTGTTAAGAGGGAATGTTTCGTACTTCAAGTAAGCACTCAGATCTTTGTGTGCGAATTTAAACTTGGGTATATTTCAGGTGGAGATTACAGTAAAATGGGCAAATTACTGCCTGTTTATTTTTTAGCCAGCTCTCGGTATCAAAACTGAGTCTGTGTGACCTATGTGACCTGTTCCTTAGCCACCTGAGACACAGGAGTGTGCCATGTTCAATTTTTTAAACACAAAAATTAAGGAAAAATTGGGCTTGAGAGAAGGATGGTGGAAATCTGACAACATAGATCTCAGTCAGTTAGACATAAATCTGTCAGAAGAGTTTCCAAATAAATACTCCTGTTTCTACTTGGTTACCAGCTTAAGGTCTGACAGCTGCAATCTGGTGCGAGCCTGGCTGATTTTGGTTTGTTACAATGGTGCAGTGACCGTGTGACTTGGGGTCTGCAGAAAGGCCATCTGTCCCTGGAGGCCCTGCCAGGACTAGTGTCCCTGAGATCCTGGTTACATGCAGACAGGCTTCTAACCCTCTGGCAGTCCCCTCAGACAGATATCCAGATATTCACTCAGCTTTGCTTTCCCATCTTTGATTTCCTTCTTTATCCCTGATTTAAGTTCTCTCCTTGACTGACTGACTTTTGGTCAATCTGGGGGAAAAAACCCGAAATCTAGAAACCTTGCACCTTGCTCCAGGTATCTATGGTGGGCGCCCCTAGCAGACTCCTCTGAGATCTGGGGTGGGGCCCAGATAAGCCTTCTACATCTTGCTCATCTTGACATGTGGAGGAAGAAGTTCTTAAATGTCTCAGAATGTGTTTCAGAATATGGATATGTTTGTTCTGTAGGCTTTTTTCAATAGGATCAATAATAGGAAGAATTCTAGTGTGCATGATTAATAAAGAAGACTTTTGCCTTTATGCTGACTTAGTTGATGCTCCTTAATTCATTTTTAAAATCTTTTAACACATAGTGAGTGATTCTCATGGACTAGGTAGGAGGGCAGATACTCTGAATATAGCAGTCAGCATGACCTAAGCAGTTATGCTCTATGGCACACATATGTAAAGAAGGAAATTTTGATAGTGCCATGATGGGAATGATTAAAAGTGTGTGTGTGTGTATGTGTGTGTGTTGTGTGTGTGTGTGTGTGTGAGAGAGAGAGAGAGAGAGAGAGAGAGAGAGAGAGAGAGAGAGAGAGAGAGAGAGAGAGAGAGAGAGAGAGATCAAATAGTTTCATCTGGTATTATGACTTTAAATTGTTTATATTATTAATCTTTTCTTAAAGAAAAGGTGCAGACAGGAATGAAGGTGAGTAGGCAGGTAGGCAGGCAGAGAGAGGAGGAATAATTTTATTTTATTTAGTTGTTCATCTTAGTTGCTTACCCTAGCCCTGGGATATGTGAACCCAGTTACTTAGAGTATATGTGGACTATACTTAGCCAGAGGTGGTGGACCTGGGACAAGTCTATTCTTAATTTTTTTAATGGGAAACTTAATCACTAACTCACAGTTATATATATATGTGACTAAAATTTCTACGGAATAGATTCTTATAGAATGTTGGGTATGCAAAATTATTTATTTGGATGGATGTGGCTTAAGATGTGTGCCTCTAATGAGTATTACTAAACCAGAATAAATATAATTTGGTTGGAGGATATTAATTATATCCTCTAAAATCTGTCTTTTATAAGGAGTCATTGAAGTTTTTATTTCTGTCAATAGTCCAATAATTCTTGAGAAGAGAGTATCAGTTGAGTTTTTCATTGCTTCTTATTCCCATGCTAGATATTTTTTACTATCTGCTAAACTTTATGCATCATCTAATCTTGCCACACTGAAGACTGCATTTCTATTAAAAGAGTCCCATAAGAAAAAGAGATTTTTAAAAGGAGTAAGAACAAGAATAGGAGATTAAGGAAGAGAATTTATGATTAAGAATCTCCCAAATTTATAAAATTTTGCAGATATCAAAGAATTGTAGCATGAGGAAATTATTTTAGATTTATCAAGCATGAAAGAAATACTGAAATTAACTTTTGGTTTGATACATTCGATTTGAAAATTCTCAGATGATAATGCTATGAAATAGAAGAAAAATGAAAGATAATTTTCAAATATGGTACCACGAAATTATATTTTTTTCTTTGCTTTAAATATAGTACCTGAGACTTTTATTCCAGGAAAAACTCAGAATAGTCTTAGGCAAATTGAAGGAAGTGTCTCATCTATAAGGACAAACGTAGTATGCTTAATCCTGCATTCAAATGGTTCTGTTACTCTAACTGATTTTGGTCATTCTAATACTCTCCCTGGTTTCTAGGTCACCATTCAATGAGAATAGTGAAAAGAGGAGTGGGAACAAATGAAAAGGAAAAGACTGCCTCAAGGTGAAAAGAAACACTGGCTGCTGGGTACACATACCCATTATATTCCATAATGAATAGTGAAATTTGTTTAAATATGACCATGTATCATTCTCTCAACCTATACAGATATTCAATTCTGGATATGTATTTAGTTTTTAGTTTTCAAGCTACAGTAGGCTTCAGTTGTTTGAGACAAGGTAAATGCTGGTTGCTGATTAAAACTGGACTCATCGGCGTCTTGGACCATGGAATCCAGTGGTTCCTGCATTTATTTATAATTGAATTACATGTGGTTCTGGTGGTGGTGGTGGTGGGGTGTGTGTGTGTGTGTGTGTGTGTGTGTGTGTGTGTGTAGAACATCAGGAATCAGAGGGAGGAAGGTAAGAATATGCATTTGGCCTGAGTATAGAAGCTTTGCCACCGCCTGGAAGAAGAATTAGACATCCTGTTACTTGATTCTTCTCTAAGTACCTCCAGGACAAACATAATTTCATTAAAAGCAGTCATTTTTAAACTAAAAAAACAAAGCTTTTCCAGGAGAATCAAAGCATTGCTATCCATTTGTAGTAGCATTAACACTTGGCCACGCCAACTCATTCATTCACTTTCACAATTTCAAATAAAATCCCATGAATTGATGCTAGAAACATTAAATTTAACACATTAATTTTTACTTCATAATTTTTTGTCCATGTAGAAGTACTTTTGCATATTTTTATGCTGCGCATGGAAAAAAAGTAAGAGTCCACTAAAGAAAATATGTAGTTTGTTGACTCTAGTATTTAAAAAAAAATTTTTTTTAAAGGAAAGGTGCAGGCAAGAATGAATGCAAGTTGGCAGGCAGGCAGACAGAGGAGGAAGAGGCATTTTAATTATTTTTATTTAGTGTTCATACTGGTTGTTTCCCCTAGACTTCAAACTAGGGGTATGTTGCCTGTGCTCCTTCAAAAGTGATTGACTTAACTGCTGCTACACCAGGGTGCACCCGATTCCATGATTTGCAGTATCTGTTTATTAATGCTTTTCAGGTGATGGCGGCTTCTGCAAATATTGTTTTTAGAGTATTAGGGCTACATTCTGTGGAGTTTTATTAGTTAAGATAAAAATAAGTTAATTCTCAGAGCAAAGAAGTAGCCAGTATAAAGCATGTGATAGCCGGTGAAAAAATTTCCATATTATCTTGTATGTCCATTTATTATTTACATCAAATAATATTTATTAATTGCGTGGGTGCAAGGCAATGAATAACAAAGTTAATCCAGAGAAGACAATCAATACCTCTACGTATCAAAAAAAATAAAGAAAAAGACAGCATACATTAAAAAATATAATTAGAGGTTCTTCTCATCAGCCTGAGTAAAAAAAAATGTTCTCTACTCTAGATAGAACAGCATGTCCCAAAATATATTCGAGACTCATAGTCCCCTGAGATATTCTCAAAAATAAATGATCATCATCTATACATTTATGACTGACTGTTTTATATAGATATATATGTATTATATATGTACATATGTATATGTGTGTGTGTGTATATATATATATATATATAAATATCTTAAGTTTTCCAGCAGAACATAGAAGCCTCTGAGAAGTATTACAATAAAATTTTTTATTTTGTTTTATAGCCTTTCTCAAAATTATTTGACCATAAATCTTCCTTTACACTTTTGTTTTTGTTTTTGTTTTTCATGTAATGTCTGTTACATTCCCTTTGAACAAATGTTTGTGGACTCTGCTTGAGGAAATGCTGATCTGCATTATTTTCCCCATTTTTCTAGTTTGCTTTTTCTGTGGTCATTTGGCTAATCTCTGACATGAAAAAAACAGTACAAATTACTTGGTAGTCCTGTTTATTTAAGGAAATACATTTTAACTATTATATATTCTTTTAAAAAACAAAATAAGAATTTTCTAGGAAAGAGTGTGCAGACAGTAGGCTTTTTCTCTCTAGTTTTGAGAACTAGCAGCATCTTTCTGTGAGTTGCTTTTGTAACATTGATGTTCCTTCATCTGTGAGCAGCTTGAATAGATAGGAAAAGCAGTTTTAGAATTCAAAATAAATGTCAAAGTGTTTCTGATGTTGGTTGCCTCCAGGGTGACAATTCTTAAAGCATTGTCTGTCCAACAAATATTGAAATACTTTCAAGTGGACAGGTGCAAATCTGAAACACTTTATGGGCATTTATTTAATTTAATGCATTTCAGAAAAAATGTAGTAGCATTCCAAGATATGATTTCACGTTATTGCTAAAGTAGTATTTTTTTTTTTAAGGAAACTGATTTAAGGACAAATAGCAGATAAATAATGGTGAAAAGAAATAGTGAAAGAGGTGTACAAATGGTTAAAGCTTGGCAATCTATGCCTGGGAAGTTAGCTAAGAAGTGCATTCTAGGGTCTGCCTTATAACCTTTCAGAAACACTATCACCTTGTGCTTGAGAATCCTCATAGCATAATGGAAAGGTTGCTAAATGAGGAGATTATGGTCTGTGGCTACAAAGATAATGAAACCTGGTTCCTGCTACTGAAGGACTTTTCCAAGATGGTGCATAGTTACTCTATATTAAATTAAGGGTCAGTATTCATTTCTCAAAGTAAAACATTAAACTGGCATATTAATATTTTTTAAATGATGGTAAAATTTGCAAAAGACTCAAACATAGTTTCTTTATGAATTGTATAATTCAATTTTAGCTATCACTGGGTAAACTGGAGAGAAAAATATTGCCTTTTATTTTCCCTTTCCAGCTGTAATTACACCAACAAATAGAATGATAATCCAGTCCAAAATTTATTTCCATTTCTTTTATGAGCAAGAACTTGAAATCCATTTGAATTCTTGTACTGTCTCCCCTTCCCAGAGCCTTTTTACATTTGGCAACTATTTGCAGTTAGGTAATGGAAGCATAATATCTGTTCAGAAAATTTTTCTACCAAATTCAGACATTAGGAAGAAACACACAACTCTACTTTAAGAAATGATCCTACCCAAAAAATGGTACTGACAATTCACAAGTAACAATGGAATATGGGGGTTATTGAGATGGATAGCTTTGCATTTCTGTAGGAAAAGACGTCCAACTGATTTGAACCAATGGACCCACTCTAATAAAAGAAGAGCAATTACTCATTCAGTAAGGCTTTATGTCACTGCTTTACCTTTCACAGTGTTTGGGCTCCAATGCTTGTCATTGATCCAAGTATGTCAACTCTATTTTAGGAAGGCAAGCAGAGAGATGCATTTGAGTCTGAATCCTAACTCTAACTTGGCAATTAGACAGCACTGGGAATTTTGTATCACTTCTCTAAATCCTTATTTTCACAGATAGAAAATGGGAACAATAACTGCTGCCTTCTAGAATTATTTTTAGGTTTATAGAAATTGTATATAAAATGTCTAATATAGTCCCCAGGCCCCCAGAGGTACTTGATCACACAGTGATTACATTTGAGAAGGGAGCCCTCCTTCTAATTCCCATACTAAGTGTGCTCCCCTGGCCTGTTTGACTTTCATCACCTGTTAGTGAATACAGAACACTGGGATTTCAAACCTGACGATACCCAGGTAGTGTCCTTGAGCCTGAACCTACTGATGGTTTGAAACAGTTTACTTAGTCAATTCATGTTAAACAATTTCATTTCCTTACAGTCTCAGCCCCCAAATCTGGCTTCAAAAAATGTGACATATTTCAGCCTGTGATTTTGGTCTTATAAGACAAAATCATAAGTTTTTACTAGCTGATATTTCTGCTTGACTGGAAGAATCCACTGATGTCAAAACAGTGTTTGAAACATAACTAGATCAGGTTAAATATCTGGGCTTTTCTTTTAATGTGACTTTGTGCATGCAAAGTCAGGGTAACTGGAGAGAATCATTTGATTATAAGGGTTCCCAAGGGTTCATTTGGAATCACTGAGTCACTGAAGCTGAGGCAGAAAGAAATCCTTGGTCCCATCCACCTGCTTCCCAGCAGGACCACCCACTGCCTTTCACAAACCAGAATTCATCCTGTCCCTTAAGAGCTGCTGAGAAAGGATTTCTGGAGCTTTTAAAACAATCATGCAACGTGCTTATACATTGTGACATTGTGATTCTTCCCACATTGATACGAAGCCAAAAAAATTGTTTTCCAATGAATTGTCTGTCATTCTTAGTATGTAAGAGAAATGATAAATTTAAATTAAATAGGGAGGAGAGAGAGAGAGAGAGAGAGAGAGAGAGAGAGAGAGAGAGAGAGAGAGAGAGAGAGAGAGATTTTTTTAAAAGGAAGGGAGAGGAGGAGGGAAACATTTATTTCATTTAGCTGTTCATCTTGGTTGTTCTGCCCCCAACTCCCTACCCTACCACCCCAGTCTCAACCCTGGGTATGTGGGCTACGTCCAGTTACCTTATCCACTAGGCCTCCAGGGTGCACCTCAATTTATATTTTATCTCCTGTGATTTTATTCCTTTTTCAAACCAAGAACCTTCCTTCATTGATTATTTATAATAATAAATAAGCCCTACCTACTATAAGCATAAAATCCCTATCAATGGTGTAGAAGTTATATCTGTTTTGTGTTGGTCTTATCGACATGATTATCCACAAATAAATATGTTCATGGCAAAAAAAAGAGGGGAATATCTATTCATTGATTCAACAAACATACTGAATGTTTATAATATACCAGGCTCTGAGGTTGGTATGGTTTTGGTAATACACAAGGAGCAAAGGATAGACTTTGCGTTCTAGAATCCAGAGTCTCATAGGAGAGAAGGACATGCAAACAAGTAATTAAAATATGATGAGCACTGTAAGAGAGGTATGGAAACATCCTATGAGAATACAAAGGCAAAAGCATGGACTGGCCCTGCTGGTGCTTTTTCTCTCTGGATGTTTTTCTGGAAAAATCCATATTTTATTCAGAAGATACAATTCTCTATTCTTCTTTTTTTTTTTTTGCACTTTGAGGCATATTTCACAACACTTCATGTTGAAAAGTTCTTTCTTCTGCAACCTAAGTCCCTTGCCAAAGGGAAAATAGAAAAGGAGGTCATGCTGGCTGAGTGGTAAACAACGGGATTGCTGTGAAGTAGTTATTGATTTTCTCCGTTTCCAGATTTTATTCACTATTGAATTTCTGATAGAAATAGGTGCTCAATGAATAGTGGTGAATAGGTGAAAGAGAAAATTGAGCATCAGAGAGGTTAAGTGACAGACCTGAGGTCACAAAACTGGTAAGTTCTTATGTGCTCTCTGGTTTGGAGACAGTTGCAGGACACTTAAGCCATTTCCAATTATGTCAGAGTTAGTGGAGATGGAGAATGTCATATTGTATTTCCCTATATAAAAGGTCTTCCTTGAAGGTCAATTCCAATAGCTTACCTTTCTTCTTTCAAATAAAATTGCAAATAGCTAAAGAATAGTGGTGAAGAAAGCGGATGCTGGAGTCTAACTCTCGGTTCAAATTCCAGCTCCTAACCTTAGTCTTCTCATCTATAAAAGAATAACATTTCTCATAGGGCTGCTGTGCTGATGAAAGGAGCTAGAGAATATAAAATACTTAATGCAGAGTATAAAAGTCCTTAATGCATGTGTGCTAATTCTAGTGTTATATCTATCCCAAGTCTCAAGACATGCCTGAGTGGTAGTGAAAATATCCCCTGGAGACTTGTTTCAGAGACCCAAACAGGAATTCTTTTTTTGGGTCTCACCCAAAGCACCACCCTCTACTGTAATTGAAGGCGGTTTCTATGGGTTCTAGTCTCTGAAGAAATATAAGCAGCTAGTCTTTCATATCCTTGATGACTTTTATTAAGCCAGCCACACTTCAGAGTTTTTGTTTCTAGACTAAATACACTCCTGAGTCAGAAACTCTTTCTACATAAATCTTTTTTTTTTTTTCCTTCCTCTAATCTTTCAGCCTCTTTTGGACCTTTAAGAAACAAGGCCATTGGTGTGAAAATTTTGCAGATGGAAAATACAAGAGATTTTTTTTATAAAACAAAGTCAACAATTGCTGACCTAATGTTACTGGAAAATTTCAATCAGGGGTAGGTGAAGTAGGAGTTGTTAATGAAATAATTCAAGAATGGAAATTTCACTCGATATTAAAAATACACAGCATATTTATATATCTCTTAGCCGCAGTAATTCATCTTATAAATGTGTTGGTTTATTTTTCTCACTATCCTAAGTTGAGATTCTGACTTGACCATTACCATGCCAGAAACAGACCGGAGCCTTGCAATAAATAAACTGATTTGTAAAAAGAATAGAATTATCTGGAAGGACCTGTGGAGATGGTTTACCTTATCTCTTTCATTTGACAGTCAGGCAAACAAGGCTTCAAGAGATAAAGAGACTTGCCTAAAATCATATGCCAAGTTAGTGAGAGTGAAGTATGGTGACTTCCATTTCAAAGCTTTTAATTGGATGTCGAGAGCTGCCTTCATGTTGTTGATTTCAGTAAACTAACAGGCTACTAACAGGCTACCCTTAAAATATGAAATGCAGTTGTCCAATAATGAACTGAAACTATGTTATAGAAAGACAAACACTTTCCGTAATGTACTGAACAGATACAATGTCCTCATTTTCTAAGGATTATAGAGAGCAAATAGCCATAAAATCCTACGGGAAAATAATGGTGGACAAGTTGCTCCCTCATTCTTTCATTTGCTGTTATCCAAATGTCACTTCCCATGTGTCCAGCTTCCATCTGGACTGAACCCAGAAAAGGATAGTAAGTAGTAATGTTATTAGATATTCTTAAACTAATCTTTGTTGACTTTTACAATTACCTAATGAAGGTTTCAGGCAAGTGTAGGACTTAGAAGATTGCAATCTTGACTCGAAAAGGAGCAATCTTATTCCTCAGGCTATTTTCTTAAGCTCTGAAAGCTTTAGTGAAAAAAATGCATTATTACATCATATATGGTGTTCATCTCGGACGACTGCTAGAAGCTGCTGAGTTCTGTGTCTGTAGAGATCTCCAGATGTCGGTGGAACACGTATGTCAATGTTTATATGGACAATGATCTGTGTTTTTCATCCCTCAGTATTTGGGGCATTTTTATTTATAGTGAAAGCAAGAACATTTTAAACATATCTTTAATGATGGGAGAATCAAACATGAATCTTAAAAGAGTTGATTTTTAATAAATCATCTTAGTATTTCCTAATGTAAAAAATACTATCTGATAAAGTTTTGTTATTACATTGCTCTCTTTTTCAATAAACTTTCCTCAATATTGCGATTACTAGGAATCGTTTGGATGGAGAAGTCAAACAATTCTGCCATATTGTTTTTTGTTTATTAAATCATGAAGGAAGAAGTGAAACAAGTCTTGAGAAGCAAATTAGTTTCAGAAAGAAAAAAAAAGACAGCAGAAAAATGGAGATCTTATTTATTGTCTAGGGGGAATATTTGGATGCCAGTGTGCTTTCTTTTTCTAGTCTCAAATCTTATTTTCTAGATGAGCATATTGCTAGCAACATATCCTAAGGTGAATGTATAAAATATCTCCTTTTCCATATTCACCCTTGTCTTTCCTTTCTTAAATGTTAACTCCAGGCAATGAGGAAATTTTTATCCCAGGCAGTTATGTTACATGGTGTGTTGTGTCCGAGTCAGCATGGCCAAACAGTGGTTGAGAAATAAATCAGCAGTTGTTTGAGAATTGTCACTGGTCAGTGACTCAGTCCTCAACATTTCAGACAAGTTGTTTTGGGAATTGTATGGCTTCAAGCAGGAAGAGGCAAACTTGTTCAATTACATCTTGAGGGGTCAGAAAGCAGAGAAGATGGTAATTGGCTCCCCTGAATAAATATGTTCCACCCACTCCTAGCCACAAGTGGGAGCGAAGGCTGGTGTTTTTTGGTCTGAAGGGTGGAGATACATTTGCCCCCCTTGATTCTTTGTCAGGATGTTGGGGAGACCAGTGAGATCATGTCTATGAAGTGGGTTGACTGGAATGTGCTCATGTTGGCCAATGTAAATTGTACTTGTAAGATTTTTTTTTTTCCCTTTTCTTTTCTCACAACTCTCACAAACCATTGGCAACCTGTGCAGATGGTCCCATGTCCTTAAGTTCAAATCCCTCTGCCAGCACACTCCGGTTAATTCATTTGTGGTCTCTGTGTAAATGACCAAATCCTAGCTTTTTGTCTTGTAGAGTCTTCCCATACACAGTTGGAGCTGTGGTGAGCGAGGAGCTATGTAGAAAAGTAGAAAAGTAGGCTTAAGGTTGGCCCCTGTGTATAACTAATTCATCATAAACTGACATAATATTTGAATACTCTAGACTTTGCCTAAGATGGAGTTTAGAATTTCTCTGTTAGTGCAAAATTACTTCTTTAGATACTGTAATACATATCTGCTATTGGGTGTGAAGAAACTGATTACATGGAGAATTATGCTTTTAAGAGTCAGGAAGACCTTGGACTTATGTATTAATTTATTCTCTCTTGGTACTCTAAGACATAAAGCCAATTTAAAACCAGTGGCTTCGACAGAAAATTTTCTAAAGCCCATTCCTATTAACTGATAGTATTAGGGAATTATTGGTGAATTTGTGATTAACTATGAAGAGGCAGAGGGATAAAGATTGAGCACTGGTTTTAGTAAGTGAGTATTAAAAATTAGTTATATTTACATGGATTTTGCATTTTTAAGCATATAGCTTATCAGATTATTACTCTGAAAGCAGTCATTTCTGTTTTCTAAGTTTTTAAATTTCTTTAAAAGAAATGATAAAAATTTTACTGCAGGAACATCGCATCATAATATATAGGTTTAAGGTGTGCATCATTGTAAATCAACATCTGTATGTAATGCATTAAGTTTACCAATAGTACAATCCTATCATTCACTATATAAATGACTCCTAGAGCCTGTTTGCCCAGTCCTCTCTCCTTTCCTCTGGTAACCACTAATTTGATTCTATTGACTAAATGATTTTTGTTTGATTTGATTCATTTAAAACATACATTTCTTGATGTCTGTTCTTTACATTCCTTTCAACGTTCTTGCCAAATTGATGCTTTTAGTGCTTATGGATGTTTTTAGCTGATGAAATTTAGTTTGGTAAATAGCATCTTTCAAAAAGTTTAATTCTCTATTTGTTTAATGTTAGTATATAGAAAATCACTTCCTAAATATTCAAACTTCTATCCAATGGGCTTAATAAATATATTTAATTCTAAAAATGAATGAAGAATATTATATCTTTCCTTCAACTCTTATGTCTTTTTTTCTATTTCTTGCCCTATTACACTGACTAGGATCTCAAGTCTAATTTGAACAAAAATTGTGATAGTGGCCATTCTTGTCTTTTTGCAAAATCACAAATAAGGATAATGATTACTGTAGAATTTTCATGAGTACGCTGTTAGAGTAATGAAATTCCTGTGGTTTGCTAGGCATTTTTATCATCAATGAATAATGAATTTTATCATGCACATTTTCTGAATCTATTACAGTATGTGATATTCTTTTTTATGTATGTGTGAATAAACCACCTCTGCATTCCTGAAATCAAACCACTTAATCCTGCTAATATTAATAATTTTGCATGTGTCTGCTATTTTCCTTTCTTGTAACATCCTTGTCAGTCTATGCTGGGCTGATAAATAATAGAGAAGGGTCTCTAATCTTATTTTTCTATTTTCTGGAAGTGTTTGTGTTAGATTGGTATTATTTTCTCATTTAAATTCTGAAATAATTCACTGTGAAACAGTCTGTATGCCATTCAAATTTTCTATTTTTTTCTAGATCAGCTTGGATATAATTCCACAGAAATTGTCATATTTACCAGCATAAAGTGTTTTATAACATCTTCTATTGATTTTTTTTAATGTCAGCTGATAGTTTCCAATGATACTATTCCTACAACTAGTAACAATACTGAATATGACTATCCATTCTTTGACATTTGTCAAGTCATTTCCTATTAAGAAGCACATTTACTTATGTAATTAAATAATATAAAATAATACTGACGTAAATTATACACTTTTTTTTAATCTCTGTGATTTCAGGTGTTGGCACTAATTAGTAAATACTTCTTTAGTCACAGAGGGAGTCAAAATACCAGTCATATTTGGAGCTTGTGGTTTGGTTGAACTGAGATACCAATATTCATTAATTTTTGAAGTATCATCAGTTAGCCTTCTTTTGTCCTTTTCAATTTCTGTTTCAATTTTACTGAAGTAACATTACATTATAACATTATGTAGGTTTAAGGTGTCAATTGTAAATAAACATGTGAACATGCTACATTATGTGTTTTACTAACAGTGAAATTCTTTCTTTTCTTTAGATCATTCCAAAGGTGAGTTGGTGAAAATATGAAGTCTCCAAATGTAGGAACTTCTGTATTATGATGAGGAAGATGATGATAAGGAAAATTATTAACTAAAATACTTCTAGTACCAGGCATTTCAATTTCCAGCAGTATAGCTTACTAATTCTATCCCCAAATTCAACATCTTTTGCTTCATTAGTAATCGACTGGGTGACTTAGTCAAGTAACCTAACTTGTAATGTGGAGTAGAGTTGACATGATTTCCCCATGTGCATCATTGGTGCATATTGCAAAAGTGAAACATTTCATGTAGCATCTTTTGTTCCAGGGACCATACAGAAAGCAAGTCCTAACTTATGAAGCTGTTGGAGGCACACCTGATCTTCATAATGATTTTTATCTGGACCAAAAGAGAAGCAGAAAGATAGTTATAGAAAGAGCTCTCTGAGAGGACTTCAAAATGTTATTTTGCTAAGACCCTAGCTCTCTTTGCTATATCCACAAATTCATTAGGTCGACCTAATGCTGTTGTATTAAATGGAGCCATTTGAGAAACTGATGGTGAGACTACACATTCCCTCGGACTATGAATGGAATGATATAATCAGAAAGAACAATCAAAGAGAAGGTGATTATTTCTCTAATTTATTCTTAGTCACCTTAGTAAGACATTGGATTTCAAGTTGGAAGGGACAGCAGAGGCTATTGCATCTATTGCACTAATATTCCCCTACAGAAAACTGAACCCCTAAAGATTAAGTGACAATTTTAGTGGATAGATTCATGCTACGGGCATGTCTTGCTTTAAGGAAAACCAGATTCCAAAATTCTAAATGCGAAAACACATAAAGTAAAAGGTCATTATTGTTTTACAAAGGAATTTTGTTATTCAATAAATAACCCTCTGTAGTGTTCATTATGAAGCAAATTCCCAATGCATTTAAGAAGTGATTCAACTTGCAAATACTTTATTTTTATGCAGAATATCAGCCGCACATTTGTTGAGGAAAGCAAGGTGCATACATATTCTTTCTGGGATGAGCCATTGTGAGCTCAGTCATATACCTGGGTCATTGCCAAGGCATACATGACTAGGGACAATTAATGGCATTTTCCCAGGTAGTGAGGTATGTGAATGTTGTTGCTTTAACTGAACAAAATGTGGAGCTTAAGATGTACAGCCAGAATGGACAGGGTGGGCCATGAGCTGGGGCCGGAGGACCTTTCATGCCTGAGGCAGTGGCAGGATATTGCTTTCCTTCTTGTCAGCCACACCTTCAAGATTTTTTAAATGGATACAATGCGTTTTATCACAAAGGTATATTAAAAATGGAACAGAATTTGGGTGGAGTAGCAATACCAGGGTCCAAAACCTTCAGAAGCCTCCGAGTTGACGACGGGGTGGAGAGAGCACAGCATCCTTGCCAACCATATTTATCTTGGCCCACAGGACCAGCAGGGGGTGTGAGGGCCTTCTCTGAACAGAAAGCTGAAGGGTTCTTCTTTGACCTCAATTCCCTCCCCTTCTAAGAGATTTTCTATAAACAGTCTCAACAAAGAATTTGGATTGGAAAGAAAAGAGTCATATGAATTTATTGCCTTTAAGACATCCATTCATAAAGAAAGCAAAATATGAAAAGTGATAGCACAACATTGTTCTTTCTATAGGCCTTAAAATGCTGTGTCTTTGTATTTTTTTCCCATAAAACTAGGGATGGTTAGGAACAGTCTCTTAGAGATGCCTGTACAAAAGGTCTCATGGTAATTTGAGCTGTAATAATAATAACGACATACACTGAGGACTGTTCTATGTGCTACATATATATATATACACATATATACATACATATACATAGATATACACACATCACACATATATATGTGTATATATATATATATATATATACACACACAATTCAGCTCTTCATAACAACCCTATGTGGTAGGCACTATTATCATCATCATTGTCCCTATTCTCTAAATGTGGAGACCAAAGTACACGAGGTTTTAAAAAAGCTTGCCCACAGTTTCACACTGTTTTAAGTATAAGTGTGGAGATTGAATTCCAACTCAGGTAATCTGGTGCTAGAACCATACAGCATAGTACCTGTGTCCTGCTACTTCTTTATCAATGGCACATACGATGAGGTTTTAAAAGAAATACCCCACATCGACAACTAGCTCAGAATCAGAGTGAAATAAGGGCAGGAAAATAAATCTAAAGAAACAAAATATTTTCTCCAAGAATAATTTTCTTCAAAATTTACTTTCATACAAATGTTAAGGAACTAATAAGAGAGGAGCTATTTAACAGAATGCATAATAAATTCATTCATACCAAAGGCAAAACACTTGAATATATAAAGGTATAAAATAATTTAGGTTACAGAGATTAAAATGATTTATACAATTTATGGGTGTTAGTCTCATAATGGTTTTCAAGGGTACTGCTAATAGTTGAGTAAGAAAATTCACTCAGAATATTTTTTGTTAGAAAATTAAATGAATTTTAACCAAGATGGGCAATCAGTTTCTTCTCTCTTATATTTAGGTGGAAAAGTAAGTGATCTTAAACTATGTATATAGCACTAGCTATATGCGATAACTTAGATGGACTTATGACATAGGACCATTTTTCACTATAAAAATTTTTATAAATGTTAAAGTTCACAAAAAATAGAAGAGTCTACAGAAATCAAAGTTGGATCATTCAGAAAAGTCAGTATATTGCTTACTGTCAAAGCACTACTTCAAAATGGAATCTAGCTAACAACAATCTCCACATTTATTTTTTACATTTATGCCAAATTGGTTTCTGAGAAGGCTGGCTGACTTAGCAGATGTAGGAAGCATATCTTCTAACTTGAAATACAAAACAATGTCAACACAATATAAATTTTTAAATATTAGCTACAAAGTTGAGTTTGAAAGCCAGAAAAGAAAATCTTTAAAGTAGCAGGAAATAGAGGGAACTTCCATCATTGCAGTGAGTGGTGACCAAGCCAAGCAGTCTGAGGGTATTAGCATGGAGATACACTTCAGAAGTGAATGTCTAAAGTTCTTTATAGACATTACTGGGAATAGTCTGTCTAATTAATAAAGGGAACTAGCAAATTCTGCTGGAGGTAGACTTGAGAGATAGCATGATGATGGGGATTGGAGACAGATCATCTGCCCTGGTGATGGGTAGAAAGACTTGTGAAAATTGGAAGTCCACACTAGGCTTCTTGTAGGAACTGAATTTGAATAACCCAAGTAGTGAGGAAAAAACACACCCTCGGAATCTAAGGTGACACTGTTCTAGAACTAGTAAAATTTATAGAGCTGCAGTAGAGCAAAATGCAGAAACATTCTAAAAGGAATTCCCATCTTGCTAAGTATAATCAATGTAGAGATGGTAATCAACTTGCACAGATGAAAATAACAAAGCATATACAGAAACCCACTGCCTGGGAGAGAGCTAGTTGCTGCAACTAATGCAATAATCCTGTTCAATATATTAATTTATTAATAGTATATTATGATCAACAAAAACAGAATGAATGCATTTAGAAGAAAAGGAGGGCATACTGAAAATAGGCATAGTTTTTAGAAGAACCAAATGTAATTCTAGAAATGAAATATGTTTATTATAAATTAAAATGGTATTACAATGAAAACCAAGAGATGAGTTAAATGAAGGGCTAGATAAATGAAAGGAATAAGGAAAGCATTTAGAATGTAATCCAAAGAGATGGAGAGGAAAAATAGAGAACTTAAGAAACATGGAAGATAGAAATGAGTAGTTCCAATATACATCTAGTGGAAGTAGTAAAACGTTCATTATGAATCAAAGTAAGTTACATTTTTATGTAAATAGGTAGTGATATTATATATACATAAGATATTTAAATATTAAAATATAAAACAGATTTTTCCTATAGTTTTTCTGAAATTGTGGAATTATTTTTTCCTGTTCTGAGCAGTAGTGACTCCCTATAGATTATTTTTGTCTTTGCTGGTATCTTTCAGGTTTCATCAGTTCTAAATTACTGTTTTTGTTGTTGTTGTTAAAAAGCTTTCAGGCCCTAAATTGGATTCCAACTAATTTAATTAGTGTCTTCTATAGAAGAAAATCAATTGAATAACCAACTTTCCAAAAGTTCTTCTATTTTCTTTTGTAGCAGTTTTGGAAGAGGTAGACTAGATAATGAGTACTTTGCTCAACGTTTAGTGTTCATAATCAAGAGCTTTCAGTTTTCTAACTTAGAACATCATCTCAATAAAAAAGTTAACAAATATTTCTGAGTCTTTAAATATCTGAAAAATTTCTTTTCTGTAATATTTTCAATGGGTGTTTTGAAATAACATCTAATTATTACCTTTATTTTTCATATTTCTTTTCAGAATTTTATTTATTACTTTGAAATCATCTTCCCTCTCATTAATTAATGTTCCATTTGTTAACATTTTTCTCAAGGATTTTGGGTCTTTTCACATTTGTAAAGAATTGGCAGAAAGGACTTATATTTTTTCAACTCCCCACACCATGCATACAGTCACACACACAAATACACACAAATACATACATACTTCTGAAGAGATTCAGTGTGCCACAGTTGAGAAAGGAGAGAAAGCAAATAATCCAGCACCTCAAAAGGGAACAAAAAGAAGGGGTCTACACTGACAGGTTTTGTAGACCCCTGCTTTCTCTCCAAAAGCTGGTTTCAAGTGGGTTGATGCATCACTATAGGGCAACAGCATAACTAAATTTAACTAACATTATGTCTGAATTTATATGAATGTAGGAATCATAAATATGTAAGCTGATTCAATATATTTTATGCAACCAGTTCTGACATAAAGAAGAGATATAGCCAATCCCACTCAGATTTATTTTTTATTAAAAAACTTTGTATTATATTTATGAATTAAAATATTTGTTTTAGGTAATTACTGTTAATTACAGAGTGATAGTACCTTACTTTTTGATTTTTTAAACCTCATTTGAAAAATAAGCTCTTCAACTTAAATGAAAAAAATATGTATATTTCACATCAAGCCAAAACTGTTAAGAATAATATAAATATCTGAAAGTCAAATCATTTCTCATCTTGGGTCCTGGAGGTGATTATTGCATATGCTTTTAAGTCAAAAAATTATATAGAATATCTGTTAGCTCAAGAAAAATCTCTGAATCCCACCCCCCGCCACCACCACCTGGAATGGAGTGACAGAACTCATTGCAGAAATGTAATTCTTACCTTACATGTCTGTAAACTATTATATATTTTCCCCAAAGAACTGGTATAGCTCTGTAACCATTTTCTTTTTAATTTTTATTTCTATGAGCAGATCTTGGAACTGAAAACTAACTTTCTTTTTTCTTTTCCATCAGTTTTTGGTTGTCACCAGAATTCTAACTACAAAGCATAGAGTTCCCCCTCTCTTATCTTAACACTTGTAATTTGATCTCTCCTATCTTTTTAAAGATATGAAGGATAACTTGCATGGGATAGTCACTATTCGAGATATGAACATGAGCTCTCATTTCTAATGCTACGAAGGCATTTCACTCAGTCAGCATTTATTGAATATATACCATCGATAGACTTAATATCTCTGAGCCTTAATTTTTCATCTGGAGTTTTCAACTCCAATTTTTTAAATAAATTTTTTATTATTATTTCTTTTTGTTTAATAAAACCATATTCATTTTAAACCATATTCATTTTAAGATATTCAACTTGTTTCTCAGTCTGTGGGTATTAACTTCACTTATTCAAAACAAACAGCATTCTTCCTAATTGTCTGATGACATACCCTTCCAACTTAACTGTAAAGACCCTAATAGTGTCGTGCTTTTTCATAACCCTATGCGCTTACAAACCCTGCTCAAATCTGGACTTATCTTTCCTTCATTGATCTGGTGATTCCTCATCCTTTAAAATTTCAATTTGAATGTCAGCCTGGGTTTCTTAGACTGGTTTAGAGTCTATTTCCAATTTTTCCATTCTCCTTGTCTCTCTCTTCCACAAAATTTATGTATTTGTTTTACTACAAAGTTCTGTGGTGGATAACCTCTAAAGTGGTCCCCTATTACCTCTGTCTCTATCTTGTTAGCAGACTCTTTTTGTTGCCTTTTGACTTGGACATTTCAATAAAAGAAGCAGCGATTTGGGGAGGCCTTTGTGGCAAGGTATTAAAGATGACCTTCAGTCAATAACCAGCAAGAACTGCAAATCTTAGTGTAACAGGTCTCAAGGAAGTGAATCATATCAACATTCATAGGTGCTTGAAATCAAATCCTTCTCCATCTGAGCTTTCAGATGAGAACTTGACCCGGGCTGACATCTTCATTGCAGTCTTGTGAGATTCCCTGATGCCGAAGATTCAGCTAAATCCTGCCCAATCTCTGGCCCACTGAAACTGTGAAATCATAAGTGAATATTGTTTTAAGCTGCTAACTTTATAATTCATTACACAAAAATTTACTTTATCATCACTTATTTATGTAACTCTCCCATGGGATTATAAGCTTCTCCAAATAGGACATTCTGTCTTACACTCTTTTGCATCATCAGAAACTGACATTGTGCCTGGAACAGAGTAGTTGTTCAATAAATATTTTTGAACAGTGTGGCAGTGAAGTTAAGTTCAATAACTTTATAGAAAGGATCTCATCTTTCTGCCACTAACTTAATGATATTCATTTCATTTAAGTTTAGTCTCGACTTGTTTTTTAATGTGAAAAATTAGAGAATTACACTAATAATATTACTCAATTCAGCTCAAGTCTTTTCCATTATCTCAAATTTTCTCTTTAATAATTAATGATAGTGTGAGACTATTATATTTTAGTAGATGACTTGTTTTGTGATGTATTGTTATACTTCTGGCATCTTTTTACTGTGATATGAAAAAGGAGTTATGTAGCTTTGACTTTTAGAAATGATGACACTGCTTAAAAAAAGAAACCCTGAAGGATTAAATACTGAAAACATAAAAACTGGAATCAGCTCATGAAAAATGGAAATGAGTTTCAAAAAGGGCATTTGATGACATGTAGCATGACATTTAGCAGCTTTCTTAATTAAGTGGACTGAAAAGCAGATAACAAGATTTTAGACAGGAATTTCTTTTTCCATGCTGACAGGAAACATTTGTTTTGTTTTAGGCAGACAGTTTTAAAACAATGCTATTTATAATAGCTTTGCCAAAATGAAAAAAAAAAAAAGGAGGTCTACAAATTCTCACTTATTTCTAAATTTTTAAAAATTTGTGTATTTTTTTTACTAACATTTCTTCTCTTTCACTGAATGTTTAATTAATAGTAAAGTCATGATTCACACTTTCAAAGGCATGTGGGCAAGACATTTTTCATGTTTTAGGTCAGTCTATATAGAGAAAATAATTTTTATTAAGCACATTAGATAATTCTGTGATGAAATCAGTTATTTATCAGCTGAAGGTACCTTTCCTTCCTCTCCGCCCTTTTCCTTAAATACTATTACTTCAAGAAAAAACACCCAGGCACAGACGGTAGTAAAATTTTGCTATTTTAAAGAAGAGTAGATGCTGAAGATTATTTTTCTTTTAAATAAGACTTGGGCTCCTCATCTATCCACCTATGGACATTTTATTCCTTCTATTTTTAATCTGTACAGACAACCCCTGAACACAGATGATAAGAAGGAGTTAACATTCTTTGTGATGTCTCAATACAGTATTTTTGTATCTCCCCTTAAGGGCATCCTGTCCTATTACTTCCCATTATATAAAAGGGAATTCATTCTAAAGTACTGATAATAAATTAGAATACAAGGGATCCACAGCAGCAGACAGAAAAGAAATCTTCCTCCCAATAGTAAGTAATAGATGAATTTTGAATCTTTAAGAAGGAAATCATTTGTTTAGGTAGAGAATTGTGGAAGAAAAAATTGCAGATTAATTTCCTGATATTTCTGTTCTTCCCATCATTCACAACACAAAAGTAGTTACAAAATATTGAGGTATACTACCTTTTATTACATATAAAACCAGCAATAATAGTTTAACAATGAAATCACTTGCAATGGCATGAAATGGTTCCATGGTTCAGAACGTAGGACATAAAAGGGTAGTTTAGAGAGATCAAAGTGATTTTGGTGACAGCATACTGTGACAATTAGCACTAAGATTTTGGAACTAAATAAACAAGGGTTTCAATGTTTGTAACGATTCTGTCATTGAGTAGCCAATATACATTCTGCAAGTTACTTAAAACCTTCCTAAAAATGCATGTTATTTTTTTCATATACAGTTTTCATGTGTACAAAACAAAACATTAACACGATAAATACTCTCCATGATACTTGGTACAGAATAAACAATTACTAGACAATATATTTGCTTGATCTTAAATGGACAGATGAGGACAATTAAAACTAGAGATTAAGCTTGGAAAATGATGTGTTGTTAATTACAGAGCACTTGGTGGAACAAAAGGAATTTCTTTCATAAACTCAAAGTTTTGCTTCACAGATATTCTATTTGAGTGCCATAGAATTTTGGGGGGAAAAGTAATGTCCCTTATATTACTGAGAGACTGGGGAAAGTACAGAGAGGGAGACTTGTTTGTATAAGGATGTTAAACAAATTTCAGTGGAAAGTTAAAACCCACAAGATGAATTGATATTCCCTCCATTACTTTCCACACTATCTGACTTTTTGTCACCTGGATACATATTGCAGAAAGATGGATCTAATGTGTTCACTGACATTTCCAAAAAGCTGATGAAATCATGAATGTGAAAGAAAACCACTCTGACTGCCCCACTTTATTTATCTGAGTTGTGACAGAACACACAAGGCCCACAACATGAGTCAAATCTCAAGAAGGAAGATTTATAAACATGTGTGAATGCTGGCAAAATGTTTCTATTTGGGGACTCTGGTGACATTGGATTCCAGGAGCTAATGAGACATTCCGAAGCCTGAGGAGCTTGCAGCAAACAGAAACGTAACACTCACATTATCAAATGTTTCTGTTTTTAATCCCCCCAAGCATGTACTGGATTACAAAATATTGTCCCTGTTATTTCCTCATCTGGGAGATTTTCTGATTATTGGACCATTTGGAAAACCCTGTGAAGTTTCAAAGTGGAGTTTAGAAATGTCTGAATAGGTCTAAAATCTCTGCCACATCAATAGGATTTGTGATATAACACACACAAGCTTCTGTTGAAAGTTTTCAGTTGGAAGTCTAGAATTTCTGGATAACATCTGAAGTACCAAATTCTGTATCAAGAATTTAGTGAGTATTTATTAAGTGTCTTCATCATTGCTAACAGAACAAGGCATGATGCTAGAGAGAGACGAGAATGTAAAAAAAATAAAATGTTGGTTTGTAGCACATATAACAGAAAGTCAATGGGACTTTTCCTGCTGTACTGAAATTGATGGGTAATGTGCCCATTGAAAACAAAAAGGTGATAAACTTATAACAGATTAACCAATTGCTTTCCGTACCTCCAGTGCAACTTTTCGTAGAGACCCCGCAAATACAAGTCCCTTGCAATCAAACTTAACATTTCTACTCTAAACCCTTACTTGGAGTTCAGCACTATCTGAGAAAGTACAAGAAGACAGGGCGAGCTGGGGACTGAGAACATCAACCTATGGGGGATTTGGTGTTCATGGTGATAAGAGTTTCCTATAGAAGGGAAGGATATGGAGGATGCTTTCAAGCAAGAGGGTGTGACTGGGGAGGTAAAGAACTCCAAGAACCTCTCTTATAAAAGTGGAGAATGCCTGAAGGGAGGTGAGCCCACCATCTTCTCCTCTTTCCATTCTGAGAAGTGGCAACACTGAGGAGGAGGAGGGAATTGGAGCAGTTCCCATTCCCACTTTTGAATGTAGTGAGTATGTGTTAGGTTCTTAGGAATCAGGTGGACTTCACAGAAGACAGCCGTAAACCTGGCAAAGATGCTTGTCAATGGAGAAAACTCTTTAATTATAGAAGGATAAATAAAATGAAGACACTGGTCCATTTCATCTCCTTTCTCCTTCCCAGAACACTTGAGGTATTAGACCTCTCTAGACAGGAGAAGGGGACACCTCCAGCATCCACAATAAGGTGTGGAATTGTGAGGAGAAGTAAGCGAATAGAGTGAAAAATCTAACTATTAGTAAAAGAAAAATAGCTTAGCATTAGATCTAAGGTTGAAATTTTCGTTTGGATTGAGCTTTTAATTGCAGAAAGAGACCAGGAATTATGAAATCTACCCAAGAGGTCATTAAAGAACAACCAAAGATAGTCAGTAGTCATTCTGAAAGCTGCTGTTGGAGAAAAATAATCTTGTTGAATTCCATAATAATAGCTGAGAACCTGTGCTATGCCTGGCACTGATCCATGCCTTGGAGATGTAGCAAACAGGGAACAAAATAAAGTCCCTACCCCTTAGAGTTACATTCAAGTGGGGAAAGACAAACAATATACAAACAGGCAACAGTATAGTTGTACATTGGCTTACATATAACCATCATCTTTTCTATGATGGGAGAATGTACTCATTCACTCAATATAATAGAATTTTTGCTGAGATCCTAAGGATAAACTCAGTTCTGAGGTGCTGCTATACACAGTGAGTATTTAGTAACTAAAATAGATTTTATTTTGAACCCCCAATCAACAAATTGTGGTGGAATGCCCATTATATGCAAACAATTTTGACAGAGGCATTTATAGAATTGTGGAAGGATTAGGAAAGAAAAACGTAAACTCATCATTTTTCTTAGATGTATGGGGGGACTTTTAAAAAATATTCTAGTCTCACCCTTGTAGCCCAGGCAGCTCACACATCTATCATGCAGACCATGTAAAGCCCAAGCACCTGGCTGTTGTGTTGAAGGAATTCTCTGGATGTTGACTCCTCATCAGATACATGAATTGCAAATATTTTCTCCCATTTTATAGCTGCCTTTTCCCTCTGTTCATTGCACCCTTTTGTGAATATCATTATTCTTATATTCTAAGGCAAACAGGTATTTCCATAGAATAGATTTTTGGGAGAGAATCACTAATTCAACTTCCAAAAGTTGTACCAATTTGATAGTTGCATGACCATTCTCCATCTCTCTTCCCTTGTCAGTACTGAGTAAAAGGTTTTAAAGATTGAAACTCACATTGAAAAGGATATTTTTATACATAGTGGCTCTGTTCTTCAAACAGTAAAAAGTCTGTTACATCATGGTTAGTTTTGAAACAAATTTGGGTCAAAGCATGTTCCCTGAAACTTCAGCACGTATGCAGAGTAAAAACCTATAACTCAGAAATTGGTTCTGCCCCTAGCCCAAGGGTAAAAAGCTTTTACTTTATTTTTACTAAAAGCTCTGTAATTAGTTATTTTGCCTCAAGTGATTTACTTTGATGAATGGTGCCATTTCATAAGTTGAGTAAATAAATCTGCTCCAATTTATAGCTCAAGAAATTATAGGCGAAGCCATTATGCCAGAATGATTCAGTATATGCCAAAGATGAAATCTCTAGCCCAGAATCCTTCATTGCCAGCCTCGCTGCCCCAACACAGGCTCCCAGTTTCAGGGGCTGGAAAGGCCAAACTGCACGTCTGACGCTAGCATGAAGGTCAACAAGACCCCACAAATTTTGTGGGAATGGTGTTAAAGAAAAGGACATGGTGCAAGAAGACATATCCTCTGTGGTTACATTTAATGAATAGTAATCTTAGGAAGATGATTATTATTTTAGATCTTGGGATCACAGGGGGCCACAGGCAATGAGATTCTCCCCTTTAAATCATACAACCGGTATAAAGGCAATTAAGTCCCCACACTCACATTAGGGAGGTTATACAAAGTCAGAGTGCCCTTACTTACAATCTCTTTTTCCTCTGCTAGAATTTTCTGTACAGAGCACTTGTGATGGACAAACCCCACTTGTGGACGGACAAACTCCACTTGTGGACAAGTACCTGCCCTCCTGTGTGACTCCGTGTGGGAACACAAGTGTCTCAGTGTTCCTAAGATCCTCTACTCTAGTTTATGAAAAACGAGAGAAGTGGGGCCTGGTGCTTCCATATGGCTTTTCTAGGGCCTGGTGCTTCCATATGGCTTTTCTAGTTTATTGGCTCGATTTGCTTGTAAAAATGTGTTTTCAATTACACTTAAAAATTTGATTCAAACGACTTTGGGAAAGTCAAGATGTATTGTCTTTCTTGCTCACATCACATACATTCTGGTTTATCAGGACTTAAGGTGCAATGCACTGACATCAAATGGCCAGTGATAGAACAGTCTTGGGAAGAAGGTGAGGGAGTAATCTTAAACTATAACTAATAGAAGAGCAACACAAATCAGTGTATATTCTGGACTTGTTGTAAGCATGACAGATTATGGGCATGACCATAAATGACAAAACTATATGTAAAACCCCAAGAAAAAAAATGAGGCTGCTTGGAACACAGGATCAAAACAGGAAATGTTGGTTTGAAGAGAACCTCCTTTCCTCAGATAGAAATGTCTAGATTTTTTTCTCAATTAGCCATATCTAATTATTTTTTCTTTGAAAATAATGTCAAATTGGAAAGGGCTTTAAAACCACAGACTCAGTGGGGCTAAAGGGGACATTTTTGTTTTCCTCGGAGGAGTATTAGCTTACAATGAATTCATAGTTATTATTACTAGCCCTTTGTCCAGATCCTGGACAAAAGAATATTGTTTTATTGAGCGTTTGCTAAATATTCTTCTGTCCAGACAGAATGCATAGATGGATTTTACTGGGCTGTGCCCCAAACAGGAGAAGAGAGACCGCTCTGAAAAGTTAAATGAGGTTATGACTAAAGTATCATGAGAGTATTCCCCATACATGTGACCCTAATTAGACCTTTTAAGGGTCACCATCAGTCAGTAATGCATTAGCTCACCAGAAATGAACCAGGGCAAGGTGTCCTTATCTATGAGTCATAAACCACATGGAGCACCCGTGGGACTCACAGTGTGAGCTAACTATCACCAGAGAAGGTCATTTACTTCTCGTTCTGGTTTTCTATACTCAATCAGCTATTATAGTTGTACCTACTTCTAGCCTAGGATCTTAAGGTACATAAGTATCTCCCAGGATGCTTAAAATTGCATTATCTATGGACTCAACCATGAGATCTGGATTCATTAGGCTGCTTAGTGATGCATAATCACTGTGCTGATAGTTCTTGGACCCCAGGAGTGGTTACATGTTAAGATTTTTAGAGTTTTCTGCCATGGTTTCCAAGGACCTATCTTAGACCATTTTTTCCTGCCTTGCGCTATTGGTTGTTAAAGACTTTTTGCTCTGTCTACTTTGATCAGATTTTTGATCACTCACTTTTTTCTAGATTCCTAGTCAATTCTTAAATATGCAGCTTTGTATCTGCTATCGATGCTTCTCTGATTAGCATTCTCATATCCTTCATTCATTCTTTCATTCAACCCATATGGAGTACCTGCACTTAATTTCATGCTCTGTACCAGAGACACACTGTTTAGGAAGACCATCTCAATTCAGATCATCATGGAGCTTGTAGACCAGAAGGACAGACAGTTAACAGTTACAGTGTGAGTGTCAGATGTCATCGAAGGAAAGCAAAAGCATATAAGAGGGCCGACAGTCTGTTATAGGGGGTTGAAGAAGTTTTCTGGGATTGCTTGTGGAGTTGGGAGGTGATGAGACTAAAGAGTGTTCCAGGAAGAGGGACAGAACAGTATGACTGAAAGCCCTAAATAATAAGAGATATGCCATTTTCCAAGAAAACCGTGCAGCATAGACCAGGGTTGGTGACAGCAGGTGGCATATCAAGGAATGGAGCTAGAAAGACAGACAAACCCGTATTAAAGCTCTTGTAAATTCTGCAATGGAATTTGGATTCTAATTTGAAGCACCTGAAATATCTCTGAAAGGATTTAAATAGGAATGAGTCACAATCAGGTCTGTAGTGAGAAAGGAGTCTACAGCTATAGTGGGTGGATGGTGCACATGATTCAGACTGAAGTCCCCAAAAGGCAGGAGTGAAGTACATTCAGAGAATATATGAGGGGAGAGCATTAGGAAGAGAAATCGTTCTTCCACTGTCATGGGAGGAGTCAGACAGAATGCTCTATAAGTAAGATGCGTTTGTTAATAATCTATTGAGGATGTTTTTAAAGAAGTTTTCCTGCCAGGTATAAAATTGTGAGAGCATTTGAGATATCCTTAAAATGTTTTAGATAATGAGTTTTTTGCACTGGGATCAATTCTTCCTTTGAGTTACATGTAAGATAAGCCAGCTGCTTAATTGCATGAGCCCAAAATGACAAAAATAGCCAGTTAAGATGAATCAAAATGATTTTTTTTCAGATTGTGTCTTTAAGGTTTAAAAGAAAAACACTGTAAAAATTAAGACGTCAAGGACAGGCTTCACAAATGAATTAATGTACAAGAGAGTCCTTCATATACTATAAAGTTGCATGACTACATTAGACGGTTATCAACTTGGAGAAAGCAGCATGTAAGAAAACAGAAACTGTGACATCTGATCTACCTTAGGTTATAGTAACCAGTTCCAGCATCAGAAATCTCTCAGCTTAGACTCTCAGCACCTGGATCATAGACAGTTTACTTCTGAAGAATGGAGTCAGTTTGTGTCGGCACAGAGCTACATCATTTTCGTATTTGTCATAAAAGCAAAGCAAGTTCAAACTGAGAAGCTATCTTAAAGCTTGAATGAATAAGGTCTGAAAAAAAAAAATCAACTTGAGATTCCATTGAAAAGCAAAATTCAGTCTTCTTTTGACAGAAAATTTTGACAACAGAAGAGGGTTTCAACAGGGACTGCATGCCTATGTGGACTTTTCTACAAATGCATAAAACTGGACAGATTTGGATAGATTTAGAATGTGCCGTTCTGTCTGCTAAAGACGTTTTTCCACTCTTGGCCATCCAACACCCAGAGTTCAAAGCTTCACTGTTACTCTTTTTGTTTTGTTTTCAATACGGGAGCAAATCGACCACAACACTATTAGAAAAAGACATGAGTCAGTGCGTTTGGATCTTTGTTTCTTTGTTGTTTTCTTGGGAAGGGAAAGATTGCAAGGAAAGAAACTAGGAAAAAGAAAGACTGACTTCCTTTGCAGCTTTTCTTTCAGAGGTGTTTGCTTAAAAAGTAATAACCAAAACCCGGGCTATGATTGGGATTTATATTAGGTATTTCCAAGTTTTGAAAGAGAACAAAGTCTACCAGACCCCTGTGAGGTAAGCTTTTATGTTTCTCACTATTCAAATAGGTAAATTGAGTCACTGAGCAATGAGATCATTCCTCCAGTCTCAGCTGTATTAGATGAAAGGGAAGCATATGAAGTCAAGGTTTAGAATTCCAGGTACCCACTTTGATCCTGAGTTTATTGGCAGCTGACAACCACCATGTTAATAACGCGTTATACTGCATGTCAGGGAGATGAGGTTTTCCAGCTTAACAGGAATTCGGCTTCAGATCATTTACATGCATCTGTGCACACACACATAAGAATTCTTTGAATAACCTCAGCTTTCCAGGATCTTTGGAGAATGAGACATTTGGGCAATTAAAAATGTTCCAATAGCTGATATTTTAGACCCGTAAGGGCCATGCTTGTTTTTATATGATATATTTAAAGGTAGAATTTCCTTCATTCTTAAAAGATGCTACTAAATAGGTTGAAATTATATTCAATTGTGACTCATGGATCCTCTCAGGAAATCGCTAAAGGCTATTGACTCTTGGCCACCTCAGCGAATGCCATTATGCTTTAGAAATTCTTACTTTTAAGGCTTTTTTAAATTCTCCCTTAATACTAGGCTTCCATTCTTTCACTTATTTCATTGTTAGTGTATTTGCTAGTCACCACCTCTTTCCCTTTTCTAACTAGGTACTTGAAATTCACTATGCTCTTAGAACTCTAAGAGTCAAGCTTGTTAGAACATTTTATAAAGTCAAATTAAAAAGGCTTGAAGCGAGGCCCTCATGTGCTTGCTTATAAATATGAATCTTAATGACCCCTGTCTTTTATTCTCTGAAAACTTTTGACTTTTGGCCTCATGGGTGTTCTGTAGGACTGACGCTTTCAGAACATTGGGATTCTAGATAGGTAAAAAGTTACATTAAATTATATTTTAATTCTAAAACTCAACTGGAAGTCATTTAATTTTTTCTTTAGTGATACAGAGAGTATTCATCCAACAAGCATGGATTAAATGCTAAGTGCCTGGCTGCATTCCAGGGCCTCAGGATCCCTCCGTTTCTCAGCCCATCAGCCTCCTGGGACCATCAACATTCACTGGATCATGTTGGCAAAACAATTAAGAAGATTTCACAATGTTAGTTGGAGGGATGTCAGGCAAAAAGATAATTTACTCTTTTGAATGTTTTTCCATGTGAGTGTTGAGTGTCTGCAAAGGATGTGAAGGCACTGACCCGTTGCTTTTTAGCATCTAAGGAGTGGGATAAAGCTTGAGCATACTATCCTGGACCGTCCTTGGGTGTGAGTGCTTTGCTGAGTGGGGATGGGTGTGCTGTGAGAAGACACTGGCACCAGGAAAGGCTCAGAACACTTCAGCTAGCATGAAAAATACACAAAAATTGGTACCTCCCTTGAAGAAAAATTTAAAAAGCGGTTCTTACACTCCTTGTGTTTTGTGCACTAAGTCGTTTCTCACTGGTTTCTGTGGCTTTCAGCTGCAAATCATGGAACAGGTACAACCATCCTTGAGAGGACCGAGCAGAGGGCTTGGCACATAGCTGTTTGTTGAATGAATGACTAAATTAGGTTGGGATCCTAAGCAAACAAAATGAGGGTAATGGAACTTAAGGGACAAACTCTTTTAACACTTAGGTTCCTTGTCCTTTTGTCTTTATGAATTAAAATGCCTTCCACTATTGTTAGTGATTTTCCTTCTTCTAACACAGAGCTTCTTAGAGTCTTTTTTTTTTTTTTTCTTTTGAGGGAGATTTCTTGATAATTAAGGTACCAGAATAAAAAGATTAGGATCTTTTGAACAGGAACAGGAAATCGGGTCTTAAAGGATTCTGATGTGCTGACATTGAGTGTTGTTGGCAGTGGTAATGGTTTAAGAATGTGCATCAGTGCATCAAAACACAGGGGCCAAGATGCATTCAGGATGCTGCCAGTTTGCTGGGGCTGCTGCAGAGGGTAGCAGCATCAAACTCCAGAAACCGAGAGGATGAGCTAAGACTTCTGAGGAGACATTCAGCACAGCCATCTTTTTCCTGATCATGTCACAACCACCTACACATGATGTGTGTTTCCATGATGAAAGGAAGGAAAACACCTTGAGCTGGGAAGGGATTGCATAATCATGGAAATGTCCTCCTTTGGGGAACTGCTGGGGAGATTGAAGTCACGCCATTTAGTGCACGCAAGCATGGAATTAGCAACAGCAGCAGCAACAAAAAGTCATCCTGTCCTAACGCCTGCTCTCCTCCTCCAAAGAACAAAAATACAAATCAACCCATAAATAAGCCAAATTGCCTCCATGACAGGTTCATAGAAACACCTTGGAATGGGACTCCAGAGGTCATCAAATGAACTACAAGGTAAAAAAGATCCTGAGTGCTCTTATTTGCAATATGTAGAAAGCAATACTTGAAGCTTCTGCTTACCTAAGTACCCACTAAAATGGCACTTAAGTGAGCATTCAATAATTGGCATCCTTATTACCAAATAACTTTGGGTGGGCCCCTTCTGTGCCAGACACTTTCTCATGCATTATCTTATTTCACTCTTGTGACACTCTTGAGAGGTGGACCCCCTGTGAAATGATTCCTGCTGATTATCAGTGGCATTTCTTAGTTGCTGATCCTGCAGGAGACCCGACAAATTCAATGATTAACAAAAATAACAAGACCACTTTTTTCATTTTGGAAATTTGCTCAGAATCAATCGTTTTGCTGGTGACAAACCAACCCCTGAGCAAAGCACTAAGATCAGAAGTCAAGAGGCTGACCTGCAGCCTGGAATCACCCATGAATGACAACAAAGTAACTGTCCACTAACTGCACACTAGCCTCTCTCCTCCCCACACTCCCCTTTCCTGCAGCTCTTCAGGCTGTCCCGTTTTCTTGCCCTTTTTAAAAGCCCTCACCCAACTTGGGCAATAGGATGGTTCTTTTTGGACACAAGTTAAACAGTCTCCTAAATTACTGATAACTTGAATCAAAAGTCTTTTCCTCTCAATATTAAAATCCCATTCTCCCTCTTCCACTGATTGGTGATGAGGGAAAAGAAACTTGGTGCTTTCACCTCCAAGACTGAAAATCTGTTTTCCCATAAGATGTTGTCAATGATTCTTTAGGTATAAAGTATCAATGATATAGCAGTGAAAGAAAAGAGCTAAGGAGTCTGATTTACTGGTTTAATATTCTGGTTCCTTTCCTTAACCTGAGTTTCCTCTTTCACAGGAAAGTGAACAAGATAAAATGCTCTCTCTCAGTGTCTATCTATATGTCTAGAGCTATATATCTAAATCTATAGATAGATATAGATAGATACATATACAAATACAAATACATACATACATACACACACATATATACGCATATGTTGGCATCACCTATCACATCAAGTCAGAGTCACTTACTCCTCTGTGATACATCACTGTCACAAAACATCACTCCTAGTTTCATTTTGTTGACTCATTGGATGAAATTGCTTTCATTTCAAGTTTGTCTTAAGTTTGACATAACCTATTACCATATTCCAGAGTATTTTTTTGCATTTGGGTATCATTGATTTCTAGTTACACCTTTAACTCATAAACATAAATAAATGAATTAAAACATTTATATAGATACAAAATTAGTACTACCCATATATAATGTGCATCCTTATTTTTCCTCACACATTTGGACAAAAAGTGTGCATTATACAAGGCAAAATATGGCACCAAAAAGCCTATACTATCTAATTCAAATGAAGGGATTTATATGAAATTTTTGTGATAAACTGTAAATTTCCTACAAAAGTTAATTATTACCATCACTGTCTTCATGTTTAAGGATCCCCAAATTAAATTATTTCCTGACACTTTTGCTGATGTGATGGTCATGACTTCTATTTTATAAAAACAACATATCAAACTTCTCCAGTGTTCTTTGCTCTGTTCAAAAGGAGACATGGATTTTTTTTTTTTTTTTTTTTTTTTTTAGCTCCTGGCTCATGTCGACCAATGAGAATTTTATTTATATGTATTCAAATGTGATTTAAACACATGGTGATTCTTTTATGGCTAAATATAAAAATTTACAAGTTAAATGTTATTGCTCTCTTTACCATTTTCTCTAGAGCTTGCTTATGCTACAATTTGTAAATATTTTACAAGGCAGGGGAAAATATACACCCATAATTATTTCTTGATGTTGTCTGGCTCATGATAACAGGGTAAATTCTTTTATTTTATTCTTTTCAAAAAAAAGGTTTCATTGAAAGTTTTTCCAGTCACTCTGAATAAACTTAGCTGTGAACGGAAAAGATACAGCTGATTAACCTGGCTTCCTAAGCATCTCTTCTGCCCTTTATCCCATTCGTCACTGAGTCAAAAGGAAGGCATGTGGTGGAGCTGACCTCTGAAATCATTAAACATCTCCTGTAAACTGTTGCTGTTGGAGACTAACTCCAGCACATTTTCTGAAGGTTTATTAATAAATCAGAATCAGCCAGACTGTCCGATCACTTTGCTCTTGCTTTGCCAGGTACAGGATTTTACTGGCTGGCCTGTTCCTGAAGGGCTGTAGGTAAGCCAGCAAGTGCCAGAGACACATTGTCAAATTTCAAAGACAGGCAAGACCCGCTGGTAGAAGGTTCAGCCTTCTTCACATAGCCTCAGGTAGCTACAAGACTATAAAGACAAATTGCTCTCGGAAAATATATAATAATGAACTTCAGGCTTCAAAAATTGATGAGGTCTCAGGAGAAGAGAAAAGCAAAAATCTGTAAGCTAAATTTGCTTCACATAACCAGGGTGCAGTTTTTTCTATTTTTTAAAGGAAAGGTTCAGGCAGGGATGAAGGTGAGCAGGGATAGGCCAGCAGGAAGAGAGAGGAGGAAGAGAAACACCCTATTTATTTTATTAGTTGTCCATCTTGGTCTTCATCTGGCCCCAGGTCTTGAACCCAGGTCCTAGGGATGTGAGACACATGCTCAGGTCAGAGGCAACCAATCAATCCACGACTCCACCAGGGTGAGCCAGAGGGTAGCCTTTTTTTCTATAGAAAAGGTTATCCTGAAAACTAAAGCAATTTTATATCTCAGCAGATATTTAAAATGCTTTTCTCAAAAAGGAAAAAGAGATGGTAATGAAAAATGAACATTTTTTCAGAGGTTCAGTTCAACTTATTCTTCATCTCATTTTATTTCTATAGTGATAAAGCATCTAAATGAGTGTAAATCTTTTTTTTTTTGTCAAAAGTCACCTGTACTATGTTTTTAAAATTATATGTGTAGGAGAACATAATATAATAATCAGAGGCAGAGTCAGTACTCAAGCAAAGCATTGAACACAACCTTTAGCCAAACACTACTGTGGTGATAGCATGCACTGGGGATTAAAAAAGCAAAAGCATCCTATTCATTCCATTAAGTAATTTATATTCCCATCAAGGGATAGATGACATGAAAATTTAAATATTCCATGTTATTGAAAACCATAGTCACTAGCCACATGTGGCTGGTTAATTTTTAATTTGAGAGAGATCACAAGAAAGGAATTCAGTAGCTCAGTCACATTAGCCACATTTCAAGCACAAAGTAGTCCTCTGTGCTGGTGCTATCATATTGGACAGCTCATATGAAGCACATTTCTGTCACAGCAGACTGCTGGTAGATAGCCCCTATTTCTTCAGAACAACATGTAACTGACATTTACAGTAGCCATCAGTTGAGAATAATGATATATTTGGACTGCAGTATTTAGAAGACTTTGATAAGACCTTGCTTATATGGTTATTTTGATAGGTTAAAGGACAACGAGGGATGTTTAGTAGAGAAAGAAGAAGTTTAGTAGAGAGAAGAAAAAGGAATGTTTGGGGAGTAAAGACTGCTCCCCAACTTATGATGGCTGACTTAGGGTCTTCTGACTTCATGATGGTGTGAAAGTGATATTCTTTCAGTAGACATTGTACTTCAAATTTTGAGCTTTTCCTAGTTTAGCAATATTCAGTGGGATATTCTCTTGTGATGCTGGGCATTGAGTCACAGGTCAGCTACTTGGTCACATGGAGAGACCACTGATGCTCTACAGGAAAACTGATGACCCTGGTGCTATATAGCACTCCCATCATCCAGTCAATAATTTTATGTCAGCACTTTAAATATTCTTCAGGTCCAGTATGCATTCAGCTGTGTATGTTAATGGTGATAATTCATATGACCATTCTGTTTTCCACTTTCATTAGTCAATAAATTACATGAGATTTTCAATACTTTAATAAACAGACTTTGTGTTAGATGATTTTGCCCAACTGTAGATTAATGCAAATGATCTGAGCACATTTAAAGTAGGCTGGGAGAAGCCACGACTTCAGTAGTTTAGGATTAATGAATGCATTTAGGACTTTTAGCTATTTTCAACTTGAAGTGAGTTTATCTGTACCTAAGTCAAAGAAGATCTGTAATAGCCTGTCTGACTCAAATTCCTGTTACAGACTGGTGAGGGATGAAGACGGAAAGATAGTTTGGGGTGAGAGAGGTTAAGAGACTTAACTGTCAAACAAAGGTATTTATTCTATATTTCATATTGCCCCTGAATAATTTTGAGTGGAATAATGACAATTATGGGACAGTGGTACCAGCAAATAATTTTCCTTATTAATTTACAGAAGGTCAGTGTTTCCTAGCAGCGATATTAAATATGGTGATGAACCAGTGGTCGCTCATCTTCTGCTCCACAGCTAGCTCCGAAGTTGATCTGAAGCAGGTGACACTGTGTATGTGGGCATGTGAATGGATGTAGGTTAAATTGTGTTATATAGGAACAATCTACAGGGATAGACAAAAGTATATTTAAAGGCTTTTCCACCATCATTGTATTTTATTTCCCACCCCTTTCTATTTCTTTTCTTCTTTTCACGTTTATCAATTAAGCTCTTCCTGTGTACCAAGCATTGAGGGTACAGAAATGACACAAATTCTCCTGCAAAGAGCTCACTTGTCTTGCAGAGAAATGGATACATATAATACACTGATGAGATTACAGAGTGGAAATAACCTGACAGAACTGTGCACAGAGTACTAGGGAGCTTGGAAGAGGTGCACAGGGCAGCCTGGGGCAGACCTGCGGCAGGGACATCTTCTCAGAGCAGAAGTTACCTGATCTGAATCTTGGAGAAGTACAAATTAATTCAGTAGATTAAGTGGGAGGGAATAATACATGCAGAGAGGCAAGATTAACTGCAAAAGCAAAAGAATATAGCAGCCCATGACCATAGGGAAAGAGCTAGACCTCGTTTCCTCTTTTGTCTTTGGCATTGCACAAAGGAAAGGCTCCAGGTCTACTTTTTTTCTCTATACATCCTAATTGCAGGTTAAGTCGCAGGTATAGACAACACAGGCATTTGTCTAGATGACTCACATGCCTTGGGGAAGTCATTTAAGTTGCCTTGACTCTCATCATCTGGCAACGAATTATAGCAAAAGTAACTCCAAAGAAATCATCTGAGGTGTCAGATTCAAGTTTGTGTAATGGGCTGTGGTGCCTTTGTTTTAGTCTGTTTCTCATATGTTCATGGGAATTTCTGCTTCTTTAGGAATGACATGCTGGGTTGTCGCTTTCTTTACCAGATTGATGTCACGCAACTTGTGATCACTTGGGAAGAATTTATGGAGAAACCTTAGCCCTCACAAACTACCCTAGGGAGAAATGATAGATTTTTCTTATTTTTCTAGCTACACAGACCTTACTTTTTTGGCTCTGAAATGACAGCATGCTTTTAGGAAAAAAAAAGAAAGAAAGGAAGAAATTAAAATCACAGTATTAAACAAGAAACAGAACCAGTTAGTAGTGTCTAGGAACAGAGCCACTGAAATTCTCTCACTTTCTTTATGAGTCAGAGATATTGTCATGGGAGCTGATTTTTTTTCCTTTTTATGACAGGATAAGACACCATGAAAGGCAGCATGGAGGAGCAGGAAGACTATGGACTTTAGAGTGTGACTTGAATGGGAATACTGGTTCCAATTATTTCCTAGCTGTGTGACCCTGGGGAAGTTCTTTGACTAAGAAGAGGCTTAGTTTTTCTTATCTTTATACTAGGAATATAAACGCCTTTGTAGGGTTGATAGGAGGAACAGATATATGAGACCAGCATAATGTCTAGTTTTATTGTTCTATTAGACACTTAGTAAATACTGTATTTTACAGTACTAATGATGAGTTTGAGCTTCTCCCTTCTCCTCTGAATGACTGTGAGCTACTTATTTTCTTGAAGGAGAGGGTGCTCCACTCTGTAGTGGTCTCCACTGAAGGAGAATGTGAATTCTCAGAAAAGGACCCTAAAAGAAATAGGGAATTTGATGGGGGTAGGAGATCTGAGAGTCAAAGATAAACCAAAAAAATCCCTGATATAGCATGATAAACTAGAATGTCAATGAGTGCCTTGTACAGGAAGGAATTAGTTGAAAGCAAATGCTCAAGGAAGATGTTTAGCTAATTAATGATTTAAAGATAAAACAGAATAATCAGTTCAGAGATTGATAAACTAGTTTATATAGTTATCTAGTCTCCTTAGTTCCTGAAATTTTTTTCCTTATTATTGACCATTCTCTATAACACAATATCCAGATAGTAGGAAAGAAGAGCAAATAAAAGATCATTTCAAATTGTTTAATCTTCAACTGAATCTTTTGGTTGAAATGGATTAAAGATTTTAAATATATGTGTGTATACACACATATATAATATATACACATATATGTGTTATAATGATGTTATATATTACATATACATAAAGAAAAAGCAAGATTGTCAAAAGTTTAAATACATATATGTGTTATAATAATGTTATGTATAAATATATAAAGAAGACACAAACTTGTCAAAGCTTAAATCATTCTAACATTTCTGCTATTATTATGATAATTATGATTATGATGATGTACTTAGACATAGACCAAAGACATGCTAATCTGCTACTTTTTCATCTGGGTTTGGACATCAGACTGGGGTTGTTTCTTTTATTTTATGGTTTACATGGTACATACTCTACACTGGCATTCAAGGAATATTACCTAATAATTGGTAGCACTGAAAGTACCATGTCCTAGTGGAACTTGAAATAATGAAGGAAAGTGATTCCTAAACTATTCTCAAGCTGTCCTTAGATTACCAGTCCCAAATTTCTCATGTTGGGAGATATGTCATCAAATAAATTCAAGGCACACTATTTACTGTAACTTTCATGAAGAATAAAAATATACATGTACATATATGAAAGAAAACCCAGTTTCTGGCACAAGATGACAGCTAACAAATGGTTAAGAAGTTCCAGCAACTCCAAGGGAGAGGTCATTCAAATTGTCCCCAGGAAGATGAAACAAACTATAAGTCATCATGGAAAATATCACAGCATCAAGCTGCCAAAGGGAGGGAGGGAGGAAGGAAGGAAGGTCTTCCCTTTAAGATAAAGAACTCTTAAGACCAAGTTCTTATACTTCTCACACATAGAATGTACCTGGCCCAGAAGATAAAATGCTTGTCTTAAAGGTATGAAATGCAGATATATTGCCCTATTTCTTATCACCACAGGAGGCTGTCAGGCAGTAACAAGACACCTGCTTTTAACAAATCATGTTGTAGACTGATAAATGCTTCGCTTTGCTATGCATGACTCCAGTTCTCTCTAGAATATAAAACTAGGTCCAGTTTGGTTTTTACAGATTTGACACAATGATGCCAGGTGAAATTCTGCCTCCCCAGGGCAGATCCTCAACTTGACTCTGAAAAATAAAGTTTTTGCTAACTTCATTTAATTCAGTGTTGTTACATTAAGAAAACACATAACATATTAAGGTCTGTGAGGGCTTGCAGTGAATACACTTGATTAATAGTTTCAATGAATGTGTCTCAAAATTTTTGAGCATAGAACTTCCTGCTGAAGAAGTATATATTAATTTCTCAAGTACTACTATTTTTGAAATATACTTTGGAAAATGTTGAAGAGGGGTATTCAGAGATTTTACACAATATAACAATCTTTATTAAAAATATCTCTTACAGTTAAAATAGAAGTCTTAGCACACAAAGCCTTTGTGTGTATGTGAGGAATTATCTTTTGATTGCTGTCAAATATGGATAGGTGAATATATATTGGCCTTTTGAGACTCTTAAGTTGTAATTTAATTATTGTTCCTTTTCCCCTTACTCTTTATCCTTGACTTTGTTTTGTCTCTTTGAGACATGTGAAATTGTTCTCTGTACTCTGAGAAACAAAAATAATCTTGCTACATCATGAAAGCTTTTGTGTTTATTTGGAATTTTATTCCATTTTGACTTGATTATAAATACCATGAGCCACTCCTAGATGTTGTGATTATAATCTTTTCACTATACCAAATGACAGTAACAATGTTTGCTTAAGTAGCATCATTCTACAAAGTATTTGAAAAGATCTCAAGTGTCTCAAAATAGTAGAATTATTATCTGAGAATTATTCTTCTATTTAAGACAAATAAATTAAAGCATAGAGATGATCAATGACTTGCCTAAGACCCCATGAAGAGTCAAGGTATTTTTGAAATTATAACACTGAAGATTTTCCAGAACAGCAGTGTGTCAGGCACACACGTATCAATTTCAGAGGTTCATGGGTCCTGACCTAAGAAGTAACCTTAGAGGGATGATTATTTTGTTTTGCTGTGAATGTCACAATTTTTATAAAGTAAGCAACCCTTCTCTGGTGTGCCAGGGATTTTTTCTTCTTTTTTATGGTCCTAATTGATCTTTATCCCCCAAAGGGTTCTGAATTATGCAAGTGTCTCAAGTCTTAACAAGCTATCCCACACAGCTGTGCAATGGAAATGTTCAACAGAAAGGTATTCACTTCAGTCTAGGCCAGGCCCTGGCTGCTCACTGGAGAGACCCAAGTACAAGAACGCAGGTTCTAGGTCATCCATCTTGGTTGGAGAAGCCTGTTTGGCCCACTCATTTATGCCCCCATGTTTCTCCCAGCTCCCTTCCTACCCCCACCCCCAGTCACATTGACAAGAGGGTCTAGTCATGGCTTAGTACCAGGACTTTTCTTTTAAACTCATGCTATCTTCACAGCTCTACCCTCAGCTCTTTAGCTGTGCTTGTCTCTCGCTGACCCCCAGTTGCCCAGATTTGTTTATTACTGAGTTGAGCACTTAGTCTTGGCTGGTGGTGGCCTTGGAAAGAACATTTTCTAAGATTGCTTTGGTTTTCTTTCAAATAAACTTCTACAAGCCTGGATATTTCTGGCATTGCTAAAATGCAGGTGATTTATTCCTAGTGGCTTAAATTGGGATTTTTTAATAAAAAAAAAAAAGTAAACCAACAATGTAAGGCTTTCTTGTGGTACATTTTAGCCACTGGTTGCAAAGGATAGCTAGTTCTGTCTTTTATCAGAAAAATTCCCAATCTAAGGCCGCCTTCTGGGAAAAAGTCAGTTTTCTACTCTTAGACACTTAGCCCCCTGGTTCCCTCTGCTGGTCAGAACTTCCTCCAACTCCTTAGAACAACAATGTATTGGAATAAACTGGGGGCTAGAAAGGGACAAGTCATTAAACTAGAAATTGTGGATCTAATAGCGTATTTTACTGCAGATCCCTTTTCTTCCTTTATTCTTCCAATTTCAACAATCTTGGCCACCCAAGCCACACATTCTTAGCTCCACTTAGTGTTTCTCTTCATGAACTTCTTGGCCTTATCCTGTCTTTTAACCAGAGGCTGCTTCCTGGATTCATGGCACTGATGGACACCGTGACGCTTCCACTTTAAGAATGGGCAGTTGCTAAGAAGAGATCTTTAAAGAAATGCAATAATGTATAGTCATCACTTTGAATTTATGAACCAAGTTAGATTTATCTTTAGAGTCCATATGACATGAGAGTTGGAGAAATACACGAAATGGGTTGATAGCTAGCAGAATGTCTTCCAGTTGCCTTAGGACAATGTTTTTAAGATTTGCTGCCTCCTGTTGAACCGATGGCAGCTGTGGCTTAGCCACTCTGTGGTAGGTTAGAGAAATTTCTGCAATAAAACCATTCATAGTTGCCCTCAATTATGTAGGCCATTGGTCCAGACATTCAGAAAACAGCTGTTTTATCTAGCTAACAGAGGGGACTGGAGAAGCTCCCCAACAGACTGGATACATTTTATTTCCTAGAGAAGCCAACAGCAGACACCCACACCCAGGCCTATTCATACTCAGTTAAAGTTGGAAAAGTAGCACATGAAGTGATTAATTGTCTTTAATCACAGCACATCAAATGATGCCAATGTCTAAATAGCCTGTGATATAAACACTTCATTGGGGTGCTCAAGAGAAGCAGTGTTCAAGAAAGACTTACTTAAAAGAATATTTTTACAAGGATGCTTAGTCACAGTACACATAAATTTTAATATACAATAAATCAACTTCAGAAACCCAATTATTATTTCAAGGATATGCAAACAATTGTCAGACATTCTTTAGAGGAAAGTGAAGAAGCATCTGGGGTAACATCTGTCCACTTATTTGGGGTAAATTGTTTCCAGAAAGGATACAAAAATATTCTTTTCTACTTTCATCATTTTCCATATTGGAGTAACTTTATGCATTACTAGTAATTGTAATGTTATCATAACAAAAAATATTTGAGTCGACATCCATGGAGTTAGTGTGTTGGGTCTGAGTCAAGTCTAAAAGGAGGTCAGATGAGCTCTTATTCTAGATTAAGTGCAGTCAAAGGGTTAAGAAGAACTTTAATTGGTGTGATGCTTGTACAATGTTCACCCATGTGAGTCAGTTCGCAAATGGTGCTGTACTGAAAGAAACCCAACCCAAACAGGATTTCATCTCCCAAGCACTGGAGAAGGTCTTGGTTCAGGCAATCATATTAAAAATCTCTTCTTCAGCCCCTCAAAACTCTAGAGTTTCTCCTCTTGTTTCAGAGGAATGAACCAACTGCACTATCATGTCTCTATACTCTTATTCCCTTCATGACACCCCCTCTGTCACAATGTATCTCATGCCTACATTCCTCAATCAATATGTCTCTTCAAGTTGTCTCTGATTGTACATTATGTACATTTTATTCATTTATTCATTGAATACCTGGGACAAGGCAAGGTGGCTATATGGGCAGCATGTATATTTATTGGGTGGAAGCAGAGCAAAATTATGTTGTAGATCATCACATATTAATATATTTGTTCTGTCACAGAAATATTGGAACTAGATTTTAAGCCTGCCATAAAAAATAATAATTTCTAAGTGATTAATTTCAGGCAAATGTGAAAAGGACTAGAGAATATATGGTAGGCAGGGAAATGGCTTAGCCATTGAGAAGGGTAAATGAACTTTCTCACATTTTCTAAAGCCAGGGGAATATTAAATTAGGTCTACTTGAAACTTGAGGCTCTATAAATCCCTATAGACCCAGTTGAAGGATTTTGATGGAAGGAGTTAAGAAAAATGGATATTTTATACTTAGCTTTTTAAAATTCACTCACCCACCCTCAACACAGATTTACCAAGTGATTTTACCAGTCCTGGAATAAAAAAAGAAAAAAAACAAACATACAAGCTCCCTGTGATGGTGATCATCCGGAACTCCATTCTTCAGGAGGGTCTATGTCAATGTCTGCGTACAATTACAATTTCAGGCCAATTCTCTACCAGGTTATAGTGTCTGAGCTCCAAAACAGAATTTTCAGTATCATCTAAGAAACCTGAGACCCATACTATGTGGGGAAGAGATATTATAGTTATTTGAGATAGAGTGCACAGTAGAGAGTTTGGTTCCATGAATTCCTTGTCTGGTTCTGCTACACATATCCAGGTGCTCTTAAACATCAACCTCTCTGACATCGTCTCATCTGTAAAATTAACTTCAGTTAAAATTAGCTCCAAAGATCCTTTCAGCATTGATATGCTGTGATTCTCTAAAGAAGATTTTTCTTTCTAAGAAGGTAGAATAGGGACTTGATTCTTTGAAGAGATTAGAAACTTCATCTCAGGGTCTACTGGAAGGAAGTAGTAATTTTAAATTCCTTTCTTTTAGGTATATGAATTAAGCTTTAGGAAAATATAAAGCCTTTTTTATTTGTTGGAGTGAACATTTACATCCTGTTTAAGAGAACTATGAGACTTTTGGTAATGAGAAAAGCCACAAGTATGAGTGGTACTCCAGAAACTTGATCTATAAGAATTGAAAAGAAATTTATTCCACTGAAAACAAAGAGGACAGAGGGGCCATGACTACATCTGCAAATCCTGTGCTGAAAGGAAGAAGCACAGTTTTCGTTGTCCTGGAAGGATAATGGAAGTGAGCCTGCACTCAATATAAGAGGTTGAAAGTTAACCATCAAGTGTGTTTTAATTCTTTACAGAATCAGTTGTGGGTGCTGTGAGTTCCTTTTGCTATTATGCTACCTTGAGAACGAAGTCATTATTATTTTAGCTGACTTCTCTATGATCAAAACTGGGGAATATTTTATTTCAGTTACTTCACTTTGATTTGCTGCCATTTTAATGACTAGATTTGCACACACAAGCCACCCAAATTGTAGACATTGCAACCTTTTGTGACTCTTGAGCCCCTTCCTGCAGGTCTATTTGCTTGAGGAAAGACTGTGAAGATCTCCTTTCTCAAATAGCAAATATATTCATCAAAGTGCTAGTAGAAACTGATTAGTGGCTTCTTATTGTTGGTGCTGAAATGTGGTTAATTCTTTCTCCCATTCTTCATTCCTTGTCTCTCTAGAAAGAGAACTTTAATAGGATTCTCATTTAATCCTTGGGGTATAAATTTGTGTTGCCTGCCTGTCATTGCAGGAGCTTTTTCATTGTGTCCTTAGCCTTTTGTAACAGATTGTGAGCTATTTACTCTTCTTTTTAATTTCTAGATGCTTTGATAGTGAGGGGTCCTTTTCACAGAATGCTACAATGAAAGAGTCTCTAAATTCCAAAAGACATTCTTCCCCCGCACCCCACCAAACATCTCCTCTTCTCTCTCCATTCTTTGCATTCAATAGTTAGAACATATACTTCTCAGAAGACTGTATTCTAGACTCTAGATCTGTAACCTCTTTAAATTATACATATATGTTTATGGGGGCCTGGTTGAAGAAAAGGAAGCCCATGCAGGAAGGAAGACCTGGTTCTCAGAAGGTTATGTGGAAGGCCAGTTATTGGAGAACATGGCTGCAAAAACTGGCATACAAAAGTGAGTAACCATGGGTAAGAAAAGAGAAAATTGCTGCTTCTAACTTGCAAATACTTACCTAACACTGGACATTTAGGGAAAAAGAGGGTGATTTTGTGAACCACTCATTAGTTAAAAAATATATTCTGAGGGGTTTAATACTCAATGTATTTTGTAAAATTATACCTGGTAAGTTCTTGTGGGTTTTAATGTGTGGTAGACCTGAAATCATTTCAGTCTTATAATTGAGCTGTTCTCTTTTTTCAGAGAAGGACACAGTAAAGATAGATGTAAACTTATTTGTGAAACTCTCTCATTTATTTTAGAAAAAAATACCATGAACTTATATGAATTTTTGGTCTTCTATAGCCCTTCCACACGAATTACATTCCACATAAATAAGGAAAAATGTTTTGTTTTGTTTTGTTTTTTTTTTACTTTCTGTATCAGAGATTCTGATTCCTCTCCTCCTGGAGACCTTCTGCAATTTCCCCCAACTTTCCTCCCAATTCTCTACTCATTCCATCTTCTCTCTTCCTTGATTTTTGTTTCCCACATGGGAATCAAGTAGGATATACTTTTTGATCATAGAAAGAATATTGTTTTATTATTTTGAGAATTGCAGAAAATCTAAAATGTCCTAGGTAAATCAGAGAAGCACCCTCCCCATCTCTCTAGTGAAATGGGCAACAGTTCATCTTTTCTATTCTGAGATACATTGAAGGAGTCCTTTAAAGTCTGCTGGAATGCTGTTGGATAGGTTTGACCAAGGACCCAATCCTGGAGCAGCAATATAACAGAATGAAGAGGAGACTCATGCTGTATCTCCACATCCTGTGCAGAAGGGGGAAATATTGGCATAACTACCCGAAGCCCACCTTCCATTTTTCTAAAAACATCCAAAAAAAATGCTTCATCTTGCCTGATGTGTACTCTATGGAGAAAAATCACTTTACGTGTCTGCAAAGGCCCTTGTGAAAGATCCTGAGCAATCTAAGATGCTCTCACCCAGTTCTTTTAGGGCGTTGAACTTGATAGCATATAGGGAAGGCAGGCACCGACCAAGAGTTCATAGCTGATGGAATGAATTAACTGGCAGGAGAAGCAGAAGCAAACTCTGGGAGAACATTTTTCACCCCCAAACTTGGGAAGAACAGTTTGCTCGTTTTCACTGGGAACTCCTTTTTTCCTCCCAGTGATGATGGGGGTGAGTTGGGCACTACTATAAAGAATTAACCTGGACATACGACACACTTGGTTTGGCCTTGTCCCATACCTGCACTCTTGTCATGGTTGATTACCCACTTGTATCAGATATGAAGCAAGCAGTCTGCACTGTGGCTGGAGATAAGTGGTATTTTAATATGCTCAGGTCACATATTATCTTGGCCAATAGTAATTTTATATCATTTTCTTAAAGGAAACCGCACTCCTTGCAACCATTTTTTCCAATGAAGCAAAATTTCACATGACAGAAAGTTTTATGTGTAGCTATTTCATTTGAATATTAGCATTGAAACCTCTCCACACCAAACAGAATTTTCAAAAGTATCTTGGTTATTTCTTCTGATATGCAAAAGATCTGGAGAAAAGGTTTGGAAGACCCTCAGTTAAACTTCTAATGATGCTGGTTCCCTTCATAGTAGAACATTTTTTACAACTTTGGTGAGTTTTTCCTTTTCTAGTGAAACAATATAAACAAACCAAAAAAAAAAAAAAAATAGTGAAACTTTTCCTCTCTTTAAGAAACTTAAGGGCTGAAATAGTGGTTTGGTTTCCTGACTGCCAATTTTGGTTTGCCTTTCTAAGTGGGCTAGAGGAAACATTCAAGGAGGGTTTTTCTCCCACATGAGAGAGTTTCATCCCACACAACCCACAGATTTTGATGGCAAGCTTCATGGACCAAGTGTCTTCTTTCCAGAAGTGGCTTGGGAGTATGTTTTTCCTTTTACAGGTGCACAGCACTCAGTCCCAGACCTCAAAAAAGAAGACGGTACCTGTCTTTACGGAAAAAGGTAATTAAATACTGGGTCTCTCAATGTGAACTGAGCACTGATCAGGTCAAATTTCATTTACTAGATGAAGCAAGAGAGGGTGGCAAATAGGGTTAAAACTTCCAAAGTCTTCTAGCTGATCTGTCTTTACAGCCCTCTGGTACACACGGAAGTATTGTATAATCTGGCCTGTAGTTTTTTCTCTTACTGTGAAACATATTGAAACGCTTTATGTTTAGGTGTGTATAGAGAAATTCATGAAGTTCTTTTATACACTTTCTGAGTTCCAACACAATTCTCGTTTTAGGTTGTCTTAAAACCATCACTTGCTGAGAGCAGCCTGCCCTGGCTTGCAAATTTGGATTTGTTCTTTCCTATCTTCCAGCCACCTGATTACTGGCCTTGTGCAAAGGGCATCCGTTCTCATCATTTTTTCCAAGTGCTTAAACCTGGAAAGATATTTTTTAAAGGACTCACAGAAGCTGTCTTAGGGGTTTGGAAAACACAGCAAAATTGTTAGCAGATCTTTTGACTGTGCTATTTTTAGGACACTAATTGTGTTCTTTTCAAGTACATTTTTGACAATGGGACAAAGTTTTCCTTACCCCTACTACTGATACCCAAAATGCTTACAATGAAAAACTTCAGAGAAACACCCCAAAGACATTTTAACCTCAGCAACAGTCAGCAACAGGGGAAAAGTGATTTAAAAAGAGAAAAGGTTTTTGCAATATTTATATGGCTGTTTCTGCCCAGAATGAACTTTTATTTTACCGTTCAAACAGAAGTTGGTTTCCAAACCAACTGTTGCTCGTTAAAGGAGCAGCTGATCTGGCATCTGTAAGATTCAACTCTAACCACATCGCAAGCTAATGGTCCAGAGGAGACTGATCCCCCCTCCGCAGTAGCCCCTAGCAGGTCAGAAGTCTGCACCAGAAGTATCTTACCTTGGGCTCCTGAGATCCAGGCAGAGAGGCTCTGGCTCCCACAGGAGAGGACCCGGAGAGTGTTCTGATCTGCAGCTGGTAACA
>RJWH01000525.1:676743-721477 GCA_004363575.1 Solenodon paradoxus
TCTCTCTCTCTCTCTCTCTCTCTCTCTCTCTCTCTCTCTCTCTCTCTCTCTCTCTCTCTCTCTCTTTCATATGCACCCACAAACACACACACACACAGCCCCTTTAACCTTCAACTCTGAGCAAAAGTGGTCAAACTATTTTAGGAAAACAGAGAGAAGGATCTTTGAAAAGAATATGAGACTAAAATTTGAACCTATATTGGGTAAAATTGAATAACCAAAAGTGACTGGAATATTTTAGAATTGGCCCTAAGATGCTATTACGTAACACAAAAAAGATGACTCACAGGAATATAGATGAAAGATGCAAGGAATTATCTGAATAATAACATAGTTATTTGATTATAATCCCAATGAAGTGAAAATTAGCAAATTTATAACTCACAAATTCTTCTATTTTTGTTTTAATCGGCATATTGCATTGCTTGTATCTAGGTTACTAACTGAATATAATGGAAATATTATATGACTCACCCTTTCCCAATGAAAAGATTTTTTAATTAATTTGAACAGATTAAATTGCAGGGATGTAGATGAAATATAATACCACTTTATAACGCTTACTATATTATTTTAGTAATTTATCTACAATCTAAAATGATACTTTAGTATAAAATATTAGTTTTTACCTGTGAAACAGTTTAAATTCTTCAAATGGATCTTTCACATCGACAAATTTTCATCTATGAATATAATTGAGTTATCTCAGTTTTCTAGAACATATCATTATTATTTCCATGTAGTTGCTGAGATACTATCACTACAAATTTAATCCAAAGCCAAAATCTCCCGATGAGTGTAAACTGGTGCAAACCCTATAGAAAACTACATGAAGATTCCTCAAAACATCAAATATGGAAATTCCATGTGATCCTGTCATCCCATTACTAGACATTTACCCAAAAGACACATAAAACTAATTCACAGAGATTTATGTACCCCCATATTTATTACAATCATATTAACAATAGCTAAGAACTGAAAACTACCTATGTGCCCAGCATCAGATGAATGGAAAAGAGGATGTTGTTCATATATACAATGGGATACTACACAGCCCTTAGAAGAGATGAAACCCTGTCATTTGAATCAACATGCATTGATCTAAAGAGGACTAGGCTAAGTGAAATACGTCAAAGAAGAAAGACACCAGATGACCTCACTCACAGGTGGAACATGAATAGACAAAATAAAGAAACAGGTGAAACAAAACCAACCCTTGGACACTGATAATAGATCTGAGGTTTCCAATAGAGAATGGGGGTTTGGGGGCAGCAAGAGAAAATGGTGGTGGAGCCCACCAGACAATGGTGAAGGACACTTGGTGATGTGGTGGATGGCAGGGTGTGGTGACATATATCTGAGGATTGGGGAAACTACATATGGGAAAGCTACATATATGCGTTTATTTTAATTTGTAAAACTGAGTTTCTACAACAAAATACTAAAAAAGTCAAAAACTTCCCTTAACCATTCTCTAAAGACTCATCATCATATCCAACCTTTATTATTGTTAGAATGTGTTTCTCATAACAGTGATCAAATCTATGCTAATTTTTTGGTCATTTTAGCAATTCAGATGACCTTTATAATCAACCAAAAAAATGCTACTGGGATTGTTTTAGGCTAATTGTCTTCTCCAAACTCTACTTTCTTATTGCTAGTTCACTCCTGAATATGAATGACTTTAAGCGGACTCCTGCATGGCAAGCCCTGCTGTCTCCTGAGGGAAGTGTGGTGGAGAAGAAATCATATTTTATATCGAGGCTTATAAGATATGACTCATAGTCTCAATATTTGATTAAGAATTAAGCATCTTTAAAAATTCTATAATACAGTCTGATCAGTGTTTTTGTCATTTACCCTCTATTATTTCAGCAATAAAAGAAAACAGTACTGTCTTTTTAAAAGAGAAAGACATTCAGAAAACAGAACTCACAAAATTGTTTCTACAAAGTGCTTTTCTGGTGCATCAAATATATAAATATCATATTATCATCATAGAATCTGATGCAAAATATACACATGTTATACTTTTTAAATATACATATAACACCCTTTTAAAATTTGTTGTGTTTTGTGTTATTACTGAAGTATTCATATTTTAACAACTTTAGAAATGAGTACACATGTCATTACAATTTTTAATTAAATGAAGCATTTTAGAGTAGTGGCATAGTACGTCAGTGACAGAGGGGAGATATAAATGTAGACGAGAAGATGGTGAGAAAGAACTCTGTATTGAATTTAATGACAGGTATTAGTGTAAATTCGTATTTTCTAAAATGTGCATCTATTTTAGTTTTGTACAGAGAAACACCCTAGGAGCAATACGAGCCCAGTAGCCATGAAGAACCTTAGATCTTGGCGCCATTTCTCACTGAAAGAAACCAGAGCTCTTTGGAGTAATTCTTGGCTGGGAGCGGAGAATGTACAAGGTGCATAAGAGAAAGCACAACTTTCTGAACCAGAAAACCAGAATGTGTTTAAAGAGATAACAGGGTTATGTGAACAGCACAGTGGCCACCTGAAGGGATTCCATATTCCAATCTTAGGTCAGTTTGAACGTCAAGAGGGAAAATGATAATAAGGAATTTTGACAGATTGAATTTAAAAAAAATCAATGCTCAAAGGAGAAAGCAGGAAATAAAAAGGGAAATCCCTTTACAGATGAATGTTCGGAATAAGAGAGTCAGCTAATAACTGTTTCACAGCTCCCAACATAGTAAGAGAGAGGAGGGAATGAGGACAGAGATGTGGTAATATGCTAACAATTGCAAACCTAAGTTCTTCCTTATACCAGTCTTTCAACATTTCTCTAGCTTTGTTAATTTTACAAATCAGATAAAATTTAAAAACACAGAATGCTACCTCATTTTTCAAGGACACATGCAAATACAAGGATACAGATGAAACACTGTATAATAATTGTTTATGATGGGACAGAGAAAACAAGAATAGGAAAGATAATACATAAATGAAACAGCAAAAAGAGATCATATTTCATTATAATTTGAAATGACACTGATACATGAAGAGTCCATCTTGCTAGAACAGCAGCAAAAACAATAGAAGAAAAAAATGAATTAGTATTTCAAAATCAATCACGCTCCTAAAAATGTGTATTTCCCTTTAACATTTTCTTCTTTAACCTTTTATCTAATCTAAGTCCTCTTTATAATTCTGGTCCACAAAATATCTCAGAATAAAATTTTCTTTTGTGTGGACCAACACTATAATATATAGGTATTTTATTGCATAGTGAATGCTCCTTGCATTTTTATTACATGTGACTCAAAACTTCAACAAGGGAATATGAGCTAGAATGATCTTAAGACAGAGTGTCCTTATCAATTGGCATATTATATTTAAAAATTCATTTGCTCAGAGACAAAGAGAGAAAACAAGGAATATTAATCTATTAACTCTGAACTTTGAAATTTTAGATTTCTTTCCAGAATACACATAGCTTGATGTAGTGCTCACATGGACATTTGCATATGAAAAGCCTCTACTTAATTATATCTTGACAGCCAAACCTACCCCACACAGGAAACCAAAAACATCAAAATAAAATGATTCCAGACCATCAAAGCAAGAAACAGATCAGCAGGAAGTCCTACATCAATAACAAATAAATCCCAGCAAGACATAATGTGTTAGTACTTGTTGATTCTAATCTCAATAGAATCGCATTATTTTTTATGCAAAAACAGAAGAATAAAATTCTTTTAAATTAAAAGTGCCTTCATGTGTAAGTTGTCTCTAAAAAGAGATTTCTGGGGGATCTCTGCCCTGTAGAATCAGTACAATTGGACTGCTTCGAGTTAGATGATGATAAAATTTAGGAAAGCCTTGGACAATGAAAAGACAAGGATTGATACATTCTTACTCATTCCATGAGGTGTCGTGTTTGAGGTTCCCACACCCCAAGTAAGAGAACCTGGCTGGGCAACTAAACCGGACTCAGGTGGTCTTGGGTTGTCAGCTATGAAATACCAGCTTCAGTCAGCTGAGCCTTCACCTAAGCGTCATGTCAGGTGGAGTAGGTCTGAACTGCTTTCAGAAATCCATGGATCGTCGAGATGGTGGAGCTCGCCCTCGTACCCCGTTACACCTGCGCTGCGTGCGACCTGAAGTTTGCTCCACGTCTATTAACCACGCACCTGCGCGGTATCAGCTTTGATGCACCAAGCCGGGATGTGGTCAATGAAACCGGGAGTCCCCAGTAGGCCTATCAAGCACAGCAAAACCCGGCCCTATAAAAGCCTCCAGGTGGCACGCTCACAACATACCAAGGTCAAGCAATCAAAAACAGCCAGTCCTGCGTTAAGCTGTACAATCACCTCCTGGCTTCGCTCCCCCTTTTCCCTTACCTTCTCCCTGCTTCTGTCTGGGCTGCCCCCCTAAACACTTGGGCCGTGGGGCTGCCTGAGGCCAATCCATTTGGGCTCAACAAAGCTCTTAAAATGTTTAAGATGACTCAGCTGAGGCGCGCCCTGGTGGAGGAGCGTTGGGCCTGCCGCCTCGGGCTGAGTGCAGTCCACATACATCCCAAGGGTCCAGGTTAGGGTTAGGGGGGCGTCCTGGGTCGGGAGAACAACCACTGTGAACCACTAAGTTAATAAATGTTTCTTCCTCCTCTCTCCTCCAGCCTGCCTACGTGCCATCATTCCCAGCAGCACCTGTCTCTAAAATAAAGTGCCTACCTTTACCTTTTAGCAGTACTGGCAACAGAAGCGAGGAACCAGCAGACCCCCAAAAGTCAGGGGGCGCCAGGGGGGTGGGCGGGTCCCTGCCGCGGGCACAGCCTCTTCTGGGGCCCACTGTCCCAGCCAGTGGCCCCGCTGCAGCGCCCAGACCCGAGCTGGTCCTCCCGACAGCGTTCTCACTGCCACCGGCCGCACTGGGGCCCGTCTGCCTGAGAAACGCGACCTCCTCGCGTCTGCCTGGGTCCCCGCCTTGTCCCGGGTCACACTAGGAAGCCCACAGTGACCATCAGAGAGTAACACTCCTTTCTCAAAGACACCGATGCCGTGTCGCGAAGTTTCAAGTATGTGAAAGTTTTCAGCTTAGTCCTCCAACACATGAAGGAAATGTTCCCACTGATTGTCCGCTCCCCCAAATATATTGTGTTATTGCAAGCGTCATCACGTTCAGTACTCTGCAAACGAGCACGGACTTCCGAGCTTCCAGCCTTTCTGTACACCTGGTCATTCTTGATTCAGAGTAGGACTGCCACAGCCAGCTCTGGGCTCTTGCATCCCTCCACCCGCTCCCAAGTGCTGCATTTTCCATCAAGCCTGTGCCGACTGCCAAGGACTGAACGGGGACCCGCCCCCGCCCCCTTCCTATACTGAAGCCCCCATCTTCAATGACTGTGTAGAGAAAGCCTCCTTTAGAGGAAATCAAGGTTGAATGAGCGTGTAAGGGAGTCCTGAGCTGATAGGACTGTTGACTTTATGGGGAGAGAAAGGGTGAAGAGAGGACAGGGGAGAGGAGGGAAAGAGAGGGGACAGAGGAAGATACCGAGATTTCTGCAAGTGCTCAAAAAAGGCCAGGTGAGGACCAAGTCATCAGAAAGCCTATCCTTCTGGAAACTTGATTTTGAATATTACAGTCTCTAGAATTGTGAGAAAACACATTCTATTGTTCAAACCACCCAGGCTGTGTTAATTTGCTATGGCAACCTGACTTGCCTAATACATTGATCCCAAACGAGATACCATCACTGGCTTTTGTTTCCATGCATAGAATGCATTTTTGCTAAGCTGCATAATTATTATCATAATATGAAGAGCTTTATTCTATGCTTCGTAGCTGTCTTTTCACAGCTAGTAGGATAAAATTTATGGAGGGAAAGAGGCATCAAATTCCCGGAATTTCTGTCGGGGAGAACAGGGGAGAAGGAAGAGGGCCGCGAAAGATTGAGAAAGACAAGAAACTAACAGAGTGAAAGCAGGATCAGGGGCTGAGCCGCCTCTAAAGACTGTCACCCCGAGTATCTGACTCCTTTCGTATTTATTGTTGTTGCACAAGGAAGCTATTCATTGAAAAAGCACAAGAGGTAAATCAACTATTTTTACAGTCATAGTTTACATAGATGAGGTTACACCCAGGTCATATGTCTCAGCCATCTGTCTGACCTTTAACTTCTTGCTAGATGGGGGCAAGTTATCAGAAACCCCTCCAGCCAAGGTTCTCCTCGCTGAAGGGCACCAGGCATTCCAGGCGCCGAGGTTTCTGTTTCACTGCCAAAGCCTTGACTATATCTAAACTAAGCTTTTACCTTATTTTTCCCCACATTAAATGTGTTTTTATACCCCATGTACATTACATATTGCACACTTACTATATAATTGTCATACTGAATTGAAATTATAAAAGTTCTCTAGCTCCAAGCAAGTCCTAGCCTGTTAGTAGAATGACTGTGTGTAAATTGATGAAGTTAGACATGCATGTTCAAGCCTAGTTTTCTGCAAGTACTGCATGCACTTTAAAGCCTTTTCATCGTGCAGCATTTACGTCTGAAGATCAATATGGGTATTAAACACAAACCGCCAACTTCTGCTACTATTGTTCTTGAGTGTTTTTGGACATGTTGGCCAGCATCTTTATCGTTTTGGGGGTTTGTGCGTGCTGAGAGGCTCTTGTTGGGGTGGGTAGGCTTTCTTCTCCCACAGCTACTAGGAGGAAGTGGCCAGTTGGGCCCCCAGGAACACCACCCTGTTGGTCACAGGCCTGGATTGGTCAGTTTTTGCAGCAGAGAGAGTTGGGGTCTCCGGTAAGGGGGTTCGGTGCTGGGCCCTGGCTGATTGCGCTAGACCAGGAGGCAGAACCGGTCCCACATCCAGTGGGTGCAAAGACCTGACAGCTCCAAGACCAAAGGCCACATGCAAAGAGCTCCAAGTTAAACTGCAGGCCCCAGAGCCTGGGGCGGAGACCCAGGGCGGGGGAGGGGAATGGGTGGGACCCGAAAAAAATTCAAAACCTGCAAGCGTGTTTGTTTGTTTTGAGCAGAACCTGGGCCTCGAGGGACCCTGCTGCAAGCCTGTGCCACATTTACGATCTAGCCCACCATAGGTGGGTTTAAAAATATATACACAATTGGCCCCCTGGGGGCTCAAGTGTGAAGTCGATGGCTCTGGCATGGTCCACATCAAGTCCAAGGACGTGACTCACTACCTGGGACGAGAAACAAAATGAATAATAAATGCTTCTTCCCCTCTCTTCCTTCCTGCCAGCTTCCTTCCTTTTTAACACACACACACACACACACACACACACACACACACACATCCCACAATCTGTACTATATTGGTACATTATACAACATAGACTGGGTTTGGAGGTGGCCTGTGAGGATCTTAAGAGGCAGGATGAGGGAGGGGTGGGATTAGCGGGTAGGGGTCTAGTGCTTCAGAGGAAACCCACAGATACTCTGAGGAACTGTGAACAGGTCCAGCGAGAGTGAGCCTTGGGTGTTGGGACGGCAGCGGGGAGGGGAACCTTCGGTCCTAACTCAGATGTGGAAGCTGCAGCTCTGGGCCCCGAGGCTGAGAACACGCGGGTGTCCACCTCGCACTCACTCACCTCCAGTCTCGGCCAGAGAAGACATCAGAGACTTCTGCTCCTCTCCTCTCAGGCCACGGGCGTGTGAAACTGGAGGCGGCAGTGTCTTCAAGACATTTCACAGATCCCAGTATGAAAAGAGTGGATGTGATGTCCAATGCCCTGAAAGATTTCCGCCTGTGTCTGCAGACTTGGGATGAATGAATATAGGTCAACGAACTCAGGATGCTTCCATGGCAGCACAGTCTCACAGCGGGGCTCCGATCAGAGAGCAACGCCGGCATTTTAATTTGCTAATATGCCAACCTCTGGGTAGAAATTAATTACAAGACTATGCGATCAAGTAAAGAAAAGTAAACATAAGAATCCTCAAAATACACAAATTGTCCTCCTGGTATTAGCTAATGCACTGTATTGGGTGTCTTAATATACTCCAATGAATCTTTACAACAATCCTTATTATGTTGCTACTGGACCTCATTTAAAGATGAGACAAAATTCAAAACACTGGCGTTAAAGTTACCAACATTATATAAATATACAATGACCAAGTGTATTTATGTGATTTACATAATTGCATATATACCGTGCATATATAACATTTAACTATGATATATTATGTAACTGCTTATTATGTTAATGCAATATTCATTTATAGTATATCATATGCTACATATAATTGCATGATTATCACATTTATTACTATATTATATAATAACTATAACACTATATATAATACCTAGTCAGAGAAGGGATTTAGCAACCTAAAACCTGTGATGCATTCAATTATTCAAAACAGCATTGTTTTATTTAAAAAATATAAAGAAATTTGAGAAAAAAGCATCATTTGAAAACGTGAATTATAGACTATTATTAATGTCTAGAATAAAAAAACACACAGAGAATTACAAAATAAAATGATGTCTCTTGCTATACTACTTATTACAATTTCTTATCTCAGGTTTACGCTTTTCATTTTGGGTTTTTGATATGTATGGTGTATGTCACACCAAGAATAAACTGAATTCCACATATCTTAATTTAATCTTGAAACTTGATATATTATATTGTATTTCATTTGCTCCTAAGTAAAGCCTGGCATGAGTCTGGTGCATCAAATTATGAAATTCAATATATTTTTCTTCCAGGTAATGGAAATTTTTTAAATAAATGACATTTCAGCCCACTACATTACCTTTGGTGGTGTGTCATAGATAAGTGTGAAAAAAAAAAATCAAAAACATTTACATTTTTTAAAAAGAATGAGTGCTGTTTAATCTCTGTAACGTCCAAGGTTGGATTTTGTTTTGTTTTGTTTTGCTTTTTTTTGCTAACATAAAACATGTCTTAAGCTCTGCTACACACATGAAGCTGACTATTTTAAGATGATAAGCATTTCACATATTAGACATTTAGCACGGCTAAAAAGGAATACTTTTTAAAATGGACAAACGAATGCGCCTGTCAATTAAATGTATTGCACTAGATTTCATGGCACAAACTGAAATGCAATTAGCTCACAGCATAAAGCCTTGAAGAACCTGTCAACACCCACCAGCTCCTTCCTCCACCTCCACTTGTATTGTGAGCTCTGTTCAACTTCTTTGCAACCTCCCACATTTTCCTACTTACTCTGTGAGATGACATCTATTAAATCTCTCCATGTATCTTTCCAGCCTTTCAGTTTTCCTGTAATTAATCACGCCACACTGACGGACTTTCTTCATGGGTTACCAACCAGCTGCATGATGGTGGAAGCCTCCTCTGCCTACCAGACGTGTTATATCCGTCTCCACCACTAAATTAGAGAATTCTCAATGGCCCATGGAGCTCTGACAATGCTCACATTTCAGAAATGTTGGATGTGTCACTACACAGCGAGTTCATCTCCCTCTGAAGCTTGGGAAGTATGGGAGTATGCAAAAGGTTCCTCTGCTGAGAACAGTTTCTGTCACCATTACTAGGGTCTCCTTTCCGGTGGAATCCGAAAGGGAAAGCCCAGCTCCACCAGGCTGATCTAGCTCTTCTTTAGCTCTTTCCGCCATTTTTCTTCTATCTCCAAGTTCAGCTTCTTCATTTCACCTGGCCTATTGCCACAGAAGTCTTCCTTACATACCTCTGTGCCTTCAATTCTAGAACTTACTACAGAATATTGTTCTAATGGTTAAATTCAAGGTCCAAGGCTCTCCCATGATCCTATCACAATTTATTTCTTAAACTACCTCTGCTACCATCCTATAAGAAATCTCTGAAATGGTAGCGGGGCAGGATGGGGAACCTGAACATACAACTTTATTCTAATGTGTAAAAATAAAAATAATTAATAAAAAATAAATACAGAAAAAATCAATCTCTGTACTTCTGAACTGATCAAATATTGAAACACTATTATGTATTTTTTGTGGGGCTTCAAAATTGCACTGTCTTAAATAAACTTTCTATCAATACTTGTCTTTCTTCAAAGTCAAACCAATTCCCACTTTACAATGAGTTTATAACAAATCTTTAAGGGATATGTCCCTTGTCAAATTCCTATATTTACTGTGTTCCTTGTCATTTGCTTTTTAGTGATGTTATCTCATAATACTGATTTATATTTGTCTATAAGTAGACAGACAGATGACAGGTAGATGAGAGATAATAGATGGTCTCTTACAGCCTACACACTTGTTAATGATAGAGACAATTCCCAATAAATTAATGTCAATTGTTATAAAAAATGTAAATGATTCAGGCAAAGAACTGGGAGAATTAGAATCAAAATAACCAACTAGTCAATATTCATTTAGCACCTACTCTGTTTATGAAAGCTATTTGATTGCAGAAACTATTAAAAAGGATAAGACATACCAAGAAAATAACAATGTAATCTTGATGACATATATGAATATAAATAATTATACTTCCAATAATGGAATGTATCCGAGATGCTCTATAGAGTGAATTAAACTGTTCCCTGTGTTTCATGTCGACGTTTATTACACACACCAAAGTCTCTATGCTGGTAACCGTCCTCTTGCAATATAAGGAACCTGATACCCTTAAATAAAGGAGAAAAGAAATAAGAAATCTGTTTGAGATTTGTCCTTAATAAATGATCCACACAAACTGTTAGACATACTGCCAGGGTGTCAGAAATAACTATTAAAATTTGAAATTCACGTCAACACATTCAGTTGCTTTAATCTAATATTTCATCTGACTTAATATAATACCGTTCAAATTTACTCTCATAAGTATCCCCAACACTACTAGTTGGCAAGATCCTATTTCAGTGCCTACTTCCTACCCTGTTGATTCAGCAGCGCAGAACCGTTCTAGAATCCATGGACACAACCTAGTGGAGGAGGAGAAGGCCGGATCCAGAAACAATGCCATTCTTTCAAGAACCTGGCACCCACGTGCGATGGCTGAAAATACTGTGCAGGTGAGTTCTGCTACCTCAGACAGGGGTAGTAGAGGGTAGAGGATGCTTTTCTCTAAGAAGGAAGAATATTAGAGGTTCGAGATTTCCAAATTTAAAATTTTTCTTGTTTCTTCCCACCTTTTTTTTAATCTCACGATTTAGTCGCCCACTCCTGACCCCAGGGCTCTTGCCTTTGAAACCTGTCGATGTTATGCAGAAATCAGCACGGAAACTGCAGCCGCTTCAGGCAGGCCCCAAGCCCAAGTTCAAACATCACTTCCCTGCAGTGACATCAGTCGAGGGACATTTTTGAAGCTGCTGTAGGCTTCTGATTTTCCTCTTGTTACATGTAGAGGGAAATGTTTACATCTCAAATGGTCCTCCTCTAGGTGTTCTCTTTCCAGGGCCTCTGCAGGCAGCCAGCCACGTCACAGCTGTGAGGAGACACAGCACTAACCTCACAGGTGAGGGCTACAGCCGCCTCTTCCAGCCGCTCAGCCTCCACTACACCGCGGCGCAGGCCATCAGCGGTGGCAGGTGAGTAACTGTTGATCCTGTTGCTTGTATGTTCTACACGTGTGTGTGTGAGTGTGCATGTGTACTGTCTCATCTTGTCTGGCAAGCAGCTACCCACGTGCTCACGCTCATCATACATTTGTGTCACGCCATCCCCAACCCACTGTGAGATTCTCGTCCAGCCCACGATGGGCAGTCCTAGTACTCATTTCATCACACAGAGTCCCAGGAGAGAGCACGTCAGCACCCACGTAGGCATCCACAGCAGTTTAATGCAGTGACTATACTCCTGAAGATGCAAAAGGGGTTAAGAGAGACCAATCAGGGGAAGTCTCCCCAGGACAGGAGGTGCGGAGGCATGGTCTGGAAATGAGGAGCCACGGGAGGGGCGGATGCGTGACTTCAGGAAGACCCCCGGGCCCAGGACAGCAGCTGTAGGAATGCCTGCCTGCCTCCCTTCTTGACAACTCACTCCAGCCCCTGCCAATGTCTCCCTGTGGCCAAATCCTGTGGACACCGGGGTCAGGGATCCCCTTCCTGGGGTCCGTCACGCTCAACCTTCAGATTCATTAGAGAAGGTCAGGCGTCAGCTCTGCACAGGAAACTGAGGAATCAAATATCCATGAGAGCTTCAGGTACATATAAAAAAGATCTCTCATATCTCCTTCCAAGATAGCTTCCAGCCATTATTTAGCTGGACAAGTGGAATACATATAATATATAATATTATATATATATATATATATATATATATATATATATATATATATATATATATATGTTCCCCTTGTAAGCATACATTCTAACTCTGCTCTCCACTAAGTGGATAAAAGCATCTCTTTTTGTAAAAGGGATTCCTGAGTCAGGTAACATTTATGATGGGAGGGAAATCTCCAGGATTAAGAGTAACTTTCTACAAAACAAGAAAAGAAGCAAGGAAAGAGAATTGTATTTAAGACCTGCTTCCACATTTAAAATGGAAGTGAACTGACTTGGATTATGCGTGGGGATGGTTAATGTAAAGACCGCCCTCAGGAGCACAGAAGCCTGTGAGGGCTGCTGACTGCTGTCCTTGTCATTGTGAGGACCTGCGTGACTGGGCAGCCCGGCCTCACGCGGCAGCTGCGCTCCGGAGCCCACCCCACAGGCCTGTGAGTGACGCCAAGGAGGCAGTGACATGAGCAGCGGTGTGAAGAGCCGGGGGGACCCTCTGACTCAGGACTGACACCCCGTCCCACTCACCTTAGAGGCAGGTCGCCTGCCCTATGTGCTTCCCTTCTGAATGTTCTGGAACGTGATTGCTGCCCTCACACTCGTTACTGTGAAGTGTGTTGGGGCTCATTAGTGAATATTTAGGGAGTCCCTTTCCAGGAAGGTGACCGTGTACTGTGACAACACCCCGGGGTCAGGGAGGCACAGACGACACGACACAGCGACAGAGCTGGCATTTCAAAACAGAAGGCCCTCCGTTCCCCTGAATCAGTGGGTGCTTTCTGACAATTTTCTATGATTTGCATCTCAGAGAAGCGTATTTCCCAGGGCCTCTAAACCATTACTTCAGCCTGGGCCTCCTCCAGCACTGAGGAACGGTGTGATCTTGAACCGCCTGTCTGTGTCCCTGCCTGTCTGCCTGCCTGCACGTCCATCTGTCTATCTGTCTGTGTATCTGTCCATCTTTTATCTGTTTCTCTTGTTTAAAGAGGAAGGAAGCAGGCAGGCAGGAAGGCAGGTAGGCAGGCAGGCAGGAAGTGGGGAGAGAAGAGGAAGGGGATGTCTGCTTGGTTTTTGGTTTTTTTTAATTTAGTTGTTGGTTTTGTTTGCTCCCCAACCGGGTGGCGAGCCTGGCTCCTGGGCTTCACATGGCCTACGCCGAAGTCACAGTCCTAACACCTGCGCCACCAGGCTGCACCTGGAATAATTGTGTTCACGTCTCTGTGCCTCAGCTTACTCACCTGGGAAATGGAGTCAAAGGAGCGCCCTCCCCAAAGTGCTGTGTGAACGATACGGTTTGAAAGTATTCTGGTTAAAAGCGAACCCAGGACACAATGAGCACCCTGTGCATTGGGAATGTTCACTCTTTCATATAAATGCAGCAGATTCAAGAGCAAATCTCGATCTATGATTCACCTTTAAATGGGATAAAGGGGTGTGTACAAGAGGGCAAAAGCAGCAATTACTTTTACTGAAGTTTGTACTTATTTATATTGAAACAGCAAAAATAGATGATCTAAAGAAAAACTTAAGAATGAAGAGAAACAGTGTCTTTTTTAACGTTAACCAACAATAAGTCTAGTGTCTGACCTTGAATATTTAATGTGCAGGGCCAAGTCTCAGAGTCGGTCTCCCGTGGACACCCCGCTCTGACACGGCCGCCAAGGACACTGGAGGCCAGCCCCACAGGTCAGTCAGCAAGAACTTCTGAGCCTTTAGTCCTTCCCTGAGTGAAAGAAGCCACTGCCGCGCTAGACCTCCACCCCTGCCCTTATACAGAATGGTCCTTTGTCTTTGTTCTCTACACGAATATCATTTGGGAAGGTTTGAATCCGAACGTTAGTTTATCTATAATTAGTCCTCTCCATCTAAGAAACTATCTCCTAGACACGTGGAGATCCCTCCCTTCTCTGCCCCACACCACAGGCCTCAGCACCAGACCTAAATCGTGGCTCCGCTCCAGCCACCTCCGCGCTATCTCCGTGTAAGCTTTCACATGTGTGTTATTAAACTTGGGCTTTTCTCTTACTAGTCATGGCTCGTGTCAATTTTTGACTTCATCTGGCTTGTGCAGTACCTCAGAGAAACAGGGGACCTTTTCCTTGGACCCCTGCAAATGCAAACTCAAAATATATTAATTATACTAATCCCTGACAGAACAAATAACATGCCTTTTTTTAAAAGAATGTTTAATCCTGCACTCAGAAAAAGCTGTATGTGAAAGGAGTTGTATCATCGAAATAGCTTGATTAGTCAAGAATAAAGGTAACGATTAAGGAATTTCATTTTTTTCTTAAGAAATGAGAACAGTTGTAAAATCAAAGGACACTAGAAATAAGAAATTAAAGATAACATGGCTGCCAGCTGAAACATAAAATGAAGACTTTGGAAAGCTATATAAATCTGATACTTTGAATAGATTGATAAAATAGATTAACCCCATGCAAGGTGAAACGAGTACACGGATGATGAGGTCTAGAAGAAACAGTCATCAGGAGAGTGGACAGAAGAAAGCAGGGGCACTAAAAGCAAAGACTCAGCAAACTATTTAGCAGTAAATTTGAGTAACACAGTCATTCCCATTCATGAAGAAATTTAAAAACAATTATTAAAAGAATACCATGACTGAATTTCTGAGTAATTTTGCCTCAAGCAATGACATTGAGTATTAATTATATTTTGTCTAGTTCTAGTTGATTTTGCTTCTCAGATACTTCGTCCAATAAGGATATAGGGAAGGAAGATGATTTAACCAAAAACGAATTAATTAGTACAGGGAGAAGAATAAAATAGATACATTTTTATACTCAAATCGCGCATTTAACTTGGAATCAATCCAAAAAAGTTATGTCACTGAAACTAACAGCTTTGTTTTAAAATGAAATTGGTACATCCTGTGACTCAGGTGGCCGAGGCGGCTAAGGTGCAGTCCACGTAAAGCTCAAGAATTAGGGCCTGGGGTTAAAAAAAAAGTTTAACAAGAAAATAAAACTTCAAATAACCAAGAAACATTTGCAGGTTTAACAAATGTTCTACAATATAATAATTATTTGCATATATATATTTATAGGTATATAGAGAGAGAGATGATAGATAGACAGACAGATATGAGTTAAGGATTGCACCTAACGCAAGATTGAGCTGCACCTAAATTATTTGGACTTTTAACAGAGGTTTTCCCCTAAGGCCACTGCCAACACTAGAAACAGTTTTCTGTTTCAAAGCAAGATCTTATTTCTGCTGCTGAAAACTTTAAAGGACAAATACCAGTTCAGAAACTCTTACTTCATTTATTAGGAAAAATAAATGAAATTATTTGGAAATTTGAATAAAAAAAACACTTAGAAAAATACCTTTGCAAACAAATCTCTCCTGGGAATCTCTCTTGGGTCCGGAAGAAACTCTCACAGGTGGCAATCAGAGCAAACAGACTTGTTCTGAGAAAAGCTCTGTAAGCGTGTTCTGATTGAGTGGGCAGGTCCTTCTCCCCCCATAGCCAGGCAGAAGCTGCGGGAGAGAAGCTGGACTGAGTGTCCCTACATTCCTGGAACAGTAGCAATGCAACCATCCTGTGCTTTCTCTCCGGATCTCCAGACAATATTCAGAGCCACAGGCCAGGAACAAAGGTACAAATCAGACCATCCATTCAGGGGCCTTTGTGATAAAGAGTCCACACAGGACTGTAACATCTACACTGAGGGATCTGACTTTTCTGGGTTCAAAGACTCAAACTGATTAACTAGCATACTCTTTATAAGAGATTTCATAATTTCAGGACTCTTGTTCCTTCAGTTGTCACCTGCACAGTGTAATTACCTGCTAGATCCGGTAAGATGCAGTGCCTTGCTGGAAGAATAGATGAAGTCCTCGGAAGAGTAGCTGAAGGACTAACTGCATTATTAAGTACAGTATTCGAAAATATACTGAAGGAGACATGATGAATTCAATGATAAACAAATAATAACAGGCCTATTTTTCTCCTTTTTTCTCTTTTGAAACTTGCTTAGAATCAGTCTTATCACTGGGACATACTTGACCCCAGAGGGAAGCGTTAAAGATCACAAGACAAGTTGCTGGTGTGCCCTGGTGGAGTAGCAGCTTTGTCCACTGCCTTCAGCAGGCATGGACCACATACATGCCAAGGATCCCAGTTCACATCCCAAGGCCAGGACACGGGAAAGAACCAAAATGATCTAAATAAAAAAAATAAATAAAACGTTTCTTCCTCCTCTCTCTTCATGCCTGCCTCACCTGCTCACCTTCAAGGGATTTTTTTCCTTGTCCCTTTAAAAAGCTTTCACCCCACTTGGGAAAGATGATTGCTTTAAGACACAAGTCCACCATTCTCGATTTATCCATATTTGAATAAAAAGCCTTTTCCGCTCAATGTCAACACTCCGTTTTCCCCATGTTGGCAGTTGGTGATGAGAGAAAGAACTCATGACATCAGCAATACTAGACAAAAATTGACTAACAGTTTAAATATAGACTCAGAGTAATTCCTTGTGTCTGTGGCTTTCTAACATGCTTTGGTTTTCAGAAATACAAGCTAATGATAACCTCTACAAAGGTCCAAGATTGACGAAGCTTGTCCTGGTTTAGCAACATTGAACCCCCTACCCAACTATTTCTGAATTTCTCCCACCCCCCACCCCATCTGGTGATACTCCAACTGGTCCCATTTCAACTCTAAACATTATGATACGTCTACCTCTAAACATATCCATTCTTTTCCATCTGTGTCTTTTACCTTCTCAAATTCACTGTGTATTGTGCTATTTTACATGTATGAGTGCCTGGCTGACAAATGCATATACTACATTTAGTGAAAGAATACAAGAAAAACTATAAATGTATTGTGCACAAAAGAATTACTTAATATCCTGAATCTTAATTAACATTCTAAAAGTTAAGAATAATAAACCTTATTATTCTTCTCCTTTATGTCATTTCTCCATTTACATAAGTGAAATGCTATTTTATATGTAAATCAAAATCCTTTTATGAAATACCTAATTTTTATGTCTCTTTGTAATTTGAGACTAACATGACTTGAAGTGCACAGTGATTTACATAAAGAAAATTCTGCAACCCTCTTTGTTTCTAAAACTTTTGATTCTTAACCCTTGACATAGAACCATTTCATTTGGCATGTGGTCTGTGGCAATAGCTATTAAGTTAGTGGTAGTCTTAGAGAGGAGATAAAAGGCTCCCAGCGTAAGCCAGTGCAAGACTATGTAGAGACGGGTGCAGAGAATTGCTTTCTGCTACTAGTGATGAAAACTTACACAAGAGATTGCCCCATCATAGACCCTTAGTTGACCAAACTCCATGCACTGTAACACTTGTGCAATTGCAAGATGTAGTTAAAGGGTTTCTGGTATCATTTCCTAATAATAAGCTCATATAGGTTTATGTTTTCCTTCAAACTAAGAAACTAAGACTATTTTTCTTAAATTAATTTCCCTAAATATTTTAAAGACATCAAGTATATTTGTAAAAGAAAAAGGCCTGTCTGACATTTCCAGCAGCCACGAAGACAGCTGTGAAACCACCAAGCTAGCAGAGCTATAAATATACTGAGGTCTGAGCTCACTGGGATGTCAGAGACAACTGATAAGATAAAGAACTTCCTTAACTGCCTGCAAACAGAATCTTGTGTGTGTTGCAAATATGTGTCTTGCAAATTGAATCCTGTGTTGAACCCTGTGTGTATTGCCCATGTGAAGGATTTACAAATAACTAACTTGGGTTCTGTTTGTAATCCCCATTCTAATATACACCTCCCCTCTCCCATGCTTCTTCTAAACCTGTATAAGTGTACCCCAGATTACCATCCACACTCAGCTTTTGGGAAGGATCCCTGCTCAGCCCGCGTGTAATAAATCTGCCTAAAATACTTCCAAAGAGTACCCATTTGGTTTATCCCAGAAAGCCATAACATGTTGATCATCTATAATTTTTCATATATACTGTATTTATTAGATTCTAGTAACACTTTTTTTAGCCATTCTAATGTCTTTGAAAGTTGGGTGTTGCTTACCTTCGAAAGTGAGTAGCTTTTACCTGAAAAGATAGCTGCTAAGAACAATAGATTCCTTATTACATCCTTAAAATTCAGTTAATTTTGCTAATCCCTTAAGATGTATTTAAGATTTTTAATAAATTAATTCTTCACTCATTGTTATTTCTCATATTTAACTCTTTTGAACTTTGTAAGTAAATCGTATTATTTTTTATTTTTTCACAAAAACCTCTTGAAAAATTGGGCTGTGCTTAGAATGGATGGCAGTTTAGAATAGATTAAATTCAGTATATCAAAATTGTGATAATGCATTGTTATACCAAACACATTCAAGACAGGAATACATGCTACAATGTACTCATACAATAGACTATTATGCAGTATTTTAAAAACGTATAAATTCTTTAAAATATTTACAGTATACTATATGGAGAAAAATAGATAGTACTCACAGCACATGCAATCATTCAATTAAAAGTGGGAATTGCCACTTTACAGTGGAGAAACTGGGCAGACATCACTTTAAACAAGTGTTCTGCTCTAGCGAAACAAGTCAAAACAAGTGACTGTCAAAGACGCAGCAAGAACACCAGTCCCTGAACCGACCTAGCCTGGATTGCCTCATGATGAGACAACAGGCAAGTTCAAACAAGGGACCCTCCTTGTACTAGCCTACAATCATCAAGGCATTAAGGTCAAGAAAATCAAGGAAAACTTAAGGAAGTATTACAAAATGAAGTCAACTAAAGGAAACTGACATATAGAACACAAGACTCTAGACTTACATGTTTTTGCTATAAAGCATATTATGGATCATCCCCACCCCCCACCCCGCCCAAATGGCAAAATTTGAATGACATCAGAAGGCTAGACAACAGTAACGATCTATGTCAATTTCTGATTGTGACGATTAATTAGTAGCTAGGTCAGAAATGCCTCTATTGATTGGAAATGACACTAATTTAGAGGAATGGTCCTTTATGTTACAATCTACTCTGAAAAGGCTCAAAAGAAAAGTGAAGTTTCATGTTCTTGCAGATTTTTTTATAAGCTTGAGACTATTAAAATAATACAAAAATAAACAAAATTATAAGTGGATGCAACCTGATTGCGGAGTGACTGAGATACAAAATCTGGTTTATGTTTTCTTTCGTGTAACCCTCACCTAGAAAATTCAATGAACTCTCAAGAGTTGTTTTCCTGGTCCACAGACCCAACCCAGCATCTCCCATCATTTTCTCCACCCCGTATCTCTCCAGATCTCTGAAGAGCTGGAATCCTCTCACACCTTATCCTCCCCAGGCAGCAGGTCCTTTCTCTAATCACCTCTCCTCAAGCCCTGTGATGTCTTATGGTCAACTTAACTGGGCCACATTACCCCTGTACCTGGTCCAACACTATTCAGAATGTTTCCTTGGATGGAATTAGCACGATTAGACTGAGTAAAACCGACTGCCCTCCATAAGATGGGTGGGACTCATTCAATTACTTGAGGTCTAAGTAGAACAAAGACTGATCTCCCCGAGGAAGAGGGAATTGTGCCACAGACTCGTCCAAGACATGGGCTGTAACATCAGGTCTTCCCCGGGTCTCCAACCTGATGGTCCATTCAGTTGATTTGGCCCTTCAGACTCTATAAATTATGTGGACCAGTTTCTTAACACTTCTCTCTCTCCTTTCTCCGGATAACTCTAATTCCAATACTGACCAACCTAGATCCCCTTCTGCTTCTTACCTCTCCCATGTGTTCTTGGGATGTGACTTCATAAAACTTAAGAAAAACAGAAATCTAACAAAGAAAAGAAGACTGAAAAGGGCAATTCCAGGACCCATCCCGACAGAGATGAAGGCAGGCCTCACGTGGCAGAGCTTTGGTCCCCACCCACCTGCTGAAGAGTCTTCAGCCAACAGCAGACTTCACCTCAGTTGGAACAGTGCAGACGTCCTTCTCTCAGCATTAGGGCCCATGGCCTTTTCTGCCAGATGAAAAAGAAAACATGCTTGTTCTATTGAGGAAAACCCTTATTTTCACTCAAAACTACTTGCCTAGGAAAGGAAATCATTACTATTATCTTCTTTAAAATGTTGTACATGTCTCAAGTTTCCAGCAACGAGGATACAGTGAATTGTAATCATAAACATGTCATTTAAAATAATTTAACCATCCATTTGATTTAAGCACACTATTCGCCAAACAACAGCAGAGAGCTTTTTAACTTCCTCACAACCATCATCGTGAAAGGTAGAGCAGCCGTCATGTCCTTTAATTCCTGGCAAATTTTGTCCAGATACCTTTGTTGAACCATTTCTGCCTTATTTGCATCTCCTAAATCATAATCCAGAGCAGCTTCTCAGCTGAAAGACTGCAGCATTTGAGACATTTGCACTGATTTCTAAAAATATGCCTTACCTAGCATGGTACACAGCCCTGTGGAGTCTTTGTCTGCACTTCTCTTTCTGACACGGAGCCTGTGCTGTAGGCCCCCTGCAGCGACAGGATGCAGGTGGTGGCACTGAGATTCAGCAGCGGACAATGACCTTTCATGGTCAGCTGGCCAGCTCCACGTGAGTCGAGAATGGTACTCAGGGTGAGCGACCACAGAGTGAAGTCCCCCGTCCAGGGAACCCTCTGAGAAAAGGCAGGAGTGTGCCACCTGCCTCAGGTAGGAGAGAGTGCCCTTGCTGTCGTGACTTAAGGTAGCCCGAGCCATGAGGGAAAGAGTCAGAGAAATGCAGCCCTCCTGTCAGTTCTCACACCCACGGGTCAGGCCTCCCCAGGAAACACGCAGCCACACCTGCCTTCAGCCAGCCAGGGCCGTGAACTGTTTGACGGACTCCGGAAAGTTTTACAGAAGCCACACATTTTTTTCAACCAACCGTGGACCATCTCACTGACCTGGGGACGTTTCTCATAATGCCCTTCCCACCCGTGACCTCACTTACAACTCCTATGCGCACCATTTTCGTGTATTCCTGTCATGACCAGACGCATTCAAGGAGTAGAAGGAACTTCTGCAGGCGTGCAGCGTTAGGGCCCACCACGCTCCCCCACCTAGAAGCAGTGCCTCCCTTGTAACCTTAATCTTAAGTCAACAGGAATTTCTACAAAGGCGGCCTCACTCGGCAGAGGCCTTGACATTGCAAAACTGTTGCAGGACCCACGGGAAGGCGACCAGACATCCAGACATTGCCAGATAAGGAGACCAGCACATTCCAGGAAGACACTGCCTGCCTGCCTAGCAAACGCTGACTCCCTTTTCGGATTCAGCCCGCAGCCACCCAGGTGCGACTCCAAAAAACGCTGTTTGCATCCACTAGCCTTGTGTCCGGGCTGGTCTCTCGGGTGACTCATTTCCATGCTCGGCCCGAAACTTGCCTGTAGTTTGCCCCGCTCCCTGCCCGGCCAGTGTGTCTATCTGGTCACCTCTCAGCCTGACAGAGCGGCAGTCTCTGCTCTCCCTCAGTCTCTGTCTCCGTGTCTCTTTTCTAGCCCAACAAGCCAATGCGAAACACCTAAGAAATCTTTTTTTTTTTGGTCGTTGGCCACTGAGCCCCATCTGCCTGCATCAGTGATGTTGAATGGACACCTGTCAATCCAGAAATCCACCGTCCGGCACCCCTGGGCCTCGCTAAGGCAAGCCTCTGGGCCCGTGGGTATTTATAGCAACTCATCTGCCACTGCGTCTTCCTGTCACTTTTAACTGAAGGCACACTGTCATGTACAGCTCCCTTGTGTACCCCGGTTTTTTCCCATAGGATCATTCTTAGTGTACAAGGCAGTAGCGTCAGACACATTCACAGGGCTGTGAAACAGATTTCCAGAACTTTCTCATCTTCATACCTGAAAGTCTGTACTCATTTAAAAAACAAAGCTCTCCTTCTCCCCCTCCATCCACATTCCCTGGAAACATCATTCTACTTTCTCTTTGTATGAAGTTGGCTTTAGAGACTTCACGTAAGCGAAATCTGAGTATTTCTCTTGTGACTGGCTTATTTCACTTAGGACTTTGTCCTCAGGTGTCAGACATGTTTAGCATACAATAGAATGTCCTTTATTTTTAAGGAGACTATTCCATTGTATGTATTACAATACCATTTGTTTATCCATGCACCCATTAATGGACACGGGTTGCTTCCACCTCTGGGCTATTGTGAATAGTGTTTTTATAAAACGGGATGCAGAAACATCTCTTCTAATTCTTGTGCCTATGTATCCCACTCAGGGTTCTTCGATCATATGGTAGTTTCCATTTCTTAATGAAAGCCCATTCTGTTTTCCCTAGTAGCTGCAGCTTTTTATAATTTCACCAACAGGGCAGCAGTGTTCCAATTTCTCCACGTCCTCTCTAACACCTATTATTTTCTGGTTAATAGGGGGTTTTGTTTGTTTGTTTAATAGCCACACACCTCCCCCCCATCACCCTCCCATCTCCAAGGAGCAAGTGTCCCTGGAGACATAGTATGACAGGATCTGCAGTCAGCCTCTATGATTATTTGCTCCCTTTTTCTTTTCTGTATTTACAGGTCTCTGAGGAAGGGGTCAGGGGAGTTACAACCCAGGGAAGAAGAATAACGCTGGCGAGTGCACTGCGTTCTCACCTCTCTGCTGTCTGCGTCAGTGGGCTAGCAAGAGGAGAGCCTCCTAGTGAATGGAAAACAGGCCCTGAGGCCACCTCAGATCTGATGGAGTCCTTGAGGCCTTGACTATTAATCAGCCGTTCAAATTCTAGTAGTTCTAGACAATAGAATAAATAAATGCTTTGGGGGACTAATAAACTCTTTGATCAGGCTATGTGGTTCTGACCCACCTGCGACTTTAGCAGACATTGAATGATGGTCTTAGTGGACACTGAATGATTAGGACTGAGCTAAAGGTGACCTTGCACTGCCGTCTTTGAGCCTGCACAGGATGACCAGATACCAGGAGGGCGGGCACCTATGCAGTGGACCTGGAATCTTCCCCAGCAGCCTGCTGACCAATCACCCCCGCACTTCCTCAAGCGAACCCCACTAGAACCCTAAGCAGAGCACTTGGGAGAAAGTGTTTTATCATGCTGTCTCCTCATTTGTGACACGCAGTAAATCTTTCCTCTTTAAAGGAACCTGTGTCTGTGTTTTCGGCTGACGCTCACCTGGGGAAGGACCGCTGTGCTCAGTAACAAGCAAGGCCTCCCCGCCCCACCGACTCCCGCCGCCTCGTACCCCCAGACCGGCAAACCTCAGCGCCTCGAGCTCTGAAAACCAGACCACGATCAGTATACTCAACTTGAATCTCTGTTCTGGGGGGAAAACTTTTTCCTTTTTAAGTCTGTGTACCAGGAACATATTGGAACGTTTGTGGCCTTGATCTTTGGAACTGCAGGAGGAAAACAGGAGTCAGGTAGGGACTGGAAAGGAGTGCTGACAAAGGGAAATGAATTAGCCTGAGAGACAGCATGTGAGGGTGAGCAGGCGAGACACCCACAAAGGCTGGAAAGGAGACGAGACAGGCAGACCAGAGACTGTGCAGTAAAGAAAGTAAGATAAAGAAAGAAAACTTGGGAAGGTCTATTAGGTCAACGAAGCTCAATATGAAAATCATCTATTGGATTCAGACAAAGTGGAGAGAGACAGCTCGTTAACCATCTTGGGAGAATATTTCCATCCCACAGGAAGGATGACTGCCTGCTGTTGACAAGATGCACTGTTGAATGAACGAACACCCCCTACCCTCTACCCTCAACGTGAAAGGCAGGAGGGAGAGAGGGTAGATGGATAAAGCCATATGGTTGAGGGAAACTTAATTTTTATTTATTAAGATGGAAGAAATGTATAAATATTGCAAGTGAATATAACAAGCACATTTTGAAACCACAAAGTAACCCAGACCTCTCTAGCCAAGAGGCATGAAAGTGCCCTTTCAAAACAGACAAGTAGATCAAAAGAAATCCGTGTCCAGGATGTCACTCCTCCTTAGGTTCCATACAATCAGTGTCACGGCTGCATTTACACACCATCACAGCTCTTCTCCATCCTGCTTCTCCCCTCAGAACATGTACTAGCCAAGGAAAATTGCTAAGCTTCTGCAGAAACCCAGCCACAAAGCCCCTTCCAGCCCAGCTATGCAGGAGCCTTTGTGAATGTGGAAGTAGCCGGAGGCCCGGCATGGCCTTGGGGCAGTGCATTGTGGGACAAAATGCCCACAGTGTGATGTCTCCGAAAAGCAGCAACCTCAATAACTTCAAAGAAGCCTTTCCCTCGGACAGAAAGAGCACTCTTCAGAGGGCAAAGAGACAGCTGCCTTTTCTGGTTCCTCTCAGGGCATTTGCCTCACATCATTTGTTTTCCCTCCAGCACTGGGCTCCTGTGTTCACTGAACAGACAGCCAGCATTCCTAGAACATGTGGACACAAAATACCAATTGGTCAAAGGACAATACCTTCACAGCCTCTGCATGGCCATTAAATTTCTCTGCACCTTACTGAGTTCTGCTCTCCACCTTCTACAGCATAAAGCCAACACCCTTGGCTTCATAGTCAAGGTCATGTGCATCTGGGCGGCAGAACCCCATCTGATGTTTTCACTGCCACGTGCTGGAGTTATTCTAGCCATCTGGTCTACCTGACTAGTGCCTCTCACCACAGGCTGTGGGAAATCTGCTCCATTCTCCCCACCCTTGGTCCACTACCTTTATCTACTGTCCTCTCAACACTCTACCTGGCGTCCCTCTTCCCTACTTTCTTCATTCCTCCTTACATTCTTAATTCCTTGTAGTATGCATTTTTATATTAACTCCATAAACAGATGGAGAATATGTATGGCTTCTGTTTATATTCCAGCATTCATTCAACAAATATTGATTGAGGAGTTCCTAGGGACCATATAGTGAATATTAAGAAGCTCCTGCCTTTTCGGAAGAAAGTTTTAGTGGCAAATATAAAACACAGTTATAGAATTGCTATTCAAATCCATTGATCTTTTGACCCCCAATGAAATAGAGGACTCTGAGACAGTATGCATACCCAGTGCAGCCGGCAGACTCAGCTGTTTCAGGGCTCAGCCTGTGAGAAAGACGTAAGCCAAATAGCTTCTCTGATTTGGTTTCCTCACTTGTGAAACGAAGCCATTAGTATCGACTTTCCAGGTCTCTTGAGAGGGTTAAGGAACATGTATAAAGTTTTCTTACATGAAACGGTTGCTCATTAAATATGGATTGAACAAGTAGAAGTATTTCAGACCTGTGTAAAATGAATGATGGTATATATTCTAGACATTACATAGATTTTAAATAGGACTAAAAACAGTAAATTGTGACTTCTAAAAACTAGAGAAAATGAACACAAAAATGTGAGCGATTAAAAACACGTTCTGGCCCACGCTGGTGGCTCAGTGGTTAGGATCAGCCCCTGATGGCACAGCCACATAAGGCCTAAGGACTCAGGTTCAAGGCCTGGGACCCGGGGTAACAATCAACATGAAAAACTAAATGGATGGATACATGTGTCTCCTTACTCTCCCTGCCTGCCTGCCTTCATTCCTGACTGCTTCTTCCTCTAAAAATAGATAATTATCAAAAATGCTGTCATAGAGTGTGCCCTGATAGAGTAGCAGTCATGTCCATCGTCTTCCAAGTTGCTCACTCCACATACCCCTGGTTTCAAGCCCCCTGTCTGGGGGGAAACAATCAGTGTAAACTACTAACCAAAAATTAAATAAAATACTTCCTCTCTCCCTGCCTGCCTGCATGTTCGCTTTTATTCCTGCTTGCAACTTTCCTTTAAATAAAAATGAAAAAAGAAAGCTAAATAGCTGTGAAATTATGCTTACTCTGGCCCTGGGGTAAAGACTGAAATTGCATGACTTCATGTAACCCTGAACACTAATCTGTGAAAAAACTTGATTTACAGACAGGAAATTAAATTCAGAGAGGTAAGTAAATCAACTAATAAATATCTGATTTGTTTAAGACTGTTTGACCATAACATAGTCAGGGCTTTTATATACACATACACACATATGTTATATGCATACAATTACATATATATAAATATGATATATATATATATATATGTTAATACAAGAATTTTCAAACACATCAGAATAAACTGCACCAGTGCTGTAGTCTGAATCAAGCTTTGTCATTCTCTCTGCTTGACTGCCGTGACTTTCTGAAAGCTTAGCACGCATTTAATAAATAAAAGAGTAAAATTCTACCTCTAAAGAACGGTTCAATGCAAAGTAATTGTCTGTAGTGTTAGGAAAGTCACTTAGGTGTTTCGAGTATTCCTATACTGTTTCTCTTTCAAACTATTCACTCTGTCAACATTTATGTAAAACATTTTTTTGCGTTTGTGAACTGGGACTTTCTCATCTTTTAAATGTGCACGTGATTCCTGAAGATGACCAAAAAGTCTTTCAAGGCGCAGTCTTGTGGTTAGGCAGGCGATTGTGACATCTAGAGTGTGGACCATGTAAAGCCCAAAGAACAAAGTTCATTGGGGGACCGAAATAAATCCTAAATAAATAAAAATGCTTCTTACTCCCCTCCCTCCTGCCCTCTTTCCCTATCTCCCTTCCTTCTTTCTTTCTTCCTTCCTCTTTCCTTCCTTCCATCTTCCTTCCTTCCTCCTTCCTTCCTTCCATCTTCCATTTCTATGCCTTTGGAGGGAACACACGATCAGTCACATGTGTGTTCATTAGCAGGATCAATCTCCAGATACCAGCTTCTTCTGAATTTGTGAATTATCACACTTTGTTTTAGAGAGGGATTTATCATTTGAGCATATTCTGTAGTGAGTTAACTTCTAAGGTACAAGTGCTGCCATTTTCACATTCTGTTTTCCTCCTAAGCACAAGTGTGGCAAGGACAGTTCCGGCATATCACTTCTGCCACATCATTCAAATCTTAGAAATCATTTCTTTTCACAGGATGCTTGCATCTTTTGCAAACTCTGTCCACCTTTATCTCATATGCATGTTGCTTTCAACTTGATTTGCAAGTTCAAATATTATTTGAAAGCAAAAATATTTGTTTAAACATTGTTAAAACAGTGCCGCCTCCTGTGTGTCCAGTCCATAGTCATGTGACTTTTCCCACCGGAAAGTCAGCACAGGTCACATCCCTGCTACAGCGAAGTTGGGAGCTAGATGACAAACTTTGTGAATCACAAGACTTTGTCCTTGCATTTATGGCTTACGATAAGATTATACTAGAATCTCAGTACAGGTTATCGCTAACAGGACAGTCACTGTGGCTTCCTAATCTGAGGCAACAGAAATCTGGAGCACTTGGCACACACGTCTTCCCCATCATGCAGTACCACTGCCGATGCCAAAACGTCAGAACTGTCACCTCGTCTCAAAGCTGCAAGACAGAAACCACGTGGCGTGATGTCTGACAATACGAGTAATACAATTTTGAAAGCATTTGTTTTCATTTGAATCACCAAAAAAAAAGGGAGGGTGGAGAGAACAAAATCAGAAATTCAATAGAAATATGACCTACTGATATGGACAGTTCACAGAAAAAATAAACCTTAAACCAACTGAAAGGACATGCCATCTCAAACACAAAACAAGTAGATGAATAATCAATAAGAGAAATACAAATTAAAACTACAGGTAAACAAACTCCAGGTGCAGCGGGCGCTTCCAGGATGAGCCTGGGCGCTGTCCATAGTGCTGACGCCAAGACTCCTTTCCAGACCGGATGGGAGGGAGGGAGGGGTCCATATTGAGCCCCATGACATTAAGCAGGTACCCTTTGATTTAGCAACCCCACCGCTGGAAAAATACAGTTATATTCGCAATTATTCAGTCATTCCTGAATAAAGATATTTATTGCAAATTTATTAGAAATAGGAAAAGAGCAAGAAATCACACAAATGTCCATCATTAGGAATTAAACAGACTTTGGTACATCCACAAGACTCTTTCAGAAATGAATGTTGTTCCTCTCTGTTTATAAAAAAGACCTAGAAGAAAAGACAACACAGGAGCCTCTTATGCTAGAATGACTTCCTCTAGATACTGCTTTCAGTAATAAAAAAATGAAGTGTTCCTTACAGAAGTGGCTGATACTCAATCTACAGTGGCAAATGCTTCAGGTAAAGTCAGGACATGTTTTTGCGTCTGAGTGTGGAAGTTCTTAGAGGTTGGTGTAATTATTCCCAAAGAACTAACTTTAAGGATTCCAACTTTAGGCATCAGAAAGTAAAAGAAGCCAGATAAAGACCAATATTGCATGATATCCCTAAAATGGAGAATAAAACTTCTTTAATGTTGAAAAGAAAGTAAAAAGGAAGTATGAGTATAGTTGTCAGGCACTGGGAATGGGGGAAATGGGGAGAAATTGATCAAAGGGTACAAATTTATGAGATGATGAAAGTCTGAGTGATGGAAATCGTAGTGACTGTAGTTCATGACATTGTGTTACATAATTAAAATTTGCTAAGAGAGTAGAAATCAAATGTTCTCACCAAAGACAAATACAAAAAGGTAAATATGTGAGGTGATGGATGAGTTAATCACCTTGATAGGGGAATCCTGTCACAGTTTCTACACATAGCAAACTCTCATGTCAAACAATTCAAACATCTAACAATTTTATTTGCTGATTAAATCTCAACAGAGCTGGAAAAACACGTAAATAAATAAAATAAAATATCAGAAATAATGATAATGGCAGGGATTAGAAAATAGAAGTGCCAAAGTTAGCTTTATTCCTACTACCAATAAGTGTAAAGAAACTAGCTAGTCACTACTACAGGTTACCAGAGTCCCATATTCTGACTCTGATGAGTGATAAAAGCATCCAATTGCAATATCCTGCAGCTACATATATGCGACTAAGTGACAAAATTTATTCAAATTCTATTCTTTTTCCCTGAGAGAAAAATAACTGGAGTCCCTTGGTGAAATCCCATTAGGATTCCCTTCATGTTGTTTGGAATGTAAAACAGAAAGCATCTCTCATTAAAGATATACAGACAGACCAAAAACAAAATCAAGTTGAATCTCAAACAAAGGGGAATTATATCAGTAATTTGCAGATTTTATTCATTCTTGGTGCCTAAATGAAAGTGTGTTTTAAGAAAGAGTATAAAGAGGCATACCCTGTGACAAAGCAGGTAAGGAAGGCACAGGCCAGGTAAAGCCCAATTATTCAGATTTGTAACCCAGGGCTGCCAGGAAAGAAGAAAGAAAAAATAATAAATGAAAAACATAAATAATATAAAGCCATATGAACCATGCTTAAGAGCAAGAGGTGTGCAAGAATCTGCTAGCCTGGTGTTTCTAGCAAGAAGGAAAAGTAATTCCATGGCGGTGTCAAAGCTTCACATCCTACTCAGGAATTCCTCCCCACTGAAACCCCCACTAAAATGCCTAGTTGGAAATGATGCCCAGTTCTGAAATTCTTCTGAGAGTGAAATAAGACTCGTAAAGGGAATTTGTCAGCATTCTGGGTTCTAGGGTTGAAAGGTCTTATGAAGTCATGAGAAGAAATAGGGAACGTGGCCAACCTATCAGGGAGGGACAGAAGCTATGAGTGATCAAAGACGCCTGGTAGGAGGAAGAAGCTGGAGCCGAGATGCCCCATTTTAGGAGGTGAGAAACAGAACAGAAAAAGACATCCGTCTCTAGATACCCACTGCATGTCTTTATATCTGACCTCTACTTGCTTATATTTCTCAAGGAGTATCAAGGGCCACCTGTGCCCTATTTGATTTTCTTTGAGGAAACCTCTCCTGCAGGTTGCAGGGTGTGTGGAGTTGGGTACAGAGAAGCAACAACATTAGTTCCAAAGGAAATACAGAGCAGATGGATCTGGAATGGACAAGGCAGCTGAGAGGTTCTTACACTAATCCAGGCAGAGATACAGAAGCCCCTTCTGGGTGATGCAAATAAAGGTAAGATATATTGTGGAGATACAATCAACAGACTTTCTAATCAGTTAAATGTGAAGGATTCAAGGAAAAGGATAATTGAGGAGGATTTCCAAGCATCTGACTTTAATGCTTGGGTGAATGCTGGTGCCATAAAGTAAGACATACATGCCTGAGGGAAATTCAGATGAAAGAATTCTAATTTTGACCAGTTTAATTGAAGATGCCTATGATTCAGCCAAGGGGAACTGTCAAAGAGGCATTTAAATCCATGACTTGGGAACTCAAAGAAGCCTGGACTAGAAATATAAATTTGGATGTCATCACCAGCCTGAAAATATTCAAAGCTGAGGGAATGGAGGGGTGAGAACAGCGTGAGAGGTGAGGACTCAGGACAGAGCCCCGGGAACTGAGTGGTCAGGAACGGCTGAGCCACCCATGGGGATTACAAGAGCGGAGTTAGAAAAATCTGTGCCAGAATCTTTAGCGAATGAAAGGAGAGCATTGCAATTTTGGTGTCGGCACTAAGCAGAGTGAATTGTCCATGCACGCCAGGATAGAAAGTTTGGAGTGGTCTGAAAGACGTCATTCACCCTCTGGCTTGGAGGTTGTATCTACTAAGGAAATAATGTTATCCAGGAAGAACCTTCCACTGAAGCCAGGAAGTAAAGTAACAGCAAGAGGTGTTGAGAAAGGAGGTCTGCTAATCTCAGAGCACGAGCTACAGAGAACCCGAAGACATTGTGTGTTTATCGACTGCCTCTTTCAAAGAGGGAAGAAGCAGGCAGGGATGAAGGCAAGTTGGCAGGTAGGGTGGAGGGGAGAGGAGGAAGAAGCATCGTTAATTAGATAGTCAGTCAGTTGTTCATTTTGGTTGCTCCCCCCAGGCCCTGGGTCACAAACTCAACTCCTTAGGTTTTAGGACAAATACACCGGCCAGAGTCACAGACTTGCCACCTGAGCCATCAGTGGCGTTGTTAGAGCAGGATGGCGGAATGAGTTAAAATATAGACTATTCAAAGATGTAGGTTTAAGAGAATCCCAGGTAGTTTCCAGGGAGACTTGGAAATTTGTGAGTCAATAGAGATATAAGACCTGATGGGATTGGTTCAGAAACTGGTTGAGAAAAGAAGGGTATGATGTCTTTAACCTTTCATGACATTCTGTGTTTCCCTTCTAAAGTGCTTTATCATTCTTCACCTGAAGGCCAATGATTCATCATGAATTACATGTGCCACGTCGTACCTGAGAGGATAGCACAGAATGAGGATCTTTTAGTCCTAAACTATGAAACTTCAAACAAGAACAGAATAAGAGAGTAAGCACAGACCTTGAAGGCAGAAGACCTATGTTTGGACGTTGACTATGTCCAAGTAAGTTTGGGAACAAAGTACATAACCTATAAGTCACAATTTCTTTGTCTGTAATGTGAAGGGATTAGACCAGCCTTAATAAGTTCTTGAAAAGGCGAAATTATGATATATGTTATGCTTATGTATTGTGCCCAGTGTTGAGGAAATACAGTTCAAAATAAAATCTTATCCCAACTCAGAAAATCTCTCCACTCAGGTGGAAGAGGAAGAAAGCAATTTTGTTATTGAAGGAGCATTACTAAAATGTGATAGGCATTACAAGCAATCTGCTAGCAGATCACAAAGATAGAAGGAAATCTCACCCCTTTACAGAGGCAGGCGGATACAACTCATCACATACGTGTTCTCAAGCTCAGCAGTAATGTCCCCAAGTAGAAGGGCTTGCCAGCACTATCTGTCACATAAAGTTCATCCCAACCTTACCAGGTAATAGAAGGTAACTGCCGATTTTACCTTTATACAGAGGAAAAATAAACTCTTCCTAACTTTCACCAGGGGGTAGCTTTAGAGAGAGGTGCCCGACTGAGAAACTGGAAGACGGGCACTATCTTTGGAGATGACATTTCAAATAGATGACTCCTGGCTACTTGAGAAAGACAACTCTGAGTCATAAAGAATAAACAGGTGAAGAAGCTCATCTAGCTTTTTAAAAGAGTATATACTTCAAAGAGACAGAGAAAGAAATTAACAATGCCAAGTTTTTACCCAAGAAAAAATAAAGAGAAATCCCTTACCTTTAAAGTAGAATTAAGCCACTTGTTTTTTTCATTAGTTCTTGCTCTAATTAGATCTGGAATAATCTCCATCAGCACAGTACCATCATCATCATCTTCACCTTCATTATCATCACTGTTATCAACATCACCACCATTATCATCGTTATCAAAATCAACAGATAAACAAAGATTTTATTCAAAAAGTCTATTTCAATAAGGAGAACCCTCCCCTTTCAGGTATCTGTAAGCATCTCAGACCCAAAGAGAAAAAGAACTTTTCATTTGTAGGGAGAGGAGAATAGATCTAAGCAGAATTTTAAAATTATAGACATTCTGTTTATGTTTTTCCAGTTCTGTTAATGCATAATTAATGCACCCTTCACTTCATATGGTTACCCTTTCTCAGTGTGTCTGGTGAGATCTCTTAGTGATTCAGCTGTCCCATTGCTGGGTATACATATCCAATGAAATAAAATCAGTATCTTGAAGAAATGTCTACACTTCCTTGCTCATTGCAGCATTGTTCACAATATCCAAGATACTGAAACAGCCTGTGTCCATGAGTAGATGAGTGGATAAAAAATAAGATGGTTAGATAACAGGCAGATAGATAGAAAGATGACAGATAGATAGATAGATAGATAGATAGGTAGATAGGTAGATAGGTAGGTAGATAGACCAACAATAGATAGATGATCGAGATAGTGGAATATTATTAACCTATAAAAACGAAGGAAATTCTGCCACTTGGAACCACATGGCTGAAATGTTAGTACAACATTGTACTAAATGAAATAAGTCAGACACAGAAAGACAAAGGCTGTATGGTCTCACTTTTATGTGGAATCTAAGAATGTTGAACTCCTATTACAAGGAATTTTAAGGGGGAGAAAGGGTGCCCAACCGCAGAGACTCCTGCTGTGGCTGGTAGAGTCTGGGAGAAGCTCTCCAGTTCCATGCTGGTACAGGTTATGGGCAAGCAGAACTCAAGGTTCTGTAGGGAGAGAAGCCTGACTGAGGCTCAGACAAGACAAAGAGGGGAAGAAATAGGCCACTGTCACCAGCTGACAATTATGATGAAAGAAAAAATAGAGAGAATTGCATATGCAAGCATAGCATGCTAAGGCATGGACCCCGCTCCACACAGCCAGGTCTTTGGACAGATGGACACGTTAGTTCTGTGGCCAAGAGCTCTTCTGCTCTTTTGTTCTTTCTAAAATTCCTGGTGCAGTGATTCTAATAAAATTTCAACATAGAAACTAGAAATTTTCATCCCCAAACTTAATTTTATCAAAAAAATGTAATTTGATGCATTCAAGAAATTTTTGTTTGTTTTTGCTTTTTCTTTTCTTTTTTGGACTTGGAGCTTGAGTCACACCAGTTCCCCATGGGTTCTGAGCAAAGTGGTAAGGAGGCTCTTGGAAGAAATGAGGCTTTGAAGAACAGAGTGTCTGCTCTGTTTACTGCTGTCACTGACTTACTCTGACCCTGGGCGGTATCACTTCGTCATAATTAATAATTAACGACATGGGTACTTTCCATGATAAGAGGCTTTTACAAATGATTATTTCCATAGTAACATCTAGTCATGCACTAGCCGATGTCCACCTGCTCTGCCCTCCCCCTCTCCCTAAATACAAGAAACACCAGTGAGCAGGCAGAGAAACTAAGCTGATGTAGGTAGAGGTGGTCATACTGAACCAGATATGTATCATCTAGGTTATTTTAGGAGGAAGGAATAAAAAGAATGCACAAAAAATATATCTAAGTTAAAAGTGAGAGGCTCAAAAAAATAGAAGAGAAAAGATAAAGAAAATCATCAAATCTGTTGATTTGACAAAATGCTTTTTCAATTCTCTGGCAAGTTTTAAATGTATCATCATTAAATGGACTCGTTGTGTCTGTCATTCGGATGTTTAGGTACACTAATGATAGCTAAGACTTATTAAAAGTTGCCTATTCCCGGGATGGTGCAAGTGCTCTGTTTGTGTTACCTAATTTACATTTCACGGAACGACAGGAGAGTGCTGCGGTCTAGAGACAGAGGACTGCAGGGTCCTTCATGTTTGTAAGTCCACAGGTAGAATGCACATTCCTTAATGGAAGTAATTTTAAATTAAAGTCAAAATGCTCCTGGAGGAAATGACATTATTAAATGCTGGTGTTATACTTCAGCGTAAAGGAATTCATCACATCCTTCCTGAGAGCCAATTTTGATTAAGAAAATGTGAGAAAGCTAGAAGGCATTTGTTCCCAGGGAAGAAAGAAAGAAGAATGAGAGGGAAAGGGGAAGGCACCAGAAGTTCTCAGGATTTCACTAAGGCCACCCACAGATGATGGAACTTACAATAGTTCATTCGAGCAGTTTTTTTTAAAAAAACATAAATGCTATTACATCTGCTTATTTAGCAAATTTTATCCTCAGATATACAGCTTAGACTTCTGGGGGAGGGTGGGTCTCACTGTTTCACTGATGTGTGTTTCCCAGGAGACTAGAGAAAGAACATGCCGCTACTTTATCTCTCTCAGTGTCATGCAATTTCTGTTATGGTTCTGTGAATTCTAACCTTTAAAAACACAGTACAAATGAATAAGGAACACAGCAGTAGAAAAATAATCTTCCAATCACTTACATTTTTCTAAGGTATGTGTGAAAGTTCTGTTACAGACTGGGCTGTGCTCCTCTGCGATGCAAATGTTGACATCTTAACCTCCTGCACCTCAAAATGAGACAATGTTTAGAGACAGGGTCTTTGTAAAGATATATAGCAACCCCACTCCTGGGCATATGCCCAAGGGATGCACAATCTCTAATCAGAAAACATATCTGCACCCCTATGTTCATAGCATCACAGTTCGCAAGAGCCAAGACATGGAAGCAACCTAAATGCCCATCAGCAGATGACTGGATAGAAAAGCTGTGGTCTAGATGCTCAGTGGAATCTACTCGGCTACAAAAAAAAAGTGTAGCTGTGCCCTGTGCTACAACCTGGAAGGAACGAGAAGGGATAGTGTTAAGTGAGATAAATCAGGAAGAAAAAGAAGAAATACAAGATGGCTTCATTCATATGTGAAATATAATGAAATAAAACAAATAAGCAAATCTAAGCCCCAGCAAAAGCTCCCAGGACATGGAGGATGACTGCCAGGACATGAGGGTGGGGCGGAAAGAGGGACAAGGTGATGGGGAAGGACCCTGGGACCCTGGTGGAGCACGTGGTGTGAGATACAGAATGAGATGCAATGTCAACATTCAACAGTGAATGCAGCACTGTGAACAAAAAAGATGATAAATGTCAACAGTCTTAAAAAGTTAGATGACAGCATCATGTTGCTCCCTGCTATGACTGCTGCTCTATAACAAGAAGATAAGACCTTACCATTTATGATAACATGGATGGAACTCGAGGGGATGATGCTAAGTGAAGAAGTCAAAAGTAGAAAGACAAATACTGGATGAGTTCACTTCCATGTGGAATATAATGAAACCAAGCCAACAAACAAAATAAAAACAAATCCTTCTACTCCAACGAGACAATGGTGGTTACCAGAGGGGCAGAGGTCGGGGCTGAGAGGAAGGGGTGAAGCGTGGATTGATGGTGGATGGTAACTCAAGCTTTGGTGGTGGATGTGATGTGGTGTCACACATCTGACCAGGGGAAGCAGTACTCCTGACATGAGTGCAGTGTTGTAAACTAGTGTTTACACAGAAAAGACGTAAACCAATGTCTACACAGAAAAGAGAGCCAACTGCAAGGCAAGGAGAGAGGCCTAGAAGAGACCCTTCATGTGCCCCTAAAGGATACCAGCCCTGCCACCGTCATCATCTTGGACTTCTAATCTTCAGAGTTGTGAGAAAATAAAAGTATATTGTTTAAGTCACTCACTGTTGATATCTTATATCAACTCTAGTAAACAAATACAAGGACTGAGCCACATCTTAGTCCAAATTTCTGAACAGTTTCTGAACAGCCTTAATAAATCCCTAGAGCCAAACAGCATCCACATGAAAGGCAAAAATAAAGACTAATGCGAGAATGGGAACATTTTGCCATTATAGATGGAGATATAGGTTTACCATACATCCCAGTTTGACCCAGATTTTCCCCGTTTAGCAGTGCTGAACCCCCAATTCCTGAATCTGCCTAAACATGCCCTCACCCCTCGCCATCATTTCTAGAAAGAGCCCATTCCTGGTGATACGCCAGTTGGGTATGGTTTCAACTCTAAAAGTTGTAGAAAGTCTAAGGGAATATTGATATGAAAGAAAGACACACCTTAGTAATTAAAACACCACAGGCTGTGGATTCTTTCTGTCCATATAGATATATTATTTTCTAAAAACTTTTTGCTCTCTTCATATGAAAAAAGTGAAGAGTTTGTTCCTGCCTGCATCAAAGGACGGTCTCCATTTCAGGCCTTTTCTACACAGAAAGCTCAACACATTATTTGTCATTAAAATTAAATGGTGCAAACATGTATTTACTTCTATAATTGCTCTTTATGTATTATTCATGTCAGAAGCTTTATGTTGAGATTGGAGTCATCCAATAATATATAATAGAACAGACTAGGGCTGTGTGACTTTTCCCCAGGAGAAGAAAATGTATTAGAAGAAAAGCCATTGTTTGATGGTGTGTGGGATGTAAGCAGATCTATTTGTATTCTGCCCTTTAAAATAGTCCTGGTATATACATATTTTTATGTCATACAGCTCAAGGGCTGGTGATTATCTCTTTAAAGGGACTGCTAACCATTTCAGGAAATTGTTGAATATAATCTGTGAAAATGATTTCAGAGAATGAAAACATTTCATACACTTTGCAAATCAACTGCATTTGGTTGAAAGGAGCTAGCTTATGCCCTGACTCTCTTTTGCGAGTTTTTTAATTCTTAAGAGTTAGACGATTTAAGCTTTGGTTCCTTCTATAAGATGCAGGTGTAATTACACTGATACACTTCAGTAAGTGTCCTGCTGTAATGTAATGCGAGATTTGAAGCTTGCCTCCTGACATGACATTTTCTGCTGATGACAGAAGACTACCAGCATGAATGGGTCTTTCTCCTATAGGTTTTCTTCTGCTCCCAGTCATGCCTAGAGTTAACGAACATAAAAGTTCACTCGGAATTGATCCAAAAGAAAAAGACAACAGAAAAACTGCAAGCAAAAATCTCTAACAAATTTGGGCTTGAAGCCAGTTTTAGAGTAATACCCTAATTAGTGCATTTTGCTGACAAGGAAAAACAGACAGACAGGCATCGCCATTAGCATGGGGTCACTGCTTCCGCAGACAAGCAGGTAGTGACTCGTGGACCTCATTACATCCCTAGGAGGTATGACCTTTGTCTAGACCCTGTTTGCTTATAAATTACATCATTTACTACTACACAGTTCCAGGGGGCACATGTCAAACCTCTGTGCTTTCTCTTCAATTTTGCAGTACAGCTAAAACGCCTCTAAAAAAGTTATCAGTAAAAGTTTTCCAAATGCACACTTCTACTTTGCAGAAGACAGTGTTGAGAGAATGAAAGAGAAGTCACAGGCTGGGAGAAAATATTTGCAAAGCACACTGATATCCTCTGTTAGTACACTGAGTTGCTGATATCCTTTTTTATAGAAAAAAAATCTGTAAGCTCAACACCCAGGAAACGAACAAAAGATTCGAACAGACACCTCACCAAAGAAGAGTATTTAAATGACAAATTAGCATCTTAAAGATGTTCAATATCATGTGTCTTTAGAAAATGACCAAGTAATTAACGGGAGACACCAGCATACACCTATTAGCAAGGCTGAAGTCCAGAAGACTGATAGCGCCGGATGCTGGAATGCTCCTTCATTGCCGGTGTGAGCGCAGCTACTTCGGAAGACAGTTTGCTACTTTCATATGGAACTAAACACACACATCACATGACTCAGTACTTGTGCTCCTTGGTATAGGCTCAAGTCAGATACGAGCTTATACCAGCACTGAAATTTTATACCAACTTTATTCAGCACTATTTCGGAAATTTGGAAGCAACCAAGATGTCCTTCAACAGCTGAATGGATAAACAAAGTGTGGTCCACCCAGACAATGGGATATTCCTCAACAATAAAAAGAAATGAGTTATCAAGTCAGAAAAAGACAGGGAAGAAACTTAGATGCACATCAATACATGCAAGAAGCCAATCTGGGGCTATATACTATATAAGTCCAACTACATGCCTTTCCAGAAAAGGTAAAAATATACTATGGAGACAGTTTAAAAAAATCAATGAATCATTGGTTGCCAGAGAGTCAAGAGGAATGAGGGAGGAATGAATGGGTGGAGAAAGAGGGATTTTTAGGGCAGTGAAACTACTTTGTATGATACTGTAATGGAGGCTATGCGTCATTCTACTTTTGTCAGAACTCATAAAATGCACAGCACCAAGAGTGAACTCTAAGACAAACTCTGGACATAAAGAGCTATCGATATTAACTCATCGATTGTCACAAATGGGCCACCCTAATGCGGCTCGTCATGGGGAAACCGGGTCCTCAGGGCGGAACATGTAGAGGGGATATGGGAGGTTCCTGTACCTTCTGCTCCATGTTTCTGAGCATCATAGCACAATGAAAGAAATATTTAAGATTGGGACTTAGAACATTTGGAGACTGAGCCTTGGGAAGTGGGGTGAACAGGAGTAGGAAGGATGAGGACTATAGGAAACCAGTCAAACAGACCTTCCTTTCATGGCCCATCACTCTGCCCTTTTCCTGCTCTTCATTCTGGGTTAAATGACGGTGGGGTCCTGGCCTGGGGACATGGAGACCTCTACCCAGATGTGCAGGAGACCTCCTGCGGGTTAGAGGTTAGCAAGAGAAATCAGATCTCCCATATGTCACATCTTCAGATGCATCCTGGCCGCCGACATTGCATTTGTCACAGGAGAAGGCCAGCAGGCCCACATGCCCCAGGTGTGCGCCCTTCTGCCCAGAGGACCCAGGGACCATGGGAATTAACTGTTCTGGAAGATGGTGGGGGAGGTCTTCTCCACTGCAAACAGGAACAGTCTACAGTCCGCTAGCATTTTCTTGGGGTGTCAGTGCCCCACCGCCTGCATCAGGGACTCTGCCCAGTCGCTTCCCTTCTACTCCACTTCATTCCAGTGCTCTGTCTTCCCAGCTCCAACAGTAAGTTCTCTGCCCCAACGCTCAGCGATCAAGACCTACATGCTGGGGGCCTATGCTATGACTCGATGTTTCTTCAGCATTGTTGACTTATGTGTGACATGCTCTTCTTGCTTCCAGGAAGACGTGGAGCAGAACGAAGCCTGTCTGCCCAGCCTTCAATGTGCTAGGACCTTCTGAAGATTCCGGGGAAGAAGAACCCAGTGCGCCCCCACACTTGGACAAGGAGAGGCATGAGAGGCTTGGCCCTGACTGGTCATTCAACCATCCAACCTCACTCTGCTTTCCAGATCTCGATTTGTACTTCATTATATATCCTTAATTATTCCTCGTATTTACATTGCTAGCAATTTCCAGGATATGGAATTTCGCACCTTCATCTGTGTGCACATCACACCACACCCACAACCAGAGTTCCTCACCACCACCATGCTTACTCCTTCATTTCCTAGTTCATTGAAGAATGATATTTTGTCTTCTCACAAATAGGCCGGGTGTGGGGGAGGAGACTGACAGCTAGGACAATCAAATAACGCCATGTGGGTTTCTGCCTCGACAGCTATCCACTATCATTCTGTAGGTCTCATCTATAATGATCCTCAGAAATTAAGGGAATATATTTACTATTCCAATCACTTTCAGATATTCCAGGATCCTATTTTCTTTCTCTATTAGAAAAGAATGGGAAAATCTAGTAAAACATATACATAGAGATAAATATTTTTAAAAGTGGTTAATGCTACATGAGAAATGAAGCAATTTTACTTTAACTCATGCATACTTTTCACTTAGTCTCTTGGACATTTATGCAACTTCAGACACTGAGGATTCACACCTATGGACCATACCCAAAGGAAACTGTTATAAAACTTACCCCCTCTTCTCTTTTTCTTCTCTGTGGCTTAAAAAATTTTTTTGAATATTTTCCTGTGCAAACTTTTGATTCAACTAAACTCAACAAGCACTATTCAAGCATCTATTATATGCAAGACCCCACAAAGGGTATTGAGATATGAAAGCAATAAAAATGTATCTTTATTCTCAAGTAGAATACAATACACAAATAAGTCCTCTGAAATATAATAACTAATAATAAGCTCTCCTATGAACCATTAGAGTTAAAACAAAGAGACATGAAAGCCAGCATGTATGTAGATCACATGACAAAGAACAAGAAAATATCAATGAGTAGTTATCATGGAAACAGAGCAAAGTGATTTTTTTTTTACTTTTTTAGTATTTTTTGCAGTAATTTTGTTTCACAAGTTAAAATAAACTCATATGTATAGTTCCCCATGTGTGCAGTTTCCCCGTTTCTCAAACATACATCAGCACACTCTGCCTTCCAACAAATTTACCAAGTGTCCTTCACCAACGTCCACTGGGCTCTACTACCACTTACCACCAGCACCACCACCCCAGTCTCATTCTCTATTGGTCACCTCAGTTCTGCTGCAAGTGCTCAAAGGTTGGTTTTATTTAATCTGTTTCTTTGTTTTGTCTATTCAATTCCATCTGTGAGTGAAGGTATCTGGTATCGCTCTCTCTTTTTTGACTTATTCACTGAGCATCATCCTCTCTAGATGCATCCATGCTGATTCAAATGACAGGGTTTCATCTCTTTTGAGGGCTGTGCAGTATTCCACTGTGTAGATGCGCCACATCTTCTTTATTCATCCATCTAATGTTGGGCACTTAGTTTCCAGTTCTTAGCTATCGTAATTACGGCCGTAATAAACGAACATGGGGATGCATAAATTTCTGCAAATGAGTGTTTCTGTACCTTTTTGGTAAATACCCAGAAATGGGTTGGTGGGATCATATGATATTTCTATATTCAACTTTTTAAGGAATCTTCGCATTGTTTTCCATGAGAGTTGCACCAATTTTCATTTCCACCAGCAAGTGTTCCCTTTTCTCCACAACCTCGCCGGTATCTGTTGTTTCCAGACTTTTGGAGAATAGTCAGTCCCTCAGGTGTAAGGGATGTCTTGTTGCTGTTTTGACTTGCATTTCCCTGCTGGCCAGCGAGTAGGAACATCTTCTCATGTGCCTGTTGACCACCTGTATATCCTCTTCGGAAAAATGTCTAATTCCTCTTCCCATTTTTTGATTGGGTTGCCTGTTTTTCTGTCATTGGCTTGTATGACTTCTTTGTATAAGCACTTGTCAGAAATATAAAAACAAATATCTTATCCCAGTTAGATTGTCTTTTTGTTTTGGTGATGTTTTCTTTCACTGTGAAGAAGCTTTTAAGTCTGATGTCGTACCAACTGCTTGTTTCTGGTTTTGTTTCTCTTGATGCTGGAGTTGAGTCCCCAAAGGCCTCCCTAAGGCTGATGTCGTGGAAGGTCTTTCCCGTGTTCTTCCAAGGACTTTATGGTTCCTGGTCTTATGTCCAAGTCTCCAGTCTATTTGGGGTTAAATTTTGTGAATGTTATTAGAGAGTGATCCAGCTTCATTCTTCATCTGATCATCCACCCCGTCCCTCCCACTGCAGCACAAATCCCAAATCCACAGTATAGCTCTGAATCCTGGCACTTTCACCTGCCCTTTGTGGTGGCGATCGCTGCAGCCCCTGTGACCTCCAGGCCTGCCTTTCCTCGGCATTCCTACCTGACAAATGGGCTAATTCCTAGTTTCTCTGTGAGGAGGAGGTGAGACTCACTCCTACCAGGTCGATATCTCGAATCCATTCTCTAAGGTGCCTTTTTAAAGCAGTTACAAAGGGTTAGATAATTTCAGGAAATGAGAAGGATAAGATGATGGGGTAAACATTATTCTGCCAATAATTGGCATTCACGTTTCTTAACTCAGTAATGACCTTACATCTTTGTTTAGAATTAAGTATGGGTTATATTTTTTAATCATGATTAATTTTGTCCATGGTTCCATTTGGGGATTAGGGATATGCCAGCATCACATGTCAGACTGAGGACATTGCCACCTTTTCCTGTCATCTGGACTAGTACGTGACATTGGAATTAATCTGCTTAAAGGTATTACATAGAACTTCTCCTTTGAGTTAACTGAGTCAGTTTTCATAATTACACATCAGACTTGGGATACTTTTAAAATATTTTCTATTTTTGTGATTTCAAAAGCTTGACATTTTCCTTCTATTTTGATGCTCATTTTGGGGGAAGTTACCCATTTTCTCTACAATCTGAAATTCCAAAGACATTCATACAATCAATATCAATATCTATTCATACAATATTTATAAGCAGTATATATTGATACAAAATCCAAGATAAAATTTTCTCTTATTTGTCTAAATAACCAGGTATTTAATTGAATATCTTCCTATTTCCAATCATTGTATTTCTTCCCTCACACCAAATATTTTTAGAAAGATCTTTCTTTTCTTTTGTTTCTTATTTTGGGGGGAGGAGGAGCTGGCTCTTTGATTTTTATAGTAGCTTATTTTCTGTCATTCATTTCCATTTTTTTCCATATTAATTTAAACATTCTACTTTCTTAACATTTTTTGTGCTTTTTTTGTTGAACCGAATACTTGGCTTATTTGTATTCACCTTTTTAAAACATTATTTAAGGATATACAATATCTTCTCAGTATTGGTTTGAAAACATTTCACAGTTCCTAACTCTCACTGTGTCTGTAATCAAACAGTTTGAAATAAATGAGTTTGGTAAACTCTGCAGCAGGATTTTTAGAAATATATTTTTGATGTAATGCAGAGGCATTTTTAAATTATTTGTTAGTGATTATAAATAGATTTCATAATAGTCAGAATAGTGGTTGTATATTTGCAGGGGGACTTAGAGAGATAAGTCTTTATGATTTAAATCAGAGTCAGTTTCTCTGGCTGTTCATCTATTTTTAAAATGAATATAACACGCCTTTGGAATGTTTGCTTCACAGATGCTCGAGCTTCTTAGGTGCATGGTTCAAATCCACAGTATCCTCACTCACTCTTCTCTGCTTGGTCTAGCTGTTGTCCAGAGAAATTTTAAAGTTTCGCACTCTGATCACTTTGTGCTCTTTTATTTTTATCAATTTCAATTTCAGAAATTTTAAGCTTATAATGTATGTAAACATTCATGGGTTTTATATTTCCTTGTTGGATTTTATAATCTGTCATCTCTAAATTCCTTTTAAACTTAGTTTTTAACATCAAATTCTCTGTTGTGGAATTTCTCTGTCCCTCTCTCTCTCTCTCTCTCCCTCCCTCCCTCCCTCCCACCCTCCTCTCCCCTTCTTTTTTTTTTTTCATAACAAAACTTGGGACAAAATATTGTGCTAAAAGACAAATGCAAGATTAGTTTCCTTCTTAAAAATTTACCAAAATGTCTTTTTATATCTTAAATTTATTTAAAATATTCACTTAGAACATGACACTAGGTCACGTTGTATCCAAGCATTGTGTTTTTAGAAGAGATGCAGCTAGGATTCAACGTCTGTTTCTAAAACAAAACGCTTTTGCAGAAAAGTGTCTGAAGGCTCTTGTACTTTTTCCAGCCCCTTCAGATTTCAGCTTCCGAAGTCCTCAATTCCCCGGCTTCTGTAGAAAACAGGCTGCGATTCTTAACTCGACAGGCGGGAAAGGAAGCATGCACGGAAAGGAAGAAAGCTGAGCGCTGTAAATATCCATTCAAATTTAAAACAATACTGATAAGGAGAGAACCACGAACACGCCACACACGGCGCAGGCGAAGACCCCAAGCTGCTCACACCCGGCCTCCCGGTGCTGGTTTCTCGAGAGGATTTGCTGCCCCCTGTCGGTCTTGGCAGAACGTGGCTGCAAAAATAAAAGACTAAGAGGCTGTGCGCCTCAAACACTTGGGGGGACCACTCCTGTGGCGCGTGAACAGCCTTCGCAGCGGACCCTGAGAGCCCAGCCGGCCCCTCCCGCACAGGGAGGGCGACCTCAAGCGCCTGGTGCGCCAATGGTCCAGCGGCCCGACGCCCGGCGCCGGGGCCCCGCGTCTGCAGGGCTGTGCACGCGCCGGGCAGGCCCCCGTGGCGACGGCCCGCAGCCCAGGGCCTGCGGAAGCCAGAGGCCACGCGGCCCCCTGCAGCAGGAAAACCCGAAGCGGGAGGCACGAGGACAAATGGCAGAGGACACAGAATTTCCTTCATTCAAACTTCACTGCAGGAGCTCACACCCTGGCAGGCGCCAGAGGCCTCCTGAGCCGCGGGGGGAAGCAAAAAGCATAAATTCCAGGGTGCGCCCTGCGGGGTGGCGTTGGGTTTGCCGGCGCAGGTCACAGCCGTCCCAACGACCCCAGCGAGTTCCCGTCTGGGGCAGCGGTAACAAGGAGGAGCAACTCAGCAAAACCAAGTGTGTCTTCCTCCTCTGTCCTGCCTGTCCACCTGCTTCCATGAGAGAGAGACAGGAGGGGGAGAGAGAGAGAGGAGGGAGGGGAGAG
>RJWH01000527.1:9940-245595 GCA_004363575.1 Solenodon paradoxus
TTGTGGACGACTTTCTAAATGCAGCCAAACTTCTCCTTTTGGTCCAGAAAACAGCTGCACAAAGTCAGCAGCTCGGCAAAAGTTCTCTTGCAAAGTTTGGCTGGGAGCGACTCCCCACCCCCTCCCACGACTGGCTGTTGCTTCCCCCTCTCAGGCTCTGGAAGGCCAGTCTCCTCTTCCAGTGAACAGTGAGGAGCGCCCACTCCACAGGCTCCCAGAGATGCAGTCTCCCCCACGATCTAATCTGGAGAGAACTCCCTGAGAGGCCAGCAGAGTGTAGTCGCTGGAGGAGACCTGTTAAAGACTGGCCGGCTTCCCCTGCCCCTGCGCCTGGGGCCCTCGGCGATCCACTGACACCTCTGGACACTGTCCTCCTTTTTAGTTGGGGAGGCAGACTGTTACACTTTCTGGAACCCTTCTAAGTCTAAGCCACCAATCCGACTCAGCCCATAGGGTGCACCAGCCCAGAGAGACAAGGGGCTTCACACAGCTCACTGAAGCCTGTCTCAACTCGAGCCCAGTCTCCTAGGCTGCATTTAGTGTTTGCTGTGCGTGGACACTCGGCCTGAAGTTAAACAGCTCTTATTCCTGGCCACATGTCCGAATCACCTGGGGAGATTTCTATAATCTGTTCGTCCCGGGCCTCACTCCAGACCTGTGAGTCACATCTCAGGGTGGGGCCTGGTCATCATCATCCTTCTGTTTGGAAAGTTAGCCAGGTGATTCTGACTAAGCAGTCTGGGGTTAAAGACATTGTGGAAAAGGCTTCTAGAAACTGAAGAGGAAGTTCTAAGTCAAAGCTACCACATTGTGGTGCCACATTGTCTGCTGAGAGGGATCTTGAGGCCAATGGGATGAGCCCTGCAACCAGGGAGGCATGCCTGTCACGGATGGATGGGAAGGGGCTATGGTCGGCACCAGGAATTGCCATCCGGGCACCCAGGTATCCTCCACCTCTTCCTGTGAGGATGCGGGCCCAGGGGCAGCTTCCAGATGCTGGATCACTGGCCCGCTGTCCCTACCAGGCCCCTGAGGCCTTCCCATCACCTCCAGAGCAGACAGCTCGAGGCCCACAGTCTAGGAACTGGAGACCGACTTCTGCTAGAGACTGGAGGCCCCGGGTCAGCTCTGTCCTCTGAGAGCTTTGTGTAGACCGAGAAAGGCTAAAATGGAGAAGGGAAACTGAAGCAGAGCTGAATGCACTGAAGGAGAAAGAGACAAGAGAAAGGGGAAGGACTGAGGTCAGAGAGTCATGTGAATGGCATTGAGGGGACAAAGCTGCCTCCATTGTGTCTCTGGCTCCTTCTTCATCAATCATCCCTGAGTCTGGTAAGAAACATCTTCTGCTGGGACCCAAGGCCCAGAGTATCACTGCCCATAAAGACCTAGGATAGAAAATCCGGATCCAGAATGCTGCCAGTTCCGTGTCTGAGAGTGCTGTACTTCTCACCAGACAAAACCAGCAAAGAGCCGGCCCCCTATGACACCCAGATTCCCCGCCTCCTCTACTCACCAGAGCCAGGGTCTCCTGACTGACATTTGAGCAAAATCAAGTGACCATTCTTAGATCAACATACAGACTAAGCCCAGCTTCCAAGATGCTAGACACCACCTCAGGAGATGCAAGCACTGCACTAACTCTGCGACGTTGAAGATGCCATCTCCTTCCCTGGGCCTCGAGTCTCCCTTCCTGGGAAGGAATATTTGGAAGGATGGGGTGCCATATAACCCAGAGGTCAAGAACTTGGGCTCCAGGGACAGAGACCTGAACTCTGGTCCTGGCTCTGCCACCTACTAGCCTTGCGATTTTTGTGTCTCTGTGTCCGTGCACATAGATAGGGTGGTGGCAGGAAAGGAGAAAACGCAAGTCCAAAGCAGTATGGGATCCATATCCAGAATACACAAGAACAGCCCTTTGCAAATCCAAAGAAAATGGTGACCACCCCCACAGGAGAAAATTGGGCAAAGCAGGATGCTATCAGGCATTAACATACTGCAGGAACACAGCTGGCGGATACCCATTATGAGTTTGAAGGGTTTCTATCAGGGAGAGACGTACAAATGAGGAATGGACAAAGGGGTGTTGGGTGTGAATCTGGGGGTAATGCTGCCCCTCCCCCATACCTGGTAATGTCTGGAGACTTTTGGTTGTCACAGGGGGTCTCGGGGGTGGGGACAGAAGGTGGTATGCACTGGCATCTAGTGACTAGAAGCCACAGATGCGGCAAAATATGCTAGAAGGCACAGGACAGGTCCTGTCTAGAGACAACAAAGTATCTAGTCCAAAACGTCAGCAGGGCAGAAGTTGAGAAACCCTGGACTAGATGGAGGGAAACGCAGGTGGATAAGGGTCTTCTACGATAACTACATGAAGGAAATACTCTTGCACAGGGCTCTTACATCAAATGCAACAGTTACAATAAGGGTCCCTCAATGTATGGTGCTCAGCTAATGATTGCTGCTTGAATATCACTCTTCTGTTGAGGGATCTGCCTTCCCTCATCTTCTGTCTGCTCCAGCAAAGCTGGGGGCCTCAGGTCAGAAGGACCCCTATCTCGCCCAGAGAGGGGAGAGCAGTCACGGTGAGCAGCCCAGCACTCACCCCTGTGCCCAGGGGTGGAACTGAGAGAAGAGCTAGCAGTAGAAGGCAAAAGAGGAAAAGGAAAAGATGGGCAGCTGTGCCTGGGGTGGAGAGCAAAGAGGAAGAAAAAGGAGACACTGCAAGTTTCAATGTTTCACAACATCACAGAAATACCCAGAGAGCCAAGGACCATCGGGAGAAGTCCACATTGAGCAATGGCTGCAGTTCTCATCGCAAATGCATGGAAAATCCTCTTTTCACACCCTCTGGTTCAGTGAAACGAGAGCCTCCCCACCTTCTCGGTGACCTAGAGAGGGACACGTCCCATAGCCACTACGCCTTGAATGATCTTCCCCCGTTCTTCTCCCACCCGCCATTGGCCTGTCCGCCATTCCTTAATATTCAGTATGGAAACTCCCACCAGAGCTGTAAAGCAATTGACAAAATACATTTTCTTTTTTAAATAACAGAGGGAAGAGGGGCGAGAGGTGGAGGAGGAGGAGGGAGATTCTATCTATAATAAATCCACATCTAGAAAGAAATCCTCTCCTTTAAATAACAGATGAAGAGATCCTCTAAGATTCTTAAATCTGAGCCCCTGATTTAGTTTTGAGCTTCTTGGAAACACAGAGTAAAATGAGAATTATGGTCCTGGCAAATCACATTGCCCATAAATCAAAAGCCCACCTATTCCTCTGAGACCGCAGAACTCTGCCAGGAAGCAGAGCCTACAATATATTCAGCTCATATATTTCAAGAGCATTGACTGAGGCAGAGAAAACCAGTCACAACAGCATCCCAAAATAAACGCCATAGTGGGACTCCTCTGGCCATTTTCCATAAAGCCCCGTCACAAGGGAGAGACATAATCAAGATTTTGTGGGAGCTACATGATGTGGTCTGAGAACGACTCAGTTGCATGAGAGGCTGACTCGCTTCAGGGATAAGTCTCATCTGGAGGAATGGCTGGAATGCATGGCCTTTAAATAACCTCCATGAACTTTATTTCTATCAACTGAGCTTTTGATAAAACTCGGGCAGCAGGAGGCAGTTGGAAGTTGTAACCGCTGACAAGGGTCTGGCAGAGGCAGCTCTCTGGCAGCTGGTGAGGGTGGGGCCGTAGGACCCGGGCACCTGCAGAGGCATCGTTCATGGACTCAGCTATTCACAGACCCAAGCTCCCGAACATGCAGGGCTTTCTCCTTTTGCTCTGGCCTCAAATAGAACTGGGCTGGCGGAAGTAGGAGCAAGACTCACAAGTGGCAAGGACACAGGTCTGTGGCAAGGACACAGGCCTGTGCCCAGTATGGAAAGCCTCACCCCACTTTGGGTACAGGTACATTATTACAGGTAAAATAGCTCTGATTTATTGTAACTCAAGGGAGTAGGTCCCTACCTCCATTAATCTTCACAACTAAGGTCTTAGGTACATGCTACCTTTGTCCCCATCTTACAGATGAACAAACTATGGCTAGAGGGCCTTGCTGACATGACACAGCTGTGTAAGTGCAGAGGCTACGATGCCCACTCAATTCTTGTTCAAAGTTCACACACTTTCAACCTCTATACTCTGACACTCCACCACACTGAATGTGAGATAAAACCTGTGGGAACAGTGAAAAGGGAGTTAATGTGTGGCATGAGAACTCAGGAAACGTATGACTCGCCAAATGCTATTCAGGAGAAAGCCAGACGCTGGAGCAATCTGCAGCTTTGAATGCAAGACTGCTGGGACTTCTCAGAGCCCTCTCAGACATGGAGAGTCTGCTGGCTTGTGAAAATCAGCTGCACCCAAGTTGCTATAAAAGTCAGAGGGTGAGTGGTGTTACCAGGAAGAACCCAGCTTAAACAAAAACTGTAGATCAATGGGTAGGGAAAACCCCATGCCAAGGTCAAGGTGCCCCCCACCTCCACCCCGAAATTTCTGGGATCCCTACTGCACATTAATGAGTAAGTAATACAGAGTCCAACACTGTACTTATGCACACTGGAACCAGGGATTCCTGCTGGGCACAGTCACATGTGCCTCCTGTCACTTCCTGGGGATCAGCAGGTGGACAAAATAGAATCTGTGAAGTTTTCTTCCCAGCAGGTATCTCTGTGAATCCCTAGCAGTTCCTGACACTCATCTCCTTTGGTTAGGCTAACCTTCTTTGGAAGTTCTCTTTAGAATGGGGACAGGAGTGCCTAGATCACAAAGAGCTTTCCACCTCCATTTGAATCCACCTCGGCTGTTCAGGGCCTGGGTTCAACCCCTTAAAAGCTGATGAACCAGGAGGATGTGCATTCTGGTCACCGACATGTTTACCAGGCACAGGGGTGTGAGGCTAAAGAGAGGGATAAGGCCCAGTCCCTGCCGTCATGGGGCTTAGAGTCTAGAAAAGAGCATAGAGGTAGAAATCTCTTAGGAAAGTGTGTCTTTATTAAATCCCTTCTAGGAAACTAAGAAAGTAAGGAAATTAGGGAAAGAAAGACATACCTACAAAACATATCAGAAGCTAACCACTTCTCCTCTGTGCCCTCTCATTGTTACCACCGTGGTCTCTGAATGTTCAACAGAACCCAAATACAGTAGGGCTACGCCTACCACAGGGCTTTTGCACTTCCCGTTCCTCTTTTCCTTCAGCAAACATCCTCATGATTCATGTCTTTATTTATTCACATTTCTCAAATGTCCCTTCTCAGTGAGGCTTTCATTGAGGCCACCCAATACCACGGCAGTGACCCTCTCTCTGCCAGTTCACAAAAGCTTTAGCAGGGACAGTACAGGGAGGCTGACTCCTCACAGCTTTCCCTCTTAAGAACTCAAGACATACTTCCCATTGGCCTTGGTCAGAGTTCCCAAAGCCCATGAGGACATACCCTCCCTACCGACCTGCACACTGGGGTCAAGCCTGGCTCCTTCAACTTGCTTATCCCAGAGCCAATCCTCTCCTGTCCTGGGGAAATTCCAGCAAAGCCTGGATAGGCTCCCTCCTCTCTCTTGACCAAGTGTAGCTCTGAGCTGTTGTAGAAGCGGTGAGTATCCGATCACTAGACTCATTTTCTTTTCTTCCTGGGAACCCCTCTAAACTGCTGTTCCAATGCCTTTGCCATCAAAGTCAGCCAATGGCATGTGAGAGCAGAAGCAGTGTGTCTCTTCTGGTTGAGGGTCACTGAGAAGCAGAGATGCCCAACCGCCTCTCTTTCCCTTTCTGTCTTGGTCTCATGGTCTGGGAAACAGTAGGGCTACAAGATGGAAGACGCTTGGGTGCCTGACTCTCCTCTGCAGGGAAGGATACCTGCGTATCAGAACACCCATTGTGAACTTCATGTGAGTAAAAAAAAATAAACTTTGAGTTCCCTACATCTTGGAAGTAGGTAGCTATATAAATTTGCTGTGTGACTTCATCCGGCCTCTAAGGACTGTGGGGCCGCCCTTACTCTAATACTCCCCTGTCCCGTTTCCAATTGCATTTCCCATCTGAACTTTGTTTCCTCTTCCCCACTCCATGCTAGGCCTCCAGTGATGGTTGAGTAGCTCGTGAATGAATCCTTTGCTCTTGGGATCTGTAAGCTGATGCTAAAGGCAGCCTGACAAGGAGGGAAGGTTCTTTCTACCACCTCCCTATTACCCTGGCTCCAACAGTGTGAGACTTTGGGAGAGACTCAGTTTTCTCATCCTTAAAATGGGAACAATAGCACCTGCCCATCCATGCCACTTCATTTATCTCAGGTAGGGAAACTGAGGCATATAGAGTTTTAGAAGTAACCTGCCAAGTTCACCCAACTAATACATTCATCTCCATCCCTGACCTGCTCCTCATCATCTTCTCTCCCTCATTGAATGGAAGCACCACCGCCCAGGTGTTCAACTCAGAGACCTCAAGTCACTCCTAATTCCTCCTTTGCCCTCCTCTCCCATATATAATTCAGTACCAAAGCCTAATTGTCATCCCTTAACACATAGCTCTCCAGTCTAGTCCTTCTCTCCATCTCTGCTGCCATCGCTCTGGTCCCAGCCCCCCATGTGTTTCCCCTGGACTCCTCCACGGTCTCTACCCGGCTCTTCCTCTGCTCTACCACACCCACCGCACAGTAGCCACTGACACCTTCTGGAAACACAAGGCTGACCACGTCAGCTTCCAGGTTAAGAGAGTTCAATGACTTCCTACTGCTCTTATGACAAAGCCTTGTCATGATTTACCCAGCTTGTAGATCTGCTTCTTCTTGAACCTCATCACATCCTCTGGCCCTTTTCCTCCACTCTAGTCAATGTGGCCTTCTTCCAGACCCCTGACTGTCCACCAAGTCCCTGTGTGTTGAGGAGCTCTTCGCACATGCTGTTCCCTCCACATGGCACACCCTTCCTTCTACTCTTCCCCTGGCTTATTCGTAGTCACCTTTCACATCTAGGGCTACAGCCACTTCTTAAAGAAACTGGCCTTGACCTCCTTAACTAGGTGACATCCCCTTACAGCTCTCATCACTGTTTTTATTGTATGTTATTTGGGTATTATTTGACGAAGGCGCATCTCTCTCACATGACTTTTAAGTCTACAAGGACAGGAGCTGTGACCATATGGCTCACCATTGACACCCGGTGTCTATCACGTTGTGGAACTTCCATCTTGACGAAACGATTGCATCAGAGAAAGCTAGACTTTGAATTCAAGACTTCATGACCCCCATCCACCACTGCTCTGGAGAATTGTATTACTCTGCTCAGGCTGCCACCACATCTCTACCGCAGTCCTTTCGAGGCAGCTGAGGGTTTTCCAGCATGCACAGCACATTTCTTCTCACCTCTATCCAGGACCACTTGCAAAATCACTTGCACATTTTGGCGTATTAATCATAGCTGCACCCCATTCTCAGTACCATACTCTGTGTTATTCAGAGTTCTCCAAAGAAGCAGCACTAACAGGATATAAACAGAGATGGATAGATAGATCAGAGATGGACAGATAGAGATAAATTTACCTTAAAAACATTGGCTTGTCAGTACAGCCATTCCTCAAAATCTTGAAAACGGAAATACCATATGATCCCGTCAGTTACCCTAAAAAAATAATTCACATAGATACATTCATCTTCGTGTTCGCTACAGCATTATTTATGATAGCCAAGAAACTGCCAAAGTGTCCATCATCAGGTGAATGGATCAAGAAGATATGGCATATATACCTGCACAAGAAAAACTTGTTTAAGGTGAAATTCTGTCATGTGTGACACCATGGATAGAACTAAGGGAGATTATGCTAAGTGAAATAACTTAGAAGGAGAAAGATACATAACAAATGATCTCACTTCTGTGTGGTATGTGAAGAAACAAAGCAAACAAAAAGACAACATAAAAAACAACCCTTGGAATTGACAATAAACTGAGGTCCCAGCAGGGAAGGGGATGGGGAACAGTGAAAGCTGGCAGGGTCCCATGGACAATGACGAAGGACTTTTGGGAATGTGATGGTGGGCAGGGAGTGTTGTCAGATAGTTGAGGAATGGTGAACTTGCACTTGTGACTTTGTAACTCAGTTACCTTGATAAATATTAAGTTAAAAACAAAATTGACTTTTACAATTATGGAGCTTGGCAAATCCAAAATCTGCAAAGATGATGTCAAGTTTAAGGCCGAAGGCTGCAGGAAAAGCTGATGCCCTAGTTTGAAAGTTGTTCAGCAGGAGAATCTCTTACTTAGAAGAGCGTCACCCTTTCAGCTGTTTGAATGAGGCCCACCTACATGACAGAGAGAAATCTACTTTGCTTGTCTACCAACTGAATGTTCCTTTCATTCAAAACTACCTTTCAAGGCACACCCTGGTGGAGGAGTGGTTGGATCAATCACCTCCGAAGGAGCCCAAGCCACATACCCCTGGGTTGAGTCCTGGGTTGGGGGTGTGAGGGTGCAGGGAACAACCAGTGTGAACAATGAAATAAAAAAGTAAAAATAAAATAAAGTGTTTCTTCCTCTTCTCTCTTCTTGCCTGCCTGCCTGCTCGCCTTCATTCCTGCCTGCACCTTTCCTTTAAAAATTAATGAATGAATAAAAACTACCTTTCCAGAATAACGTTTGACCATGCTGTGGCCCAATCAAGTTGATGCATAAAATTAACCATTACAGAAATTTCATCAGAAAGCAGATGTGATCAAGGCTTAAGGAGTTTCCCAGATCAACGTAAGGAATGAGCACCACAGCTGGCATAGGATTCACTCACTCATTCCATCACACTTATTGCACATCTATTACAAGCATCTCAGTTATTTATTGCTGCGTAACAGACTACCCCAAAATAGCAATTATGCCTCCTTTCACATGGCTTTGTGTGTCAGGAATTTGTGTGTCGGGCAGGGCTCAGCTAGATGATTCTTCTGCTCCAAGTAGCAGCAACTCATGTCACTCAGTCAGCTGGGCTTTATGGGGATGGCCGAGAAGGCCTCGCTAAACTGTTTCGTGTCTCAGCCACTTTACACGGCCTTTCTGTCTCTCTCCAGATGCTGTTTCATCTTTGCAGCCTACCACATTTATTTATAGTTTGGTAGCTGGCTTCCTCAAGAGACTTCCAGGGGGACAGCCCCAAGAGGAGAAGCAAGCACTTGCTAAGTCTGTGCTGGGATTATGCTTCTAATGTTACATTGTCCAAAGCAAGTCATAAGCTTAATACCACATGTTGGAGAGGACTACACAAGAGCATGACGATCAGAAGGTGTGGTCTTTGAGGGTCACCAATGTTACAGCCCAACAACATATGAGAGGACACCAGTCCGGACTCTTAGCTTCAGAATTTCTCAGTTCAGCACATTTCCAAGTCTCTTGGACCACAGCATTCCTGCATCAAGCAAGCATGAATTACTGGCATCCTCAGATAGCACATCCCATTTTGTAAAGGCAGATTATCATATGATGATAGGTGTATTCACTTAATGACATATTTATCACTCTTCATACACATATTTTTTTTCCAAAATAAATTTTAGAGGAAAAATATGACTAGTTTTGTCTGTGTGGGAGAGAATACTTCATTACATTCCATGGCATGCTAATGTTGCCCAGAAGATAGTGTTAGAAATGCTGGCCTGGTAATCCCTGATAGGAATTTAAAGCATGGTGGAAAAGGTCTTTGACTTAGAGGACTGTAGATAGGCTGACCCATGGTGGATCAGAGATGACTTGTCTCCAAGGGCTGGAAGCCCATGGCTTTCTGTGGGACGGCTGTGTCCCCATAGCCACGACTGATGGGAGCAACTTTCCTACGCCCCTCAGTGTGGGCTGGGATGACACAGGTTAGGTGACCCCGACACATCATAGTATACCACCTGCGCCCTCTCTGCACCTGGCACCGCTCACAGACTGAACACCACCCATCCCACAGCATCTCAGGAGAGTTGAGAACAGCAGGATTTCATTCTCCAGAACTTGCAGGTTCCCTTGTAAAGCCCAGCCTCCAAGAACCGAACAAGGAAAAGTCCCCAGCACCAACCATAGTGAGCAGGCTCACTGACCAGCTGACCAGGATTGCCCAAAGGGGACTTCTTAAATAGTCTTCAGCAGAATTCCAGCAGCTAGAAAGAGATGCCAATGCATATGGCTGGAAGGACTCTTCATTCTTAGCCACCGCAATAGGTGCTAGTTCCTCCCCAAATTTCGAGTTTCCGTATGGTTATTTTTCAAAAGGCCCTTATGGCATGGAACTAGGGGAGGGACACTATCCATGAGATGTAGCCCCAGGTGCTGTTCACCACAAGCTGGTTGTAGGTGTACATACATATATTTCTCTTACAATTTTGGAGACAACTTGTCTCTACAGGTTCCCTTCACAGAACAATCCTCAGAGATTAAATCTGTTGTGAGTTGCCTTTTGAAAAAAGAGGAAATTGGATCCTGGTTCTGGGTGGGAGGAGTCATCAGGGAAAGGGAAGGGAAGTTCAGAAAGGAGGCAAAAGGTACAGATTTCCAGAAACTTCCTCATGGTTCCCTTCCCCATGGTTTTCCTGTGCACTCCCACATCCCCAAAATAAAACTCAGCTCTGGCCTGGACACACATCTCCCTCCTTCCCTGCTTCCCTCCCCCTCGCCTATGCCCACTGCTCCTCTCAGAACCAGGAAAGGCCTAGTGAAATCAGCCAGAGAAGGACGTGGAGTCGAAACAACAGAACTCAGAGAAACAGAGAACGGAGTGGTGGTTGGGGAGGAGGAGATGCCAAATTGAGTGGAAGGGAGAACAAGGTATAAACTTTCAGTTATAAATGAGTAAGTTCTGGGGATGTTCTGTACAGCATGGGGGCTATAGCTAACAAAACTGTATTGTAAATTTAAAAGTTGATGGATGCCTGCTTTAAAACCACATAAACCCAAGAACCAGGGTCTGCTGTCACCAGGGCCTCTCCTAAAGGTCTCCTCTCCAGAATACCCCAAACCTCACATCCCTATACCTAATCTGATCATGCACCCCACCCCACAATGGGGCAACAGACCTCAGACAGCAAGCCTTATCCCAAGGGTTTCAAAGCCAGCTCAGGCAATGTGGGTGAGATGGGGAACATACTCAGAGTCTTTCCAGGAGTCCTGAGGTCAAATGCAGTCACGCTGACCCATGTCCCCGTTGGCTTCTCCTCCTTTCTGAATAGATGTCACTCTTGCCTGTAGTTCATTCTACGTTCTCTTGCAGGGTTTCCTCCTAGAACAGGTGCCCTCTAACCTAGGGCCCACAGATACCCCATCTTGCTGAGGTCCGTAGATGGAATTCAGGAGTCCATGACTTTGGATGGGAAAAAAAAGCTATCTTTATTTCACCCACCTCTACTGGAAATTTATTTAGCATTTCCTGTCATTGTAAATGTAGGGTATGATCTAGTAATATTGGCAGAAACCATGGCTTTGCCACCAATGAAAATCACAAACATTTTTAGGCCACATCAGAATTGCTGCAAATCTTTTGAAATATCATTTAGACCCATCACTTCTTTAAAAAGATCACCACCATGTCAGTAAAAAAATCACACGTGTTATTAGATCATAAAATGGTTTCCTTAATGTTTTGGTATCTGCTGTGTAAGACCGTTGGTTTCTTTTGCAGTCCTATGCATTCGATTTATACATTGGAGAGCATTTTTCAAAAAAAGTGTCCATAGGTGTCACCAGATGTCCCTGGGGACCATGATACAGGGAAGGTCAAATTATAGAATCCTCAGTCCTAGTGGTTCTCAGACATTTTCTAGTATGAAAATGTCCAAAATGTCCCTCTGCCCCACTAATTATACTTTTAGTATTCTCTTGATTGAGAAAAAGCTTTAATAACCAAAAGCCGTATGTAATGCTTAGCCCTTAAACAAATGTGCATTTTATTCATCACAATAGTATCTCTTGACCTTTGGAAAACAGTGGTCTCACCTGTAGAAGAATGTTCCCTGACCAGCCTGGTTTCCAGATCCATGGTGACCTGATCCCACACTCAGCTTCATGAATCTTGAGTATCCACACACACATGTAGATTCACGTAGGGGCCATTGGTCTCAAAGCATGACACCCCATTGCTCCTGGGACAAGACTGGCCCCAGAAAACACTCACCAGTCAGTAGCTGACTTGGGGGGACCAGCGGGGGCTGCCCTTGGGTGGAATGTAGCCGAAGCCTCCCTAGTTCTTCATTGGCCCTCAGTCCATGGACCTTGACGTAGAGTTGCCAGAGTTAGCAAATAAAAAGACAGGATGTCCAGTTACATTTGAACTGCAGACAAATAATGAATCATTTTTGGTTTTTTTTTTTTAGTCTTTAGGACATACTTACACTAGAAAAATGATTCCTTTTTTATGCAGGAAACCCTACCTCCTAGGAGTCGTTCCTGGAGAAGTTTCTGCCCATGTCCTGCTGACTATTATGTCTGAGGCCAACTTCTCTGCTGAGACTCAGACCTCAGCCCAAGGTCTAAAGAGACTTTCGGTGGCGGGAGTGGGGTCGGGGGACTCCTGTATAGCCCAGAACCCCTGAGGCCCAGAGCTCTAGTCATTCTCCATGTCCAGCGAAGTCTCAGACACCCCCTCCACACACACACGCATCTGCGACATGACGACTGTCCAGGGAAGACCGCTGAATTCCTTCCTTGCTCAGAGTTAGATTTAGTAGGTAGCATTTACTCCAGAGAAGAAGGCCCTTTCACCTCCTCTGCCAGGAAAGGCAATTCCAGCTCCCCTTCAATGGCAACCGCGCCTACTTCATTCATCCCTAGAGCCAGCCCCTCAAGCATCTGCAGCTCCCACACGTCAGACCTACAAGGACCCAACTAGCAGGTGCCCACAAAAAGACACAGAGCAGAAGCCACACAGATGCATTCACTGAGGGAAGAATGAGACAGATAAACCCAGACTAGGCAGGGTCCAGAAGGGGCAAGTTCCCACTGAGCATACACACCCTCGCACAGAGAACAGACAGCGGGAGACACGCTCACACACCACAGCTGAATACAAAACACATGTGGGTGACCCTCACACACTCGCTGGAAGCAGAAGGGACAGCGCATTTCAGCTGCAGCTCCAGTCATCCTGTATCAGGGATTTCATCCTGAACCGCAAATATCCAAGCATTTCTGGGGCTACAGCTTATCCTAAATGTGCCTCCTTTCTAGAAACAAAATGAAATGCACACACACACATAAAACAAAAAACTGAAAATACTCCCCAAAACTGTTTTCCACATCAGGCTATAGCAATAGAAAACCTCAAAGTTGAATTCTGGAAAGATGTTGGCAAGAAGCAGGAGGAGGAGGACAGGGAGTGGGCAGGGCGGGGAGGGCGAGTGGGAGGAGAGCTGTCACCCTCTCAGCAGATTTACTGAGCACTAGCTATGTCCCAGAAAGGGGGTTAAGTGCTTTGCATGTGTTACGTCACTCAGCCCTCACAACCTCTGACGTAGGAACTGTTATTCTGCCTGTGCAGATGAGGAAACTGAGGCTCAGAAGGGTTCAGTGACGGTCTCCACAGCTCCAGACCGCACCCTTACCCCAAGGCGACAGTGGGAGACCCGGGGATGTTGCAACTCAGTCTCCCCGCAGCATGTGCAGACACTCACGCATGCACCCAACCACTCCGGCACAGGCGTGTCAGCAACATTTTCACTGAGAAGGCCGAAAGGGCACTGACTAACGGGGAGCTTTCAGGTTACTTCTGCCTCCTGCTTGCTCTCCTCAGAGACCAGTCTCCCCACCACACACACGCGAGTTTGCCGGAGGTAGGTCTGTGAGCTCTGGGGAGAGATGGGCTCAGGGTCCCTGCAGACCAGAGACACAGGGTCTTCGGGCCTGAGGGCTGGCAGGGCTGATTTTCCCCTACCTCCTTGTGGACCCTGTCACCTGGAATTGGAGCCAGGTCTAGGCTGACCCTATTTCCTTGAAACAAAAACGGGACATAGGGATGTCAAAAAGAGAACAGGGTTATAGGCTGGCAACTAAGGGGAGGGGAGGAGGTGGAGCAATCCGAGCAGGCGCAGAGCAGCCAGGTCAACAAGCGAGCACTCTGTGGTATGATGGGAGATCACACAGTAACGTGTGGTCTAGCAGGACTTCACACAGAGGGCCAGGGCCCATGCAAGGAATTCTGGCACCTGAGGAAAAAATCTAATGTGTGACCCCGCTCTCAGTGTCCTGCCTAAAACACATGCTGCTTTAACCACGCCAGTGCCAGAAACGCCCCCCAACCCTCACAGCGCTCACCATGCTGCAGTGCTCTGGCCCCTTTGAAGAAACAGGCGCACTGGGCTGGGGATCCTCCTGCTGTGCCTCCTGTTTCCTCACTGGGGTGGGAACAGCAGCAGTGGCCATGGCCCACCATAGTCAGCACCAGCAAGGGCCGTCTGTAATCCAGGGCAAAAGGGGGAATGCTGTTGGGCCCCCTCAACAGACAGGACCCGGAGCAATTCAACTGTCCCTTTTGCTCCGTGTTAAAGATGGCCCTGGTTTATTAAAAATGGGGCAAAATTGTTATATTAAAACAACTGGACATTCAAGAAATACGGTGGGGGGAACAGTACTGTCCCATTTAAAATGGTAAGTACGGTTGGCCTAGCCAGGCCCCTTCCTCCCAAGGAGAGAGCTGTTCCTGGGAAAAAGCTGCTTTGGCTCAGCTGCCTGGAGCCATGCTCACTGGGGCATAGCCAGGGAGGGTCAGAAAGCAACCCTGGAGAGCCCTAGGGAGACATCTTCCAAAGTGAACTGCCTCTGGGGCACTCTTAGTGCCACCTGAAGGGGAATCCCATGGCAGCTTTCACCACTGCATCGGGGCCTGGCTACCAGCTGTTCCCAGCCAGAGCTTCTTCATGCCCACATCCAATCAGTCCTCAGCTGGAGCCACAATAGCCCCCCACGTGTGTTTAAGGGGCTGAAAATAATAAGCCACATTTGAGAAGCAGTTTAGGACTTTGGACCATGAGGACTGGAAGGGGCCACCCATCCCCATTTTACAGATGGCTAAACTGAGGCCAACTCACCACCTGCTCCCAAAGGGGTCCCCCTACAGTGACCAGTGCTCCCCAAGGATTCTCCAGGCAGCCCCTTCCCATCCTCTAGATCAGGTCACGCAAGACACAGGCAGTTGAGAAAACAGGCTGCAGGCACAGGGGGTTGTAAGGGCCATGGGGAGGGGAAACCAGTATCTGCCCTGAGACACCTGCACTATCTTCTGCATGAGTCATTGTCCTATTCTTGGTCACTATATTAATACTCAGTCTGTAGATTCATTTGAATCAGTTCTCAACCTCTGCACTATTACCCTCTGCACTGGGTAGCTCTCTGGTGCAGGGCTGCTCTGTGCACTGTAAGAAGGCTAGCAGCATGCCTAGGGTCTACCCACCAAATGCCAGCAGCATCCACCTCCCAGCTGCGACGGCCTAAATTATCTCCAGACATTGAAAATGTCCCCTATGAACAAAAACATGACCAGATGAGAACCACTGATGTCAGTGGAATTAAAGGAGCCTGTATGGACTGTCCCTTATGGTGTCTTGCCAGGAGTACAGGGAAGAAAGCAATTGAGGTATTCTCTCCTGGGAACTGGAGTTTCCAGTGGACAAATAGGCTTTAAAATGTACCCAGGACAGAGTAGAGTGTGCGGGAGATCCTGCAAAATGCTGACAGTAAGAAAATCATGGCGGCTAGGTTCCATCCAGGAAGGCTTCCTGGTAGAGGAGGAAAGGTGACCTGGCTGATAACAGTCATCCTAAAGGTATAAAGTTTGAGGGGAAAGTCTCAAAGACAATGAGAGGGGGGTGTTAGTGGAGGTTTTCCAGGGAGGAAGTAGGAGAGTGGTCACATGTGACTTTTAATTTGGGGTGCTACGGCTGTGTTCCTCCAGTGCAGGTTCTGGAGCCCACAACAGGGAAGACGTTGGGGGTGAATGAGAGGAGGAATGATGGGCTGGTGTGTAATGGTATTGTCTGGGATCCTGAGGGGCCACTTAGGAGTTTGTTTCTCCCCAAATTGTCACCATCCAACACAGAATCAAATGAAGGAAACACCGGGATGATGAAGATGCCAGTGATGTGGAGCAAAGTTCTCTTGAAAAGGTCTCCCAGGATCTTCAGAAACTGAGGGTGATGATGAGGGGGCCGGGCCCCAGGGCAGTCCTCATCCTGAGTGCTCAGGGTCTGCTCTCATCTAATGTCTCCCACCACCACCTGGTGGGATTGGGAGTAAGTGGGAGGTAGCCCTTATCAAGAGGTAGCAGCTGGACTTGGAATAGAACACCTCGGCTTCATGCCAGTCTGCAGAACTTTCTGGAAGAAACATCAGCAGGTTGATGGGGTATGGGGAGAGAATGCTGAACTCCTTGGCCTAGAAAACCCCCTTCTCAGATGGAGGCACTGGTATGTACTCCAATCTGGGCTCCCAGAGCCATAGGTGCACATCCACCCTCAGACGAGAGTCCCTGAGGTGATACCTTCCCTGGGGTCACTACAGGAAAATACAAAGTAGGGGGTTGGTGCTGCCCACAGGGAGCTTCTGGAATGACTGGCCAGCAGGGGGCGCTGTGGGCTCAGGCACAGGCCTTGGGCAACTTGAAGGGAGGAGGAGGCGCAGACTTCCTTTATCTCCTTTTCCATCAGTTACAGCCTCCTCCTCAGCCAGACCTGCCTGTCTGTACACCGGAGGGTCTCCACCTCCTGGCAACATCCCAGCTGAACCCCATTCTTCTCCCCCTCCCCTGGATGAGGGCAAAGAAAGAAATCCTACTCCCATTTTGTAGATGAGGAGACCAGGCTGGGTCAAACAGACTGAAAGGGAAGCCGCAGGAAGGAACCATCTTGGCTTTGGAGCCCGAAGACCTGGCTTCACTAGCATGCAGTGCGCGCTCCCTGTGTGACTGGGGCGAACTGTGGGGCCTTGCAAGCAAAGAACTGCTGTTGAAACAGTGAGTGAGGTGCATCTCCGGCCCCAGGCTCAGAAGGATTCCCACACTCAGCATCCTGGCCCCTGTGGATGCCCTGGGACCTGGGAAGAGAGGCTGGCAAAGTGGGTGAATCAGCCTTGCCCAAGCCCTTTTGTAGTTGGAGACTACTTTCTGGCAAACAGCCAGAAAGGAGGCAAACAGGGGGCCTGAACAAGGACAGCGGGGACCAAGGGCTTGTGCTGGAGAGCTCTGAGAAGGAGTGGGGAGGAGGGAGATGTCAGTCACTCAGTTATCACACTCTCTCCCTGATCCTCGTAATTCATAACAGCAGTGGGCATCCTGGGTGCCATTTGCTCCACTTAGTTGGGATGCCAGGTTCTGTGTCAAGCACTTGACTGGGTCGTGTACTTATCCTGGTCACATTGTTACTCCACTGGCAAAGGAAGAAAGGGAGGCTCAGGAGATAAAGGATCTTATCTGAGACTCACAGTGGGAAAGAGCCAAAAGTGGACACCACGTCTGCCCGGCACTTACCCACTGCATTCTTAAGGAGTCCAGGTGGTGAAAGGATGATGGCTCATCCGTGGCCGGAGTCGGGGTGGAGGAGTTTCTCATCGGGGAGTCACCACAGACTGGTGAACACTGGGCTGGAATGGACTGAGTAGAGCGAGGTACTAGAAAGAAGTGACGCACACATATACCCAGCTGGGAGCTTTCTGGAGGAAGAGGACACTCTGCAGGATGACAGGAGGGGAAGGACATTCCCAGAAGCCTCAGCAGCTATACAGGAGCAGCTTGCTTTCACCTGGCATGCATCGCAGCTGCCATGTCCTGCGGTGCTAGAGCATGAGGCCCAGAGGCAGGCAGGAGCCACCCAGAGCAGAGAGGGCCATTGCATCAGCAGAGAGCCCCCAGGGCAGCTGTGGGCAGATTGGCCCAGGAGGTCAGAGTGGTGCCACTGACAGTTCCTAAGGAAAAGAGATGAAAATCTAAGCTATTTCAGAAACGAGGGAGCAGGTGGGGGGCTGGGAAAGAGGATGAAGATTTGAGATACCAAAGTGTTAGAATCTACCAGATGAGATGGTTAATCAGATGTGGTGGACAGAGACTGTGGCCAAGGATGACTCAGCTTCTGGCTTTGGTAATGAGGGGTCTTACCACAAACTAAGATCTCACACCCAAATGGACGAAGGGGCCGTTGAGAGAAAGATAACAAGTTTAGTTGGGGATACATGAGTTTCAGAGATGTATGGGCGGTGTAAGTGGAGGTGAGCTAGGGACTCAAGGTCAAAGGGGCATAAGGGCTCAGGCTACAGTCTCCAACTACAGAAGGCAGTCAGGGTGGGCTAAAAGTTGAACTTAGTCTGGAGCCCAGGAGGAAAGTGTAACAACGGGACACTCACTAGACCTGGGGTTCTGAGGGGACCACAAGCTGAGTTCAGCCATGGTGCCCAACCTTCCCAAGGGATGCATCTCACTAGAAACAAGGACATAAGTTAGGACTTAAAGGGAAACTAAAAGATGTGAGAGCAGCCATAGTCAACTGACTTAGTGTTCTTAAATCATTGAGGGGTGGGCTCTTCTCAGAAACGCCCCTCTCCTCTTTCCCTTCTCCACAGGACCTCGGGGTCTCGGTTGACTAGTGAACATGCCAAGCACCTCACATCAGTACCTCAGTGCTTTCTATCACCAGACCGAGGAGGAAACAGAGGCCCAGAGAGGCTGGGGTATATGTGGCTGCCTGTGTTTGGGTGTGGAGTGGCAAGGCAGAAATCTGAGAGACCCAAGCATGTGCTCCATGAGAAGGTCTGTTCATGAGCTGCTGACATAGGGGGACCCCAAAGGTGAGCTTTGAGTTTTGTTTTAGTTTTCCTTTTTTTTTTTTCTCCTTCTAAGTACAATTCATTTTGGCCAAATGACTAGAGTAAAAGTGACTGATGTTGAGAAACCCCCTTCTTCTGACCCCAGGCAGCAACATTTGAGGAGCGGACTCCAGGGGCCAGTTCAAAGGGCTAGTTCTTCTGCCTGACCCACCCACTTCCCTCCGGGCCTCCCTTGCCTGACAAGCTTGGGCAGCCTCCCATCTCAGACGAGGTCCAGCCCCTGCACCCTGAACTGAGGTTCTCTCTTCTGTGGCCTCCCAGCCTCTTGCCTGGCCCAGCTGGATGGGGGCGGGGGAGGACTGGGGGTGGAGGGCAGAGGAGGAGCTGTGGGGAGAGGACCTGGGGCCCAACCCCCACCCTCAGGGTCTGGCTGGTCACAGAGGAAGAGATCAGGGTGAGGCTGGCTGAAAAGGAACAGCACATATCTCTGGTCAGCCCTGTCACCACACTAGCAGCCCCCTGGCACCTTCCATGTGCTGCTGATCACATATCAGCACTGAGAAAGGTGGCAGATGCGGGGAGGTGAGAGGAAATGCTAGGCTACAGACAAGAACTGACTTGACTCCCCAGAGAGAGAGAGGGGCAGAGCCCCAGGGAGATGGGGACAGAGAAGGGAGAGGGGAGACATCTGAAGGAGCTGGATTCCAAGCCAGGTTGTGTTCTAAAACTTGAAAAAAAGGATCCAGTGGTCTGAGTGGACCACCAGCTGAGTTCAGCCGTGGTACCCATCCTTCTCAAGGTAAGCATTTCACCAGAATCATCAGTAAGAACTCAAGTCAGGACTTCATGGGAATCTAAAAGGCTTGAGAGCAGCTGTACTCAACTGACTTAGTGTTGTTGAATTACTGAGGTGTGTCTCTTCTCAGAGACCCTCCTGCCTCCCTGGGGCACCGCACAGAGGGGCAGGCAGAGGGGCAGCAGGACTGCACAGCCTGAGCCTGCGTGAGCCTGGGACCCTAAAGGCCCATCACAGAGACTCTGAGGCAGTGAGGCCTGCAGGAGACAGAGCTTAGGAGCAAAGGCCTGAGCCAAGAGACAGCGGGACTTGAGGAGCGCACTTCAAGAAATGGGGTCTGTAAATTTGTATGAACTTGTTACGTATTAAAGATATTAACCAAAACAAACAACAAAAATCAATACATTTGGGTACACCTCGGTAGCACAACAGTTAGGTCTGTCACCTCAGGCCAAGCATGGTCCACATGCATTCCAGGGACTCAACTCCTGGGAATGGAGGAAAGTGACCCATATGTACAACTAAAATAAAAATAAAGTAAAAATGCTTCTTCCTCCTCTTTCTCCCTGCCTGCCTGCCTGCCCGCCTGCCTGCTCACCTTCATCCCTGCCTGCAACTGTCCTTTAATAAAAGAGTACATTTGGACATACTGAAGGGCCAGCAGCGTGGCCACATGGGAACAAGGAGGAGGGAAGAGTATGGAGCAGGGATGGAACTGTCTCTCTCAAACACTCTGGACACCATTTCCTGGCAGGTAAACCGAGGACTCTGCAGCAAAGCAAGGAACTAGGCCAAGCGCCTTCAGGCTAATGGCCAAGTAACAGAGGGTCCTAACTGACCTGCCTGGTAGCTTCTGGCAAGAAACCTCCACCACCTTCCCTTCTAGGACATGCCAGGCTGCAGGCTGCAGTGCCGAGAAGGAGACGTTGGCGGTGGTGAGATCAAGTAAGGAATTAAGTAAGCAGAGGCGCTGATAACATCGCCCAGCAAGACTCGCTGTGGGCAAGGTGACTCATCAAAGACAGGCCCACAATCACAGGACGATTGTTGTGCCCAGCCTGTGGGTCCGGGGAGGAGGAAGAGGGCTGGGCCAGGTTCCTTGCCGCATCCCCTGCTCAGTGGAGAGACCTCAGAACACAGTGTCCTCCGCCTCCAGAGCCCACTGCTGCCTCAGGAACCAGCTCTCCCTCCTGCCGTGAGATTATCTTTGTCCACAGAGTTTGGTGTGAGTTTGTGGTGTGTGTTGGGGTGGTTTCCTCACCCGCATCCCGCTGTGTGCTCCAGGTACTAGAGATTGCTGACAGCAGAACAGTTGCCCCAGCACCCTGGCTGGAAGACCGTCTGTGGAAACAAAGCCACCGGATGGCAAACTGCTAACCATGACCACGTGGTCTCCTCATGGAGAGTACAGCCTGTTCCTCCCGCTGCAGGTACCCAGGGAGCTGCCTGCACTCGACACTCCCTCATGTTCCCTTGAGGGGGCCAAAACTTGTGTTCTTCCCCATCCCAGGGGCACCATGCACTGTTGTTCAAGTTGAGAACTGTACAACTGGAGGGGGCACCATTTACTTTGCAGACTATGTACCAGGCCTCAAGACTATCCACAGTGACCCTGCCCCTTCCCTTTTCTAAATTACTTCCTACTCTCCTCCTCTGCCTAGAATAATCTCTGTAGCTTACCCTTCATAAGTTCTCTTTACCACCAAGCTTTCCCCCATAAGGGTAAGCTTCTTCCTTGACCACCTGCCTCCTTCCCTTCCTTGGTTCATCCATCATTCCTTCATTCCATAAAAGTGTGCTATGTTTGTGCCAAGTGCTGCTCTAGACAAGAGAACAAGAGAGACCCTCCCTGGCTTCATGGAGCTCACATTCTAACTGAGGAGCTTGACGCGGGAGGACAATAAATAATTTGATACATAAATCTGCAAGTGACAGTGTTAGGAAGAAAAATAAAGCCAGGCCAGAGGGTGGAGGAGACAGGGTTCTCCTTCAGCAAGGGCTATCCAGAAAAACTTCTCTCTGAGGACATAACCTCTGCATAGAGACCTGAAGGCCACAAAGGAAGGAGTCTTCCCAGCAGAACCCCTCCCACCAGGCATCCAATGCCAACAGAAAGTTTTCTAATCCCATCTGGTTCTGCCAGGAGCCAGTGGCATGGCCCGGGGCACTGGCTTCCCAGTCTGGGTGTCCATTTCCTCCTTGACAAACAAGAGGCCTCATTGCGCTGGCTCTCTGAGGTCTCTTCGGGTATGAATTCACTCACCCGTAGGCATGAGGGACTTCATAACAGGAGCCTTGGTTGGAAGGCAAGCTTCACCACCTCCATGCTGCATGACCCCAGGCAAGTGGCTTAGCTTCTCTGACCTGGTTTCCATAGCTGTAAAATGCCCACCTCAGAATATCTTGGGGGATTTAATGACTAGGGATATGAAACCACCAGCAGTTAGTAGGCGTTTCATAGAGACCTTCTAGGGTTACACCTAGGAAAGCTGATGCCATGGGGAGGGACTGAAAAGGTGCTGTTCACTGGCTGCTTCTCATTAAAGGAGCCTGGAGAGGGCAATGCTGACCTAAAGTCACAAGTTCTGCTGGCTGCCCCCATGTGCCCAGAACAGCCAGGGAGTCCTCCCAGGCTGGGACTCTGTGCCTACAAACCCTGGACCCTGGAGAGAGGGGCTATCCCGTGCACCCACCCACCCGCTAATGTCAGCAGGTGAGGGGGTGGGGGAGCTGCAGTGCCATCCTGGAACTGTCACACCACAGCCCAGCTGTCAACTTCCTCTGGGGCCCAGGGTGTGATCAGCTTGTCCTCTCTTCCTTCCTCCTTCATTCAGGCTCAGCTCAGGGTGAGAACCATCCACCCTCAGACTCCATCATCTTGCTCCCTTTTCAATCCAGGAGCCCAAGGCACAAAGGGGAGATGTTTGTTCCAGCCCACCCTGGCCAACAAATCTTCCCCCAAGGTATGCCAGGAATCTGGGCTCTGAGACCCTTCTCCCCAGCTCTGGAACAGCAAGCAGCTGCCCGCAGGGTATGAGGGCAAGCAGTGACAATCGTTAGCGTTGAGTGCGGCCACAGCCATGCACCTCATCCATGACCTCCCCTGATGTTACCCCCATAGTGGGGGTGTTGTATCCCCTCTCAGATTTGAGGAAACAGAGACTCCAGCAAGAGGGGGCCACAGGAGCCCAGGCAGCAGAGCTGATAGGAAGAGGGAGGGCCAGGTGGGTGGGCCAGCCTGAGGTGGGAGGGGAGATTGGGGGATCCTGTCCCACAGATGGTTACAGGTCAAGTGTGAGCCCCAGCTCCCACCTCTTGCATTAGGGTCCCCCAAGGTGGTCTGGTCCTGAGTCTTCAGCACATTCTTAGGTGACCTGCAAGCCTCTGGTCCAAGCTGAAAGACCAGAGCTGTGTGGCAAGTCTTGACTCTGTGGCAAGTCTCAGGCCCCTCCAGGCTCTGAGGTAGGAAGCAATAATAGCGACCGCTAACATTTACTGACAACTTTCTTTCACAGCAGGTGTGTGCTAAGCGCTTTACATATGAACCTTTCATCTTCACAAGAGCTCTGTGAGGGGGAAAGGGGCACAGTGTGGTTAAGTGACTTACCTAAGGTCACAGAGAACCAACAAACAAGACAGGATCGTGTGCGGGGCACCAAAGGTGGAAGCTCAGGCTGGGGGAAGGGAGCCGGCAGTCACTTCCTCTGCTCACTCTCCCCACCCACAGCAGGGCCTGGTGCACAGCTCCCGTGCCTGAGGCCTAAGCCCAGCCAGCCTGGTGGGGCCACCTGGCTGTCCATCTGTCTGTGTGCACATGCATGTGTGTGCGTAAGAAGGGGGAGAAGAGGACCCTGTGTGTGCTTGTTTGCAGGGGAGCCTGCCCCCCACCCCCACCTGCTGCTGCAACCACAAAGAACAGGACGCCCTGACTCTAATTTGCACCTCTGGGGCCTCAAAACCACAGCCTCGTCAGCAGCGAGTGCATAGGTACTGGGTGGGAGGCGGGGTTACGGATGCAAGGTGCATAACTTGTGCCAACATGCGTGTGCAGGGCCGGCATGGGGGTGTGGTTCCCTCCCCCAGCCAGCCCCCTGAGGAGGAGAGAGCGTCATAGGACCAGCAGTCTTGTGGGGGGAGACACAGTAGATCAGAAGGGAAAGCTGTAGTAAGTGGGTGATGGGTGCTTCGAGACAAAAAGGGGAGCGGGATTGGGAGGTGAGCACTGAGTGGACCAGAGGAGGTGAGGGCGTGTTTGCACCTCCACACAGGTCCCAGCATTAAATGGGGTGGTCCAGGATGGCCCCATAAAAAGGTGGTTTTTCAACAAATGTTTGGTAGTTTGGGGAGAACATTCCAGACAGAGGAAACAGTTAGGGCAAAAGTCTTGGGACAGGAACATGCCTGGCCAAACCTGAAGAAAGGGCAGGCTGGCCTTGGGTTTATATGGAAATGACCCCACACCTCCTGAGGGCATCTGCTCACCTTGCTAAAGGCAAAAGCCTGGTTTCCAAGTGTTAAAGAAAAGCCCCCTTGGAACCTACAGAAGAGACCAAGAGGTCTCAGAGGAGCCAATGTCGTGGGAAAAGGGGACAAAGAGGGAAAAGAGGTGAGAGCAGAGGGAGGCTACAACTGCCCTGGGACCTGAGTTCAGGGAAGAAGACCTTAAGCCTGGGGGTCCCTAGCGGGAGGGTGGGGAGCGGCATAGCGACCAGGTGGTCCTGAGGCCCACAGACATCTCTTATAGGGAGAGGTTTCAGAGGTCCCAAGACCCCAGCAAGTCCACCCCTGAAAGCTCCCTGGGAGAAAGCAGAGTGGAGTCCATCTTACTGCCTGGAAGCGTCAAGTGGCCACCAGAGGAAAAAAGGAAAGCTGAGGGGGCAACCTCCTCTGCCACACCTGCCTCAGGAGGCTGCCAGGCCTGCCTGCCAGATCCTCCAAGGTCAGAGCTCCTCCAGCCATTAAAATAACCTGCGGGCAGGAGGAGAGAGGGGCACCTCGACCGATGGTTGATGGGGCTTGACGGGCGGGAGGTGTGCGTCCAGGCCCAGCTACCCTGCAGTCTGTGGGCATCTTCTAGCGGGTAGATCCCCTCTAACCCAGTCAGACCGCCACTAAAGGATGTGGGGTCGCCCAGTGTGTGATTCTGACAGATAGCGGAGGTCAGGAACTAGAGAAGGGAGAGGTTGACCTGACCTGGGCCTTTAAGGGTGGGAGCAAGTCTTAATGGGTACAGGAGAAGACACCTCTGTGAGTTCACACATTCGCACGCACAGTTCTGTCAGCACCCTCACAGGTAGGTTCTCACAGCCAGAGATATCCAAGTCCCCCTGCCTCTGGCATGGCCAAAGCAACACATGCAAGAGGGACTTTCACATGACTCTAAGACGTGCCAGTGTGACAAGGGCCACGCATGTACTTACGCACGCTCGTAAACAGAGATTGGTTTCCCTGGGCACCAGAAACATACAGGTCTTTTGGAAATGGGCCTGGGAAAGATGGAGAAGTGTCTGCCAAGCATAAGAAGAACTGGAAGTAGCAGGGTGAAGGACAGATAGAGATGCAGTGACAGATAAGAAGACCCAGGGAAAGGAAGTCATAGACACACCCACATGCAGACCCCACACTCCCCACTACTAGTCAGCCTCTGCCAGACCCCACAGCCTTCCTGCCTCTAAGAGACGATCACTGACCAGCTCTAGGACATGGTGCCAGTCATTCAGCTTCTCCAAGGTTTGATTTTCTCTTCTAGAAAATGAGAATTTAAGAGCACCTGCTTTTCATACCCAGTTGATGGACGTTGTTGCTCTGTCTCTGAAAACCTGCTCAGAATCTGACCATTTGTCCCCTCTCCACCATAACTAGGCTGACCAGACCACCATCCACTGGCCTCCCTGCCTCCGCAGTCTATGGTGGCCACTCTGCCACTGGCCCTCCGCCAGCCTGCAGGCCCATTGTCCTCTTCTCCTCCGCAGCAATGGAGAGATCTTGCAATGGCTCATAGAAGCCACCCTTCCTCTCCCTTATGTCTCCATTCCAGCCATCCTGGGCCCTTCAGTTCTGCAAGCACTCTAGATGTCCCCTCTCAGAGCCTTTGCACCGGTCATTCCCTTTGCCTGGAATATCCTCGTGGCTTCCCCTGCCTCTCAGTGAGGTCTTCTGGCCATACGAGCGAGCACGACAGCCCTCCTGGCCCACCCCAACACTCTCCATGCACCAGGGTGAGCCAACATCTGCTGTCTTGAGCCACTAAAATGCTGTGACAACTTGCTACACAGCCGTTATGACTACTACAAGGTGAGATCACATTGCTGATGTGACAACAGACTGTGGTTGAACCCACATTGGTCCGCGTCTCAAGCCCACCTTCCTCTCTTCCCAACCCGGATTTTGTTACAAGCGTTTCATCATGTTATTCCTATTCTCCTAGGAGAGTTGGCAAATTTAGGGTTGAGCTGGTGGGGTAGGCCTGGGGTGGGGGGTACAAAGATTACTGACGGAGCCACAACAAATCAAAATGATTAGAGCTTAGAAGAAACCACATGTGGACTTGAAGTGGGGAACAGGGGGTTGGTGGTGGATTAGGACTGAGAACAGGCCCAGCCTCTGTTCAGGGTGAGCCTGGGCCCAACAGGGTGCCTGGACATCTGCTTTCTCTTCTTCTCCTTAGCATCTTCCACCACCCAACATACTCTGCCCTCTCTGCCTTTTTTTATTTAAAAGAATGGTGCAGGCAGGAATGAAGGTGAGCAGGCAGGCAGGGAGTGAGAGGAGGAAGAAGTGCTCTATTTTATTTAGTTGCTCATCTTAGTTATTCCTCCAGCCCTAAGTTGTGAACATGGGTCCTTGGGACAGAGGGGGCCTGTGCCACAGCAGACTAATCCCCTAGGCCACCAGGGCATGGTCATACTGCATATTTTATTCATTTATCTCATATTTTTTTGTAATGTCTCTCCTATCAAAATGTAAACTTCATGAGGGCAGGGACTCCATCTGCCTTATTCTCTGCTACAATTCTCAGCTCCTAGGGCTGTCCTCGTGCCATAAGACTCAACAAATATTGAAAGAGAGAAAAAAGAGAAGAAAGAAGGGAGGCGCAAGAGAAAGTAAGAAAGAAAAGGAGGGAGGGAGGAGATGGAGGAGGAAGGGCAGGAGAAAGAAAGAAGAAATCAAATTGAAAGTAGGTAAGCATGTGTTTAACAAGATTAAAGAAGGTAAGGGGTCAGCCCCAAGAGAGCATCAGCTTCTTGGATACAACCACGATATTCCTTTATTCTCAAACAAAACACTCTTGAAAAGTAAACATAATTGTTCCCGTTTTACAGATGAAAAGACTAAAGATGAGAAAGGTTATGACCATAGTTGTTCTTTATTCCTCCCATGTCTGTACTGAACGCCGCTCCCCCTTCGAGACCTGTAATCTGCTCCCTGCCTTGACTTGTGACTTGTCTTGATGGAGACACTGTGGCGGGAGTGATTCTGTCCACTGGACAATGTGAAGAAACCTTGGTGATGTGGTGGTGGTCAGGGTGTGTTGACATGTAACTCAGGAATGGGGAAACTATACATATGAGTTTATTTTAATGTGTAAAACTAATTTAAAAAAAAAAAAAAAGAAGTGATGTGTCGGTTTTGGCCTAGACCTCAAGACACATGGCTCTTGGACCAGCTACAGAATTTTTAGGGTCTGAAGAAAATGAAAATGAGGGGCCTCTTGTTCAAAAAGCAAGAAAAAAAAAGTCAGGAGAGGTACTAAAATAGAAAACTCCCCTTTCTTCCAGAGTCTCTCTCAAATCATCATGGTGTTTTTTAGTTGCTACGTTATTTGCTCTAAGTAAAGAAAAAATTTTTTTTAAATATGAACATGAATTTTACTGTTCCAGTCTATATTATGCAATGTCAGCTTTAAGTGCAAAGAGCATTGACTCATATGTGAAATCGTCAAAATTATTCATTTCATGTAGACATATGAATTTCATTCTTATTAGAATAGAAAAGCTGCACAAAACTCTGCATAACATTAACTCAACTTTTTATTTCTGTTCTTTGGGTGTTTATATCTACCATAAGTTTTGGTTTCTTTCATTTCTTCTGGGATTTCTTTTTCTTCTGTGCAAACTCCTCTTCTGATTTAGGAATGATTTGCTCTTTTTCCATCAGGACCATCTCTCTGTGACACAGGAGCTCAGTAGGGATTAGTCTGCCTGTGACCTCTGTAAATTCAGACCCCAGCATCTCTCTTGTTAAGCTAGATGTGTCCAATGACCAGAGAATCTATATCTAAATCCTTAAGTTCAGGGTTACTGTGTGCAGCAAAAATGCAGCCCTCTCTTGGGGCCAACCCTGGGTCTGGCCTGTTTGGTGTGAGCACATCTGCCAGCTCCACCACTGAAATGACTGAATGGTGTGCATTGCTTCTGTCAAGTGACATCATCAAGACACTAGATGGCTTTTCAGATATGCATATCCTTGATGACTTGGGCAGTTTCATGGGTGTTCTTAAAGTGAACATCATGATTTGAATCTGGGTGCACCCTGGTGGAGTAACGATGGGGTCTATCCCCCCCTGAAGGATGCAGGCCACATACCCCTGGGTTCAATCCTGGTTCCAGGGGGAAACAACCAGTCAGAACAACCAAATACAAATAAAATCGAATGCTTCCTCCTCCTCCCTCTTCCTGCCTGCCTGCTCATCTTCATTCCTGCCTGTACCTTTCCTTTAAAAAAAAAAAAAAAAAAAAAGAACTTCTTCATTTGCATAATTTTGTGGGGTTTTCTGGGTCAAACAAAGAGCAACGATTTTCAGAGATCCTTTCAGAGCCCCTTGGGAAGAGCTACTCTTCTTGATAGGCACTCATTCTACCCATACTCCCTTCAGCTTGCTGATAAGTAAGGAGAGACTGGAAAGATCTACTAGGGGTTACAAAGCCAGGGAAAGGGTGGGCATGCCTTTGTACATTCCTCCTCTGCCCCAAAAACACAGTGTGTGGAGAATGAATCAACTGGGCCGGCAAGCCCCGGCTAAATTTTAGAACCGTGAACAAAAAAATCAACAGCTGTTGGGTTTTGTTTTTTAAGGAAAGGTGCAGGTAGGAATGCAGGCAAGCAGGCAGGAAGGGAGAGGAGGATGAAGCATTTTATTTTATTTTTGTTTAGTTGTTCATCTTGGTTACTCCACCAGAACCTGGAATGTAAACCTCTGTCCTTGGGATACATGTGGATTGCACTCCTGTGGAGGCAGCTAAGCAAAGTGGTACTCCAGCAGGGCATGCCAACATTTGCTGTTTTTTTGAGGATTTTTTTTATAATTAGCTATGATAGTAGATCTATTTATTTTATTTTATTTTTTACTATTGTGGAAGGGATATTGCATTTTGACATGACTTGTTTTGAGGTAGACATAGTGGTATTTTTACATTTACAAATAGCACAGTAGATTTACTAATATTTCCCCCCCTCCCTTTTTTTTTTCTCCCTTTATTTACAGTTAATTCCCTTCATCCCATTTCCTCCACCCTCCCCCTTCACTTTGGTACCCCCTGATTTGCCTTTCTGTCTCTCCACTGAGAGTCCATAGTTGTTTGGAGTGGTGGTCTCCCTCTCTTTCTCTCTCCCCCCCCGCCCCCCCACGCCGTTCTGTTTTCAGTGCTGTTTAATTTATGAAATGTATTTGTTTGCAACGTCTGCTGTCTTAAGCCACTAAAATGCTGTGGTGACTTGTTACACAGCCGTTATGACTACTACAAGGTGAGATCACATTGCTGGTGTGACAACAGACTGTGGTTGAACCCACATTGGTCCGCGTCTCGAGCCCACCTTCCTCTCTTCCCAACCTGGATTTTCTTACAAGCGTTTCATCATGTTATTCCTATTCTCCTAGGAGAGTTGGCAAATTTAGGGTTGAGCTGGGAGGTGGGGGGCAAAGGTTACTGAGCCACAACAAATCAAAATGATTAGAGCTTAGAAGAAACCACATGTGGACTTGAAGTGGGGAACAGGGGGTTGGTGGTGGATTAGGACTGAGAACAGGCCCAGCCTCTGTTCAGGGTGAGCCTGGGCCCAACAGGGTGCCTGGACATCTGCTTTTCATCTTGATTCAGTAAATAAAGTCACTTTACTCTCCTGACCCCACAGGAAACAGGAGTCAGACATTTAACTGGCCAGGAGTGGGGCTCTCCTCTGAGTGGTGCCCTCCCCTCCCACATGTCTGGACAAGAGGCAGAACAGGGCCTCAGGCTGCCACTCTGTCTTCTGAACAAGCAGAGAAAGAAACTCTTAGGGCTTCCCTAAGTCAAGAAATCAGTTTTTCCTTGTTTAACCAAAGACTGTCGTCCTGGCTCTCAGCTATTAGCATGTCACATTAGTATGTTCCATGTGCACTCTTTTGATCGCATGGCTCCTGCATGAGTAGAGATGGTTTCAATAGTCAGAAACAGAAAACCTCCAATGCAGCTGACTTAGACAATAAAGAAAATGCATTATCTCACAGAACAAAAGTCCAAAAGAAGAGTAACTTGAGGAGAAGTTAATCCTGTAGCTGAACAACTTCAAGGACCCAGGTTATTTCCTCTTTCCCTTCCCCTCCGCCATTCTCAGTATGTTGTCTTGCCCTTGGCTAGCTCACCTCATGGTCACGAGATGATGGCCACTATCCCGGATGTTATATCACCATATAACAATGTCCACAGAACGGAAAACAAAAAAACAAAAATACAAAACAAAACCAAAAAACAAGAAAATAGCTCATCCTTGTTTTCTATTTTAAGATCGAGGAAAACCTACCGGAAGCCCCTAGGAGACAGTCCCTCACTGCTCATTGACCAGTATCCCACTACATTTCATGCCTAAATTTATCCTCAGGGAAAGGGGTATTGTCACTACTGCCACAGCACTAACCTTGAGCCCAAAGGAGAAGGACAAACACATGGAACAAACCTGGGCTCCGTGGGTGCTGAGGGGGAGGCAGGAGGAGAGAGAAGGGTCATTGGTAGGCAACCAACCATGAGGACTCATTTTTCTGGACTTGGCTTTTTATAGCTGGAGGAAGAGGAGGGGAGAATTGTTGTTTACAAAGTGAACGAGGTCCTCAGATTCTATTATTCAACTATACTGCCTCACACAGTATCTACAGGGAGTAGATTCAACTTCAGGTACTCATGAAAGGTACATGAAGACACAGACTTCAGCGCCTCATCTGAGCCTCTATTGAGGTGTTTTGTTTTTTGGGTTTTTTTTTTAAAGGAAAGGTGCAATTAGGAATGAAGATGAGTAGGCAGGCAGGCAGAAAGAGAGAGGTGGAAGAAGCACCTCATTTATTTTATTTAGCTGTGTGTCTTGATTGTTCTCCCTGGCCCCCTGACACAATCCCGGCTCCTTGACATGCATGTGGATTGTGCTTTGGGCCGGAAGCAGTTGCCAAATCACTACTCCACCAGGTGCACCAAGTTCTCAAGAGCATCAGTATTAGAGTTAGACCCGGTTTTGAATTCTAGCTCTCTACCCGCTTTTCTGATCCTATACAAGTTATTTTAACTCTGCATCCCTCTTTCTTAATATGTAAAAGGAGGATCATAAGACCTATCCCCAGGCTGTTTCATTAACTAATATACTGCCTGGCATATAGAACAGGGTTCAAGAAATATTTTGGACAGATAGAATCATGTGACCTAGCCTGGTGGTCTCCTTACAAGCCAACCTACTCACTTCGTCCTTGAGCAGAACTCCCTCCTCCCAGCCCATTGCTTGGACTCGAGGCTCTCTCCTCCTGCATCCCACCTACCCCTCACCCATAGCACTTCCTGTTAAGGCTACCCTACCCAGCACATGTCAGGGTGTCCCATCCATATTCCAGATAAGTAAAGTGGTTCTCCACAAATGTACACCCGTGTGCATAATCACTGCTCACCAAGTCTTAATGACACTCCCCTCCATTCCCATGCCACTGACTTCTCTGCATTTATTGCTCAGGGTTCTTGGCTGCAAGCAGCAGAAAGCTCACAGACTCCACAGACCTGCTGGAAAGCCAGGCTCAAGTACCAGGGAGGACTGGATTGCAGAGAGAACCCCAGCTCAAATCATCCCTTAGAGTCAGATCAGAGAGGACAACAGTGAGGCTGATCCTAAGAGTGGCCCTGTGTCCCCAAAGACCCTGCCAACTCTCCTTCTGCTGTTACGTCTGTCAGATACAGCCCATCTCTGCATCTTTGTATCACCCTGCCTACAGGCAGAGTCCCTGGGTGGGTGTATCTGATTGGCTGAACCTGGTCACGTGCCTGCACTGCAGCTGCAAAGGAGGCTGGGAAAGTGGGTCTGGTTTCTAGAGGACAAGGGCTCTATTTCCTGGTGAGATTCGCAAGACGGGGGATACGCGGAAGAGATGCTGGAGGGCTCTCCAAAGGATCAAGGTAAAAACTACGAGGGGAGAGACCACTCGCTGCCTCAGGAGAGCTAGTGGATGCCTGTCTCACTGTCCAGCCCCAGCATTAGCAGCAGCGGGGCTCTCAAACAGACCTTCAGAAAGTCTCTGGTGATCTAATTCAGCTGGACTCAGAGAACATTGACCCTGATGTGACCACACATCTCTGCAAAATAAGTTTAAGGACTAACAGAATTGTTCACTTCTTACTTTCAAAAGCAAATAACACATATACTGCTCTCTACACCCCACATCTTGAACACCATATTTTTAAAAAGGAGAGTGGAGAGCATGATTTTAGGACAAAGTACATTCCCGTAAGCTAAATACATCTTAGCTTTAAGAAAGAATTACTGGGTATACTCTGGTGGCCTAGTGGTCTAGTTCACTGTGGTCCAGTCCACACACATCCCAAGGTCGCCAGTACAAGACCCGGGCCAGAGGGAACGACCAAGATGAACAACTAAATAAGATAAAAATGTCCTTCCTTCTCCCTCTGCCTGCTTGCCTTTATTCCTATCTGCACCTTTCCTTTAAAAAAAGAAAGAAAAACTTAGTGTGTGGGCCAGATTTTTCAGTTTTTTTCTGGAAACTGATGCAAAGGTCATGACACAACTAACTTTGAACATGGACTAGATAATAGTATTGTATCAATGTTAAGTGTCCTAATTTTGCTAACTGCATGGGGTTATGTAAGTATTACATTATAAGAGAACGCTCTTATTCTTAGGAAATGCACCCTGAAGCCTTTAGAGGTAAAAGGGCATAATGTCTGCAATTTCCTCTGAAATAGTTTAGGAAGAAATTGTACACAAGCGCACATTTATACAGAAGAGAGAGAGACACAAAGCAAAGGGCACAATATGTAAGTAACTGCTCAATGAAAAGGTACACCGACGTCTTTGTACTATTTTTGAAAATTATTTGTAAATTTAAAATTGTATCAGAATAAAAAGTTATTGATTCTCAATAGGTTGAGTTTCACTTGGTACATTGCCTGTTTTGGAACTGCGAATTTTCATGAACCTATGGAATGTTTACAATCAGAAAGAATGAAACAAAATTATAGAAATTCAAGAGAAGGCCATGATAGAATCGTTCTAGATTTTGACACTTGTTATCTGACCTAAGAGCCCTAAGAGCCTCTTCTGTGGAAAAGGGAGGCCAAAGCAGGGGCTGTAGCCTCCACCAGAGACATCATCAGCCAGGACTCCTGCTCCCCACACACATTCCTTCCATTCCAGGATGCTGCCCTCTAAACTGAACTGAGGGTCCAGGCATTCAAAGGCCAAGCAGAACTGGGGGATGCAGGGATTTGTCTGTTTGAGAATGCCACATTCCATCAGGATGCATTCCTTCAAATGCAAACTTACCCTTATAAGATCCCTCCAAGTCAAGGTGTGTCATCAAGAATTGGCCCCCTGTTTGTTGTAGTATTATTCACAATAGCCAAGAGCTGGAAACACTCTAAATGCCCATCAACAGGTGAGAAGCTAGAGAAAATGCGGTATATATACACAGTGGAATACTATGCAGTCATCAAAAGGGAGAAATCCTGCCGTTTGCGGCAACATGCATAGACTTGGAGAGAATTATGCTTAAGTCAGATAAACCAGAAGGAGAAAGACGCATATCGTGTAAGATCAGTCATATGAGGTGTATATGATGTGTATAGTCATATGAGGTGTATATGATGTGTATAGTCATATGAGGTGTATATGATGTGTATAGTCATATGAGGTGTATAGAGACAGAAAGCAAACAAATAGACCAAAAAAAAACCCACAAAAAAACAATAATAGATTTAAAAAAGAGAGAGAAAGAGAACTAATCTAAACAAGTGAGTGGGAGAAAAAACGGTAAATCAGCGGGTACGGGAAGAGATGGGGAATGGAGGGAGCAAACAGGGTAAAGGGATTATCTGTAAAGTGAAGGGGGAAAAGGAAATAATGGTAAACCTATATTGTACTATATACAGATGAAAATTTACTATCATGTATACCGCAAAATGAGTTCATGTTAAAATGCAATATTTCTTCAATAAAATCAGTTGAAAAAGTCAAGCAGCAATTTTAAAAAATTGCTCCCAATGCATTTATTCATTTATTAGATGGGGAAACTGAGACCCAGAGAGCTTCTGAGACCTGCCCAAGGTTATATTACAAATTCCATACAATGTAGTTAGGAGAGTAACTGGCCAGATTATATACTAAGTCACCTCAAGCCTCTGTTAGAGAAGAGCAAGGGAGGGGCCTCGGCAATGGAGTGGGAAGCCTGTACAGTCTGGATTTGGCTATTCCTCTGCCCCTACCTCTCTCACTCTCAATGTGACTTCAGTTCCCCTAAACTTGAAAGAAGAAAAGAATGTTTTGTTGTGTACTATGCCCTACAACTTAGGGGACTTCACTCACGTGTCAGTCTATGGAAATGGCAACTCCTGGAGTAGTGGTGCCACTTGTGCAGTAGACAGCCTGCACAACTGTACACAACAGACTGTAAGAATCATTTGCTGTTATCGGGTGGTGGGGAAGTGCCTGGGGAAGGAACAGCAGTGACTAATAGTGTGACCTGGATTAACCAAAAACTGATTCCATCCATTCAGTCGACAACTACTTATTGCCTTAGATTATATGCCAGGCATCATGCTTCAGGGCTGGGACTTTCCAGACTTGAAATAGGATGTGCTCTAAGGCAGAACTGGAAGCACATATAGAGGTGGAGAGGGAGGACAAAGTCCCACAAAACTTCTACCATTCCTTTCCAGCCAGGCTTCTCCATCCTCAAGGCCTCCTGGAGGAAGCCCTCCAGACTCCTCCCTGCCCTCCTCCTACGGTCAAGTAGACCATCAGATTTTCTGTCTTTTCTGTACGTCTCTTCCACAAGGTAACATTCCAGACATTCCAGGCCTGCAATTTATTTCTGCGTGAGGCACCTAGAATTCATCCATCCATCCATCCATTCATTCATTTATTTTACTTCTCTTATTCTATGGACATTTGTCTAAGTGGGTGTTTTGGTTTTGTTGTTTTTTAATGAAAAAGATGTATGTCCTGATTAAAAAAAAAAAACAAACAGCAAAAGTAAGAAGTAATTCTCCCTATACCCTCTCAGTTTTCCTCTTAGAGACAATCATTCTGAGTTTGAGTCTCTTTCCAATTTTTAGGCATTTCCTAGAATGTAAATAATGTGCATGCACATGATTTTTTTTCTCTTTCTTCTACAAAAGAAATCATACATTACACACGGTTCTGCACCTTATTGGGGTTCGTTTTTTTTTTCTTTTTGACTTAATGCTGTATGGAGACATCTGTTCCATATTCTTCCATGTCCACATACTTTTCCCACATGAGATGCCCGCCATTTTAATCCATCCTCTTCTGGCTGACATCTGCCTGCTCCCAGTTTTTTCTGGCTGTGGAATTATTTCTCCATGCATCTTTGCACATCTGTAGGAGCCTGTATTCTTTGAAGTGTAATTGCTGAAGCAAAGGGAACATACACTTTGCATTTTGATAAATATCATCCAATAGCTCTAAAAAAAAAAAAAAAAAAAAATCATACCCAAAACCAGTGTTTGGTCTTCGCCCATCTGAAAGATGAAAATTCCCTCTCACTTTAATATGCATCTTGATTAGGAGGGATATTATTTCCTGTTTCCAAATCATTGAATTTCTCTTTCTCTGACTTCTCTTCAGCAGTATTTCAGGAAACATGGTGTGCCAAGCTGTCACAGAGGTGAAATGCCTGGAACCTCGGAGATGCTCAAGATTCTACAAAAGGGTATGGGACCTGGCAGTGGGGGAGGAAGACAGAATGTATTGGTTTCAAAATAAATAAATAAGCACACGTATGCATATACATATGTATGTTGATATATTTGTTTTTAAGAGGAAGGGAGCAGGCAGAAAGGAAGAGAGAGGAGGAAGAAGCATTTTATTTATTTAGCTGTTCATTTAGGTTGTCCTCCCAACACACACCTCCACACATGGCTCTGGGCCATGAACCCAGGTCCCTGGGCTGTATGTAAATGGCACCCCATGTAGGGGCTTACCACCGGAGCCACAAGGTACCGTCCCCAAATAAATTGTTTTTAAAGGGAAGGTGCAGGCAGGAATTATTTTATTTTATTATTTAGCTGTTCACATAGGTTGCTTCTCCCTGAACCTACAACTTGATCCCAGGGGTATATGGGCTGAGCTCCTTGGGAGGCAACTGACCTAACTGCTACTCCACCAGGGCACAATCTCAAAATATTTTTAAAGACTAGAAAATTAAAGCTCAATGATGTGATTTAATGTCAAACAAAGAATCTTAATGCAAGTTCATTAATTGGAAAACCTGGAACTCATGAACATTTCATTACATTTAAAAAGCAATGTTAGTTGAGAATGCTCTCATTTCAAAGAGTTCTCAAGCATTCATGATATTTTCCAAGAAATTAATGTCGACTTTAAATTAAAGGCACTAATGTAGTTGGATCATTTCACAACCATAATTATTTGAAAAGCCTTTTTTAAATTATATAAAATTACAGTTGGTGTGGAATTGGTGTGTTTTAAACTTACATGAAATTTGAGTAAGGACTTCAAATAAGAGTGTCGCGGGCCAATAGTGGTTTTTATTTGAAAAATCCATAAACCTCTGAACCAGACAGACATGGTCTCTGCCCTCATGGAGTTTGTGGTCCAAGAGAACGAGCTGACCTTCTCAGCAAATTCAGAGGATGAAGAGCAGATGAGTCTTGGCCTAGCCAAGGACCCCTGGCTTTTCTCCCAACTCCCTGACGGTCACAGAGAAGACACCCTCTCATGTGTCACCCCAGGCCCAGCCTCGTGACTCAGCTTTGGACACAGGGAAGCCCAGTGGGGCAATGGCCCGTGAGGGGAAGGACAGATAGGGAGGTGATGGTCCCTGTGACCTCAGGACCAGCCTGGGGAGGGAGGGAGAGTAGGGGAAATAAAGATAGAGAGGAAAAGGGACAAATTGTCCCCAAATGACATCTTGAGGCAACAGAACAAAATGTGTTTTTCTCTTTCCTACTCTCGCCCTTTTTTTTAAAGGGAAATAGAGCTCGTTCCTTGAAAGGGACCATCTGGGAGTCTAAATCATATATGTGAAGCTTTTAAGAGAACCTTCTTCTCCCTGTCTGCCTTCCCTACCCATCTGAAACTGGGAGGGATGGGACATGGAGCTGTCACGGTCGATAAAGTTCTGTTAAAGCCCACTGAATTCAGTGGCTCAGTGGAGTCAGGTGAGGAGTTTGGAACCCACTCGTGCACTTTCCCTGCTCTGTGGCCTCAGACAAATAGCCACCCAACTCTGAGCACAGTTTCCTCATTTATACAAAGACCCGAGGAACCCCCAGCCCCCCACCCCCCACTCCCTGCTTGAAGGGACATGATGCACATTAGACAAAAGGCACTAAGCTCCAGCTGTGGCCTCTTTTTCCTACCCTTTAGCTGTACTGAAGGAAGAGCAGCTGGAGCAGCGGCTGGTGGCAGAGGAGGAGCAAGTGTTTGCTGGGTTGAGAGGGATTGTAGGGAGGAGGTGGAAGTAACACAGGAAAACCTGCACACCAGCCGGAGGGACTTTGGGTTGGTCCTGCTGAGTGTCTGCAGGGAGCCACAAAAGGTTCTATAGCAGAAGGATAGAGCAAGCAGGCGGCTGGATCCTCCCCTGTCCCAGCCCTACCTACTTCCAAGACCACTGGGATCCCAAATTCATGTGGTATCCCCTCCTCTTTCTGCGGGTTTCCTTTCACACGCCAGGGAGGTGCCCCTGGGCCATAGCTCTGCTCCCACTGAGACCACGTCTGGGAGATCAGCAGAGGGAGGCCAAGGACACAACATAATAACGGCATGCCTGAGACTGGACTTAGAGCCCCATTCTCCACGCTTGTTTTTTTTTTAAGGATAGGTGCAGGAATGAAGACGAACAAGCAGGCAGGAAGAGAGAGAAGGAAGAAGCATCCCACTTTATTTTTATTTAGTTGTTCATACTGATAGCTCCCCAGATTTGGGACAGGAACCTGGGTCCTTGGGATGGATGTGGACTTTGCTCCTTCAGAGGCAACTGGCCTAACCACTACTCCATCAGGGTGCACTCACTCTCTGCCCTTCTTTTTGGGTGATTTAGATCCCTCAGAGCCTCAGTTCTCTTCCTGTAAGGTGGGGCGACAGCAGCGACCTCACAGGATCGTTTTGCAGGTTCAGGAAGATAATATACGTAAAGTACCTAACACTGCACACCTGCTATGTAGCTGGAGCTCCAGCAACATGTGACTCAGAAAGATGATGAGGGAGAGGAGGCTGACGGGCCACAAGAGGAGGATCAGGAAGGGTCAAAAGCAGGGCCGGGCAACACTCAGGCAGCCCAGCTTCTGTCTTCCGGATGGTCCTGCCACCAAAAAAGATCCCCCTGAAACTTGACAGGAGAGGGGAGGGAAGGGCTTGCTGTCTGGAAAGAAAGAAGGTCAGCCCTGACCCACTGCCCTGACCCACTTTCCTCTCCTCCTCCCACCTTTAATCTAGCCTGCTCCATCTCTCAAGATGACTGGGCTGGGCATGGTGAGTCAGAAGGTTCCAGAAATGGACTCCTGCTCAGGCTTGGGAGTGGGGCCTTGCTGGGAGATAGGCGGTAGGGCTGCAGGTGTGGAGCCAGGGAGCTGGGATTCCCCATTGATCAAGGGCCCAGGCACAACCCACCTTGCTTACCTGGAGGCCAGAGGCTGCTGCGTTTGAAGGATGGGCCTGATAGGGAGAAGCCGTGGCCCTGGATGAGACAGGTTCATGCCCCCAGCAGGCCAGCTGGGCCCTCCCCAGAGGCTGAGCACCTGGGCAGGTGAAAAGGGGAAAGGATCTACGGGCTGTCACATCTTAAAATAGAGCCCCGAAGCCTGGGAGTCAGTCAGGTGTGGCTCCGAATTGGCTGATATGCACTCTCCCTAGTCCTGGGCCTGCACAGACACACAGTGACCTGTCACAGACACCAGGGAGCCCGTGGAGACCCCCCTCAATTTGCACACATGCATTCATGCTTAGGTCCCAACCTGTTCACACATGGGACCCTGTCTACACCCCCTCACCACACACACACACACACACACACACACACACACACACACACACACACACTCCAGCACACAGCAGCACAGACCAGCAGCTCCTGGGGCTCCTTTAGAACCTCGGCCTCCTGAGGAGAGCCCCTCTGCTGATCTTGTCCACAGCCGTTTCTTCGAAGCCTGCAGCAGTGCCCAGCACACACCAGGTGTCTGCTGGATAAGTGAATGTATGCTCACTCACACATACCGGGGCACACAGCCGTTCTATCACCAATGGCCCCTACTCTGCCCTACCCCAGGGTTCTGAGTTCCACTAAATGCTGGAAAGGGCAGTTCTCTGACCTACCCGATCTCCCATACGGTGTCCAAGCCAGGTGAAGACCTGGGAGCGTCCCAGGGCCCCTTGTGCATGGAGTGCAAATCCTCGATTTCTACAGGAAAGCTTCCCTGAAGAGCCACAGCATGCTGCTGGAGTACTAGGTGGGGGGACGTCTAACTGGGTGGGGGGACAGGGTGGCATGTGGCCTGTCGTCCCTTGCCCCCTGCTTTGAGGAGCAGCCCCATTTTCAGGTGCCCCCTCAAGACCTGGGAGCTGGCAGGGCTCCCACAGCCTGCAGATGGCTGTAGCAGACTGAGGCCTGAGGACCTATGCGCAGAGTCCATGGCTGGTGTCAGGGAGAACTCTCTGGAGAAGAAGAGCTCTGTACAGTGAGAGACAGGAAGACCTTATGGGAAGAGGGCTGGGTGGGGCATCTGAGCCTCTTGGATTCCAGGACAAGCCAGGAAATGCCACATCTGTGTTAGGACTTCTTGAGACCCATGGGGAGATGTGGAGGCCAACAGGGTGGGCTGAGCACAAAGGAGAAAGGTGTGCTGTGACTCCAAAGTGATCAGGGTGGGCCCGTGATAACAACCCATGTTGGAGAACTAGAGAATAAGTTGCCTGATGTAGCGGCTGATGGAGGGAGAGCCAGGGAGACAGGTGGCCAACAGAGCGACAAATGGAGAGACTAGCAGAGAGCCTGAATGCCAGAGTGGGTGGAGGGACAAAGGGAAAGACAGAAAGAGGTGACTGGAGGAATAGACCCCGGGGTGAGGGCAGAAAAGGGGGTGGAGACGTGGATTGATATACCAAGAGGACCACTGAACGTCTCTGCCTCAGTCATTCTCTGAAGCCCCCAAGGGTCTGAACTTCCAGCTGCTTCTACTCCGGATCCTCACCCCTCATCGCTCTCTCCTCCTCAGGCCGGGCACCCCAGGAGGCCAACACCTGCGTGGCCTGATGCCAGAGACACACCTTCCAACGAAGTACAAGCCCAGATGGGGAATCACCCCCCAGGTGTTTTCACCTGAGCAGGTGTGCCTAGGATGGAAGGGGAGTGGGGGCTGTATCTAAGGGTTAACACCTCTAAAAATACCTACCCAGCAGCTTTAAAATACCCCAATCATGATTCATTCCTGTGCATACACGCATGCACACACACACACACAAACACACACACTCTGGTTGAATCAGCCCCACAGACTCACCGGCACATGCACCAGTGAGCGCCCATCTACTGACACCAGATAGCAGCTCCAGAATGATCTATAGTGTATGGGGCAATCCAGACCCTCAGCTACATCCCGATACTGCACTGTCATTATGCGGCAGAACTGTAACTCCTGCACCCACCCTTGTGGGATGTAAGGAACACCTTCTCGCCCTCTGGAGACATGAAGTCTGACTCCCAGGGTCCTCACTGCTCTCAACCTCCAGCCCTGCCTCCTGCCCTCTGCTTCAAGTTCACCCTCCTTCCAGCCGCATTTCACACTTGGGAAGGCTGTCTCCTTCCTATACACCTTGGCCCACACTATCCCAAAGCCCGTAGCCCCTTCCCATCTGAATCCTGGACCTTGTCATAGTCTATCACTCGAGACAGAGATCTCTGTATATCTCAAGTTTAATAGTGTGATAAAGAATGGCCATAATTTGTTGACTGACTAGCCAATTGACTAGCTGGATGAAATTATTAGAAATATGAGGCAGCTAAGAATTAGCGCCTAATGGGCTGATATGAAATGGCGATCATGGCGTTCTAGCAAACCAGGGTGCCCAAGTGCTGGACAGCTTTGAGCCCCCACAGGCATACACCCTTTACCCAAAGAGCACTCCCAAAGAGTGAGCTCTACACACCTTACCCTCTGTTTTCCATGGAAAAGATGCACAACTGACCAGTTAAGAAACCTCAGCCCCAAAGTGAAAACTGAGTAGGTCAACAGGCCATGGAAGGAACTTTCAGAAAAGGCCAGGGTCTCCCAATCTTCTGCTCCCTCCATTCACAGACAACTTTGGAAGACTAGATACTCTTCTAGAACTTCCTTCAAGGTTGGGACTTTCTTCCAGGTCAGCCCCTCTGCCAGTTCAGCGAGTCTGGGGACTTTGGATGTGCTGATGTGGGCAGCCTGGCCACGCCCCACGTGGGCTCAGTTGTTCAGAGCTCAGTGGTGGCCTGGGCCTGGGCCTGGGCCTGACAATGACTGATTGATTGACAGGGAGCTTCATAGCTTCAGAGAGGATCAAGCACGCGTGTACGATGTTGACAACTTGTAAAGCCCATTTCTGAGCACTGCCTATGTTTGCTCATTTGCTCCTTGCAATGATCGTATGAGGCAGAAACTGTTGTCATGCCCACTTTACAGTTGTGGAAGCTGAGACACAGGGGCAGGTAAGTCAACTATCCTGAAGTTACAGCAGCTAGGAGTGGACAGGGTAATCAGGATTCAAACCCAGGTGGTCTGGCTCCAGGCCCCGCACTTTGAACCACTACCCACTTTTTTCAGACATATTTTGAAAAAAGCAAAAGTGAGATGACATTAGACGCAAGGATGTGACATTCCAGGTCATTCTCAACTCTCCCTAGCGCTTGCGCTCTCTCTCTCTCTCTCTCTCTCTCTCTCTCTCTCTCTCTCTCTCTCTCTGTCACACACACACACACACACACACACATGCACACGCACACACACACACACACACACACACACACACAGCCACCCTCACCCTGGTGCCACTAGGCACATACCTGTGACCTCCTGATTCCTCCAACACCAGGCCTCAGGCCTGTGGGAACCCTGTGCTCTTGGATTTGGGTCCAAGTCTATTTTGGAACACAGAACCCCCACGCCCATCCCCTTCCCTGCTGCCCGGCTCCGCCCCAGGTCAGCATTCCTGGAAAGCTCAAAGGCAGCTTCTTTCAGGGGAGAATTTTCCACGGGATTTCTGTGGCGAGAACTGGCAGAGCTGAGACTCAGCCACAGTCCCAGGGAGGCTGCATCTCGGCAGGCATGAGACCCCGGTGCCCTCCCTCTCTGGTATGTCCACTGGGACAGCGTCTGGACCCTACGGGAGTTCAGGCTTCCGGCACTTTTTCCACTAGTGTGGCTTAGTCCCACGCTGTACAGCGTGTCACTGTGTCCCCAGTCGTGGTGGGTGCTGCACTCCTGCTCGTCACCCAGCCCAGCCTTCCAGGACCAGCCAGTGACATGGTGCTGCAGCCTATCCCCCAAGCCCTTCCTGGGCTGTGCTCAGCCCTCAGCCTTGAATTCCCCTCCAGGACCTATGCCTGCTGCTGGAGGGAGTGGGGGTGTAGGGGCAGGGGGGTAGGGGGGTGACAGTCAGGACACGTCCTCTCTTGCATCCTGACCCCTGGGCCTGGCCCCTAATAAACACAGGCCTGGACTGGCTCATTTCAGTGACAGGAAAATCCCACAACATAGCCCCTAACCCCAGGTTAAGTGGAGCCTGTCACTCAGCAGATGACTAAATAGCGGCCCCCCCCTTGGCCCTTCAGCTTCTCCTCGCTTAGCCTCAGTCAGAGGCCTGTCAGCTCCACTGCCCCATGTCCTGGTGGATTTAGGAGAGAAGGTGCTGTCTGGGAGCCAGGGCCTGAGGAGATGGGCCAGGCCCTCACTCCTCACTGACCTGATCTTTAGTAAGATCTGCTGAGTATTCTTTGATCTAGAAATGTCACATGTCACACACAAGTGCACGCGCACACACGCGCTTCCAGTCTCACTCTGACAGACAGTCCAGGCGTGTGACTGAGGCAGGCCAGGGAGGAGAGCGGGGCAGTCCTTGGCACACTGGGCCCCGGCATCTCCTGACCTCCTGGTCCTGGGGCGCAGATCTCCTCCAGCCTGGAAAGAGGACTTCTTGTTCCCTCCTCAGATACGGGCACAAATTTTGACTCCTTGGCATATGCCTTCTCTCTCTCTCTCTCTCTCCCCCCCCTCTCTTCCCCCCTCCCTCCCACATACAGAAACACACACACACACACACACATACACACACACACACACACACAACCCTAGACTCCTCCTCTGCAATCCCTCAAGCTCTTCTCCCTCCCAAGCTAGAAAATGTTCAAGCCCCATAAAACCTTGGCCCAACAGCCCCTGAAAACTGAGATCAGCCTGGTGGCACGGTCGCAGGGGGTTTTCCCTCCCGGAGTCTCCCGCGTCGCCCACTTCCCTGGCTGCAGCGGCCCACCCCACGCCTTCCACGCAGCGGTGTCTCCTGTACTTCCCCAGACCACCAGACTGCGTGGGGTTTGGCTCTTCGGTTTTCTTTTGACCTCTGTGCATCTGCTGTTGGCTCTGCCCGAAATGCCCTCTCTTTACCTTCCTGATCCTTGTCAGCTCTCACATCACCCATGAGTACTGTACTAAAAAGCATTATGCATTATTCTTTTTTCCTTTTAAAGGAATGGTGCAGGCAGAATGAAGGTGAGCAGAGACAGGCAGGCAGGAAGGAAGAGAGAGGAGGAGGAAGCATTCGATTTACTCTATGTAGGTGTTTGTTTGGGGCCTGGGTCTTGAACCCAGGTCCCTAGGATATATGTGGCCTCCACTCTGGGCTGAAGGCAGTTAACCAAACTGCTCCTCCACCAGGGCGCACCAACATTATGTATATTCTTTCATCTGAACCGCATAAGAAGCCTATGAAGAAAGTACTATTCACTATGCCCATTGCTCAGGTTTGTAAACTGAAGCTGAGAGAGGTTAAAAAATGAGGCATTTCTACTCATTTGTCAAGATTCACTTTGGGTTTTCTCTTCCTGGTATTCACCCTTCTCCTTCCCACACCCTTGCCCATTGCCCCAGGCAGGAGAAACTGCCCCCAGCCTAAAGCTTCTGCCCCTCACACACACACACTTCTGTGACTTCTGTCCAGGCTCTCTCTGCAGCCCAGGAATTGCTGTGTACATGCCTCTTCTGCCAGGGGTCCCGGAGAGATGGTGGGTGGGCCTAGGTCTGAGTCACTGCCCCATCTCGCTGCCCAGCACTGAGTCTGTCCAGTTGGCAGTGTTGGAAGAGGGAGCCACAGGAAGGTCAGCCAGGGCTCTCCTCCCTCCCCACCTCCTTCAGAGGCACCCATTCACCAGTGGCTTTCCTTTCTCACCTCACCCCTGCACAGATCTTGCCCAGCACCGACCCCAGCTTTCCTACTGGTTCTTTCCTACTGGCCACTCCGGCCCAGCTCTCAGGCTGAGCCTTGTTTATGAAAAGCAGAATTTGCAGAACCTGGGAGAGGGCTGGGGCTCGTCCCCCCAACTCCAAGGGAGCCCAGCCTGGCTCTGGACACTGGGAGCCCCAATTCAGCACCCCGAGTCACCTCTGGTGGTCACCTAAGTATGTGTGCACACACTTCCAAGAGGAAGGGGCTGGAGAGGGAGGGAAGTGGACCATCGGACTCATGCAACGTTTACTGAATAGACATTGAGTCAAAAATAGACCCGCACGCCCCAAGAGCAGGCAGCAGGCACATTGACCTCTGGCTCAGATAGGGAGAGGGATTCCAGGAGCCCTGAGAACTGTCCTCGCCACAGAGCCCTCTGCACGGCCTCCCTCTCCCAAAGGAACGATTTGTGATTCTGTCAAGTGTCACACACACCCAGTGTTAGCGGGTGCACCAGGGACATGTTTTGTGTGCTTCGCCGAGCTCAGTGTTTTGTAGCTGAAGAGCATTGAACTTTAGACCTAGAGGTGCCCAAGTGGGGGGTTCCTGCCTCACTGCCCCGGTCCATCCCAGGTGCAGAGGTAGAAACTGAAGTTTCAAGAGAAATGACTGGTTCAAGGTCATGCAGAGCAAGGCTAGAAGCAGATCTCTGGGCTCCTGATTCAGGACGCTTTCCATTATGTAACATCATGCTAATCAAGTTATGTTGCACAATGTTTGAACGTATTTTGTTCCTTTGTGTTAGGCTGTTATGTAATGCAGGCAGGAGTAGTGTTTGGGTGGGGGGTGCGAAATCGCTGGAAGGAGGAGGGGGCAAAAGTCAACTAGGCTGAGGACAGGCAGGGAGCCCAGGCCCTCCCACCCACCCCACACCCACCCCGCCCCCAAATCAAGCCCAGTTCTCCCTCTGAGATGCCTCCAGGGTCAGGTGTAGTGGGTGTGGTCAGCACCCAGTGCCTAATTAGTGCCTGTTGACAGTTTCTGCAGTTTCTGCTTTGTGTGTTATCACCTTGGGCCCTTATCTTTATCAGAGCCAAAGGTTGATTGGAGCTTTCTGGCTGTTGCTCAAAGCAACTCCACTCCAACCTACGGAGCATTTATGACCGCTGGGAATAACAGCTCTTTCCTCAAGATAGCAGCCACTTGTCCAAGAGCCACTGTGCCTGCCAAGAAGATGGTGCAGCCCTCCTCCCCTCAGTCAGGGGAAGGAGGTGATGGCCACCCAGCCGGGCCAGGTCTGGGATTCGGGCCTCCTGACCTCCAGTCTTAGGCTCCCGAACCTGCCAGAACTCCCTACCAAATCCCCTACTCCTGCAGCCTCTTGCTGGGACAAAGGTTTCTGGATCTTATCAGCCCAGGAGGTAGAATATTAATCTGGCCATCTCTGCCCCGTCCTGCCCCTCACAGCTGGCCTCTCCACTCCAAGTGGGCGGGGGTGTCTGCCCATCAGGACAGGCTGAGGGCCCGTGGAGAGGCCAGCATAGGCAAGTGGCCTGCATGTGGCCTTTATGAGACTCAACTTCATGGTCTCCCTAACATTAGCTTTAGTCAGACCCTTGGGTCCTTTCCAGTTTCCCTCTGAACCTCAGGAGACATATCCTCCCTGAGAAGTGGCCCAATTCCCTTCTGTCCTCTGACAAGCCCTTCTAGGGTCTAGCAATGTTAGAAAACACCTGAATGTTTTCTCAGCTTCGTGGTCCCAGCTTGGCCACCACCTCCTTCTTGGGAACCCCGGGCAAGTCACTGTGTCTCCAGACCTCAACGGTGTCACCTGTAAAATGGTAATGGATTTCTTTCTCTCCTAGAATACACTCCTTCCCATGGACACTGGTAGCTGAGGCTGGGAGACGGCGTGCCCCCCCCCAACACACCTGGAACAACATCCAGGCTCTGGATGGAGTTCTTTCATGTCTCAACCTCAAGGGTCTCACTAACGGCCACTTGGAATCGTTTCGTTCCTGGTCATGTGTTCAGGGGTTGCCTGGGGAAAATGGAGACATCTTTTGAGGCTATCCTCAGGGACCTCAGACAAGTCCCTGTGTGTGTGTGTCCCCCACCCTCCAGGGATATTGTCTGGAGGGGGCATTGTCCGGAGGGTTGGGCAGCTGCCTTTATGGTGGAGCATAAAAGGTAACCATTGACCACATCAATGGCTCCCTGCGCATCAGTGCCCGCCCAGGCTCAGCCCTGCCAGGCCCTGGATTACTTTACAGTCACATAAAAGGTACCTCCAAGACTGCCCCTGCGGACTTTGGCCCTCCATGGAGGAGCAGGAGGGAGCTGTTCTTGGAGATGGTCTTTTCTTATATATTCACTTGGCCAGAGAAGAGCTCCCGCCTTTTATCAAACACAACTGGCATCGTCTCAGTCCCACTGGCCTAAGCCACAGAATCCCCATCAACAGGCCATCCCACAGCCCCTCCTTCTTCCACCTTTCCTGTCCAGTCCACCAGCTGCCTGGACAAAGCCAGCAAGGCCCATCCCCAGGCTGGGACTCAGGATACATTCTAAAGGATGCTTCCTCTACAAAAGCTATTTCATCTAGCCTTCAGTAACCCCATGGGGCAGGAACCAAGATAATTCCCATCATACAGACAGGAAAATTTGGGCTCAGAGAGGCCAAGTAACTTTCCAAAGTCACACAGCCAGTAAATGACAAATGCCTACATTCTGTCTGGCAGCGGTCCCCAGATTTGGTGGATTGTGTACTGCGATCAAGAACAAACAAGTAACTATGAGATAGTTACACCAATCCACACATCAAATATATGTATAACCAAAAAATCTATTAAAGACTCAAAAACACGGTGCCCCCACAGAGCAAACTTTTCTCATCCTATCATTTAAATGGATCAAATCAACAAACAGTTCCCGAGGCTCAATTCCAATAGAGACATCAGGAGCAGAGAGAGAAGGTAGTAATTGGGCTGAACTTTGGAGGAAATGTAGGCCTCAGGCAGGTGACTATATTGGGAAAGGGCATTCCAAACAAACTTTTCAGCAAAACCCAAGAGGCAGGGAGTTTTCGGACTTAGACGAAATGCCCGGATCATGCTGAAAAAGTTGGGTGGTGCCCACAGTAACGCTACACCTTGTTCAGAAGGCAATGGGCAGGCATGGCAGGTTCATGAGTAGTGGTTTCTCAGAGCCCTGTTTTAGAAACATCGGTCAGGCCACAAGTGAAACAGGACCTACATTCTTAGACCAGTGTCACTGGAGTTGTGTAATGCAGCCTATTGGGAGGCGCTGGACTAACGGCCACTTAGAAGTTACCACATCTCTGCATCTTTGTATACACTCTGTCATTTTCCAGGTGCTCAGGCTTGGGCGAGTTCAGCAACATTGCTGGCTTCGGTTTTCTCATCTGTAAAATGGAGATGACAATAGGACACACATCATGGATATTGTTGTTGGTCTGACAGTAGGGAAGAATTGGCTGAAATGCCCAATTCAGTATCAGGCACATAGCAGATGCTCAATAAATGGCAGCTGGTCTCACTATTAGAACATGACTCCCCTTTGTTTGACCTGAAGAAATCAAATCCATTCTTCAATAACCTGGTTCAGGCTTCACTTTTAAAGATCCTAACAATCCCAACTTAGCTCTGGACTCATACCAGTAATGTAGCATTAACACACCCTGTGACAGTTACTTACACAGACATCTGTTAACTCCACCCTCTCTGTACCCGACACCTAGACAAATTTTGTGACTTGGAGGTTCAAAGTTGCATAAAAAGTAAAATAACATCAGTAAAAGAGGAGAAGGAGGAAAGAAAGTAGCATACGTTAGCTAAGCAATTCGGAAGTTATTTTATGAATCCTCCCATCTATACTATAAAGTAGGTGTATCAGGCAGGATAGACTAGTTTATGCTCCATAACAAACATTCCAACATTTCAGTGATTAAAAACAGGTGATATTTATTTCCCTCTCAGGCCAAATGAGCTCTACAGGTCACCTGGGGGATGCTGAGCTAAGAGACCCAGGCTGAAGGAAGTTCCTATCAACATCATACTCCAGGATCACTATGAAGGGGATAGGAAAGTTCACGCATTCTTTCTTTCTTTTTTTTTAAAGGAAAAGCACAGGCAGGAATGAAGGTGAGCAGAGGCAGGCAGGCAGGAAGAGAGGAGGAAGAAACATTTTATTTATTTAGTTAGTTGTTCATCTTGATGCCCCCCACCCCCCCACCCCCTACCCTGGGTCTCAAAACTGGGCCCTTGGAATGGATGTGGACATGTGCAGTGGCCTTACCCACTAGGCCACCAGAGTCCGCCAAATCAGCTCTTCTTGTAGCTGCCTTGAAGCGCCATGTAGCGATTCTACTCGCACTGCAATGGCCAGAGCAAGTCATACTCACATCAAGGGATAGAGGAGTGCAATCTAGCCAAGCCTGTGTTCCCAACTCTGTGTCACACAAGCCACACAAAGCGAGTCGGGTCCATCCCCAGCTGTGCTAACAGCCACTCCTAACCGGGTCACTCAAAACCTCCTTACGGCCAAGAGTCAAACTCTCCCCATCCAAAGACCATCCTTCTCTCCTCTTCCCTGGAACCCCACCCCCAATATCAACATGGAAGATCCTGGGTATCTTCTAGCAAAATGGAACTCATCAAGGAATCCAGACTTAAGTTTGGTAAGGCATGAAAATCACAGCCATATTTCACGTCTGACACCAAGACATTGTGGGTCTGGCAAGGAACATGGGAGAGAAGGGAAAAACCAGGGACAGCTGGCTGAGGGCTGGAATGCAATTTATTACCAAATAATTACAAGCTATCTGCGAGCTAGGATTACACACTTGAGTTCATGCCACAAGGAGTCTGCCCAGTGCATTTCCCAGAGTTTATTACCTGTTTTTTCCACCACCCTTGGCCACAGGGATTGTGTAGACCCTGAAGGCAAGTTAGCTGTGGTCCATGTGTATATTTGTGTGAGCGAGCGAGACAGCCTTCCAGAAAGAAGCTTACACGCATACAAGGACCGTCTCTTGTGAGCCTAGTCCCTGCTGGCAGTGCCAAGGAGAGGGGACAGGTTATCGTCCAGCCTTGGATCCAGATTTAAGAAAAGTCTTTCACATCCAAACATGTGATAAGCCTGCTTCCCTGTGAGAAATAGCAAATAGGAACGTCTCCAACCATGGGCAGATTTATTCCACTCCAGGGACCAGTGAAAGCAGACATGCTCATGTAAAGTAGGGCAAAAGTTCAAGGTCAGGGACCAGGGAGAATCAGAGGGCAAACTGGGAACAGAGGCAGGGACCACAGGGACAAGTGGGTACCACGGGGGTAGCAGAGGAGAGCACGAACTCTAGGACTCTGCCACTTACCAGCTGGGTGACCGGAACAATTCCCCAGCCTCTCAAAGCCTCTGTTTCCTCAGCTGTAAACTGAGGCTGATGTGCACCCATAGGATAAGGCTAAGCGAGCTCATGAGAAAAGTCAGCACCAGCCTGGTACTGAAAGGCCTTGCACCACTCTCTGGGCCTTTGGCAGCTGTGCTCGTGGGGCCTGGTGAGAAACCCTCCCTCCCTCCCTGCAGCAGCCCAAGTGAGCTGCGGGTGGTGACAGGGGGCAGCAGTGTGGCCCTGTCCGTGAGAATCAAGACCAGGAGGAAACCAGTTACCTCATGGGCAGGAGCCCAAGAACCCTTGCCTTTTCAGTCCCTCCCTCAAGAACTAGCTGGGTGCCTGAGGGCTTTCAGGGTTTCGCTGGCATCCCCATGGGGATTTCTGGAGGCCGAAGAAGAAATGCCGGAGTGTGGAATTTAGGATCTCAGAGTCTAAGGGGGAGGAGTGGGGCAGCTCACTACCCAGAAAACAAAGGAAAGGAGCCATGATTTGGTGCAGAGAGAGTTCAGGGCCAGGAGGAGGGGCCAGGGAAGTAGCTGGAGGCCGCAGGATGGTGAGGATAAGTGCTGGGAGAGCAGAAGGCAGGGCTGGAAGAACCCTTGGACAAGAATAAAAATCCTAGAGACTGGAGCAGTGAAACAGTAGTGCAGTGGGAGGGACATAAGACCTCAGGAATGCTGATGAGCATACACAGAAGGGCTCTGGGTTCTGTCTGGTCAGGTGGCGGATGCAACCATAGCACCTAGAGATAGTACCCGGATGCAAGAGAGGTGCTGGAGCTGTGGTGCTGAGTTCATGCTCAGGTTCAGACAGGAAAGGGAGCACTATCTCCAGATGGGGTCCCTACCTTCCTCAATCCAGTAGGCCTGAGGACAGGACCCCACTTTACCCACAGCCAGGTCCCTGCTATGTTGACAAATGAGCCCTTCCCACTGGCCGAGGGCTGGGATGTGGCATTGTTAGGCTGGAAGTGAGTCACGGAGCCTTTCCTTCCTTCTCTTCCTCTCTACTTTCCTTGCCTGAGTAGAGTAAGCGCTCTCTCTCTCTCTCTCTCTCTCTCTCTCTCTCTCTCTCTCCACACACACACACACACACACACACACACACACACACACACACACACACACACACACACCTTTCAAAAATCCGTGAGCTATTAACAGTGCCTATCAGCATAAACACCTCCATCCAGTGCTGGGGTGGCAAGGGACCTGGCTCAGGGTTCTGAGGTGTGTGTGTCTGTGGAACGTGTGCCTCTGTGTGTGCACACAGGTGTTGTGTCTCTGGTGTGCCAGATGTCTCTGACTTTGTGAGCTCAAACTGTGTGAGCTCATCTGAGCAGTTGAGGTCAGGAGAGGGGTCTCTGGGGCCTGTACGTGTCGTGAGGTGTGGCTGGGGGAGCGTGTCTGTGGGGGTGGGAAGCGTGTGCTGTGTGCTCACTGGTTGTGAGGACAGGCATAGATGTATGCGTCGTACCACGAGGCGGGCGTGGTGGCAGGAGCATATTTATGCCCAAGGTGTGTCTGTGTGGATATCTGTCTTGTGGGGGAGGTGGGTGCCGGGCCTGGAAGGAGCATTTCTGCCAGTTTATGTGGGTGTTGGGGGCAGGTGTCTGGCAGCCAGCCTAGTCAGTGGGTCTGCAGGATGAGAAGGACTTGCGTTTATCAACTGAGGTGGTAGTTGAAAGGTTTTTTCTGGGCTCCAAGAGGAAAGAAAGTCAATTAAACAAAAAGTCGACTAGCCAGGGCTTTATTGGGGTTTGCACACCCGGGCAAGGTCTCTGGTCCGCAGAACTGGGGCCGGGGAAGTCCCGCCCGAACAAAGGGAAGCGCGCTCTTCAAGCAAAAGAATTTCGCGGGCTTCCTACATCGTGATTGGGGATTGGTCCTGTGATTCCAGGTGTGGGCTTTAATCCCTCAGTCTGACGTCAACCACCTTTTTCCCGGGTATGGCCGCCGTTTTGTCCCTCTGGGCCAGCCTAACATTAGTCACACCCTCCAGCTACCTTTCTGGTAGAGAGTCAGAGAGAAACCCAAATCAGCATTCTTGGCTGTGGTAGGAGCAGTGTCACTTTCACAGGGGGCTTCTGTGGGAGGGAGCTCACCAGACTGAGTACAGGGCCTATGAAAGGAGTGAAAGCAGGACCCTGCTCCCTGCCTCCCTCTTCATTTTCCTCCCTCCCACCCACCCACCCTACCTGAGAGAAGGGGCACCAGGAGCACAGGGTCCGCTGGCCACATCTGCAGAGGATGGTCCTCCACCAACAAAGAAGACCCCATTCCCTACCTGCCATTACCTGCCACTTGGTCTATGTCCAAGTAGGTGCTCCTTCCTCCAGCACTGCCCATCCATAAAGGGCGCTTGTGCCCAGGCAGCACCACCCACCCGGGCTGGGGGCAGGCACCGCGGCAAACACAGCACACAGTGAGAGCCGGATAAACGCGCCTGGAGCGCGGTCCTGGCCGAAGTGTTAATGTCACTTAGAAGCCCCTCTCTCCTTACCTGCTCTCTGCAGGTCTACAAAGCCCAGAGGGCTGACCTCTCATCCTCCTCCCAGCCTCAGTCTCCCCGTGTGTGAAGGGAGGACAATGATATCTGCATACAGGGGTTACCCACACCAAGGGAGCCTGGCGTGGTGGTCACAGGGGGAGACCTCAGCACTCAGGCTCCTTTTCTTGTCACCAACCAGGCCTCAGGAGGAACAACAGTTCAGTCTGAGCCCACTCAGGGTGCAGGCCCTCTGGTCATCTCTAGGGGGTGCTGACCAGCAGCCAGCCTGTGCCTGCACCTGTCTCTAGAGTAACGGGGGTTGGTGGGCAGAGCTGGACTGAGTGGGAGGGAGGGGGGAGCTTGAGGATCTGTGTGAGTGGAGGGACACAAGTTCAGTGGGGCCTTGCTGGTTTGTCTGTGGGATATGTGACTTCTGTCACCCACTGGCCACAGAAACAGCACTAAGAATCCATCTGAAAATACAGTCCTTGTACCCTGGTGGAATAATGGTTGAGTGCAGTCCACATTCATACCAGAGACCCAGGTTCGCATCTGGGATTTGGGCGAACAACAAAATAAAATGCTGCTTCCTCTTCTCTCTTCCTGCCTGCAGGCATACATGCTTTCATTCCTGCCTGCATCTTTCCTTAAAAAAGAAAGAAAGAAAGAAGAAAAATACAGTCCAGGCTTACAAGGACTGGGCTCTGTGGGAGGGATGATTTTGGCCCCAATTCTCCATCTCTCCAAGGATGGAGAGAGTGGCAAAGATTGGGGTCTGCCCATGTTTCTCTTTTCTCTTCAGGTCTCACCCCCACAGCGCCTCAAGAAGATGACCAGCCCCATCCCCTAGGATGGATCCTGGAGAGTGGGGTCACTTGGGAGACTCTGTCTAAACCTAGTTGCCTTCTCCTGAGAGGCACCCCGAGGACTGAGGGTCCCTGGAGGCAAAGTCCTTCCCCTCCACCCACGTGACGGCCACCCTATGTGCCTACATTCCCAGGAGGAGGCAGCTTCAGGGTCAACTCTGAATTCTGGGTGGCGGTGTATGCCCAAGTAGGTGCTCCTTCCTCCAGCACTGCCCATCCATAAAGGGCGCTTGTGCCCAGGCAGCACCGCCCACCGGGCTGGGGGCAGGCACTGCGGGAAACAGTGCACAGTGAGAGTTGGACAAACGCGCCTGTGTGCGCCCCCGAGGTGTCAGAGGAAGCGCCTTCCCGGCTGAAGTGTTAATGGGCCTCCTTCCTGCCCTGCCCATGCCAGCTCCTCGGAGCTCATCCCCTCAACCCTGAAATGCCCGCTTCCGCTCAAGCCCCAGAACACTCCCTGCATGTCCCTGGCTGCAGATCTGTCCTGCTTTGAAAAACAGCACTCTCAGCCTCTGGGTTTATGACTTTTCCGTGTCCCGGCCTTCATGTGGTTGTGAACCAATGCTCTGGCCTCGGGAGCAGAGGCTGGCCTGGAGGGACATAGGGATGGGGCCTGGCCAAGCAACACTGAGGGGGACACTGAAATCCTGGTCAGGGAGACAAGGCCCAGGGAGGAACAGCGCAGGAGGGCCAGCAGGGTCCTGGAGGGGGAGGGCAGGCTACGGAGCCCCTGCTCCCCCAGGACAGGGAGACCATTGGAAGGAGCAGCACGGGCCCACGTACTGGCCGGCAGCAACTGCGGGAAGGCCCATGGGATCCTTTTTTATTTCATCCTTCCTTATTTCTTGTCTTTACGAGAATATTTGTTGAGCCATTGTGCCCTGTGCTAGGTCCCAGGCATTCATTATCTCATTCGATTCTCACAAAAACTCACCAGCATCACCACCCGCATTTTATAGATGACAACATGGGGGCCCAGAGAGATGACGTCCATGTGCCCCTACCACAGAGCTCTCTGGTCAGTGGTGGAGCAAGGACTCAAACCCAGGTAGTGTCCACATGATGAAAAGCCACTACAAGGTTTGCATCCTCTGAGTGACTGCTGGGCTTTTGTCTGTGCACCTGCAGCTGCCAGTAGGTGTCCCTGGGTCCCTGGGGCCGCCCCACGAGGACCACAGAAGAATTATTCCATTCCATTCTGTGGCCTCAGAAACTTAGGTCCCAGCATCACCTACAAACTGAGGTCTCCCACGTGACAGGACGTGTTTTCAACTACAGGTAGAAAACTGTTGAATAAAATACACTCAGTTAAAAGTATCACTGAATGTATATGTGTTTATGGTCTTTTGTATTTTTTTTCTTCAAAGGGCTTTAAAGGAAGAACTGCTCTCAGGGGGAGCAGGGAGCAGGTCCACAAAATGTTTGGATTCTCTAAAAAGTGTATTTAAGAAGTTCAGGGACCACTCCCAGACTAAGACACCATGCCGGAGAGACCGTGGTCCTCGCTAAGTTGCCAAGCAGCTGGGGTCCCAGGAGGGTACTAAGAGCTGGGTGGGGCTCCCTTTCTGTCTGATGAGGGTAGGCCCCCAAGGCTCATCAAATGGGCCCTGCCCTGGGGGACACAACCCAATGGGGCATGGAGCTTGAGGGACTAAGGAGTGAAGAGAAAGTCTGGACCTCACCTGCCTCCTAACAGAGGAGGGACAATTCCAGAAAACAAGAAAGGTCCCCTGCCTTACTCATTTTTTTTGTCTTTCCTAAGGCTGGTATTTGCAGGTACTGCTGGGGAAGAAGCCAGCTATCTCTAGACAAGCAAGAAGTGGGGCATGGTGACTCATTTGGTGGAGAAGCTGCCCCGACTCCATGAAACTTAGTTACCCCCTTGGAAGGAAGCAAAGCAAAGACATGTCTGGAACATTTACCCTCTGCTGTGTTTTTACTAGGCAGTATTTTTTTGTTTGCTTTTAATCTCACCAATTCTATAAAGCAGATCTGACAACTCCCATTTTCACCAATGACCCCACTTGGAAAGACCTAATCTGTAACCTGGGGGCTCAGAACTGCTGGGGGGTGGGGGGTGGGGGTGCTGAGGGAAGAGGAGGAGGTGAGTGCCCAGCCCCCCATGGCCCCAGCTCCACGAACATCCTCTCTGCCTGCCTTTGTTCACAAAACCGAAAAAGTGATGATGGTTTTCCTTCCTCTCTTTAAGAAAACAACAGAATCAAAACAAACAGAGAAGGGGAACTCCCCTCCAGTAGCTTATGCCAGAAATAAAAGGAAGAAATAGTCCCAGTCATGTCCTGGGCCGCCCTGCTGCAAGAACAGGGCTCAGAGAGAAAGAGAGAGCCCCTCACCCCAAAACAAAACCTGCAGCACCCCCAGTTCCTGGCACTGGTCCAAGGTGGGATCAGCCTCAGCAGCCCTTCTCCCATCCATTGCCTCACCACCCGAGACTCCAGCTGAGTTACCTGATGCTTCCCAGAGAATGATAGTAAGACCCTAGGAAATAAAAATATGCCAAGTACACAGAAATAAAAACAGCTCGACAACACACACCAGCATTGTCCATCTCCCATACCAGTTTCCACTCAGGGCCTCCAGGACCTGTCCCATTGCTCACTCCTGGGCCACCTACAGAGAAGTCCTCAGAGGACAGGAAGCATCTTCTAGGGGTCCCTGTGTGAAGGATTAGGCTCCTGGATAGGAAGTCCAAGTCTGGAACCCCCATAGGCTCCTGACAATGCGAGACACCCACCCCCACCCTGAGCAGGGCCCTCCCATTCATCCCCCAATTCAGCTGGTAGTTCCAGATGTCTTGTGCTGATTGACTCATCTGAGGTCACTGACAGTTTCAGAGCTCTGCCCAGCTACCTCCCCACACCCCACTCAGCAGTATCAACCTTAACGGAGCCCGCGGTAAAAAGTCTTGGTCTTACAGAACTGACCCATCAGGCAGCCTTACACTTTAACCCCAACTCCGGGGCCAGCAGGACCTTTTGAAAACTGCCAAGGTAGATTAAGGAATTTGTGGTCTGAGGTTCCAAGTCAGACTGCAACTAGAAAACAGTGCTTCCCCATTGAGATGAATTCATCTCAGCAAATGCTAAATGAAAACTGAGCTATGTACTCAGTACTCTACCTGGTCCTGTGGGAAATGCAAGGAGACCAACCAGTCTCTGAGTTCCCCAGGGACCTGGGGGAGATGGTAGAGGGTAGGGTGCATCCTAAACCACTGAAGGATCGAAGCAAAACTGCCCTCTTGCCGCTGTGGGAGGTAAGCAGGAGAAAACATGTGAGGTTGCTGAGTATTACAGAACCATGGGACCCATCCCTCTTGTATTCCAGGGCCCACAGGTTCTGCACTGAAGTAAGTGCTCAGTTGGTGTCCGCTGAATGAGCAGCCACAGTCTGGGCTTCGCCTGCAGCAGATGGTAAGAGGACACCAAGCAGGGACTCTTGAGGACAAGGCAAGGCAGAGGCCAGACCTTCTACCTTTCTGAGCAATTCCTTTTCCTCAGTTCCCCCCATGGCCCCCCTTAGCCTTCATCCTTTCTCATTCAAACACTAAGACACTCATCCTCCTTTGCTTTGTGCCTTGAATACATCCTCCAAGTGGCCTCTGGAATGATTGTGCAAAAACACAGGTCAGATGGGTCATGCCGCCCCCCAAATCCTTAAATGGCTCTCCCCTGCCCACAGAAAAATGTCTTTGATGACTGCCTCCTTCCCCACAGCTGGAGTGATACAGTGGCTGGGAGTAGGGATTCCACAGGCCCTGGGTTTAGATTCTGGTCTTCCTCTTACCAGTGGGTGATGGAGACAAGTTATAGATCATTCCCAAGCCTCTCTTTCTCTCTGTAAAATGGGGTTGTGAAGGGTATCTGCTCATAGAGGTTTGGTGAGGATTAAATGAGGTGCATCCTGTACTGAGTGTGCTGAAGCCGGGGATGGCAGAGGAAGGTGTTTTCAGCTCAGGTTCAAGTTGCAGACTTGGGCACTTTCTATTTTTCAATACTTTTCCTATCACAGTCAAAAAAAACAGAAATAGGTGCACTTTCTAAGGACTGGAAGGGCAGGCAGGGGTGGACAGAATACCCACGGGAAAGGCTGGAGACAAGCTAGAGAGGGTGACGCCCTGCCATCCTGCCCCCTCCCGCCCTCCTCGGCTGGCTGACTCATTGTTTTGCAACAAACAGCAGGAGGCCAGGCCCTGGCAGTTTCTCCAAGTCCAGCCCCAAAGCAGACTAGTTTCAATCCCAGCCCTCAAGGACCCAGCAGGGCCGGGAAGAGTTGGGTTATCTTTGCCCACATCCCCTCTGTTTGGGACAGCCACAGGCTGGCCAACTCTGGGCATATGAGCTAAGGCAGTCCCTGCTATCTCCTGAGGCAGCAGAGGCCCTGCTGGGGCTGGGACTGGACGGAGCAGGACTTTCAGAGAGCCCATCCCTGTGGAGAGGAGGGGTCTTGGACCACAACATCCAGAGAATGGTGCCTGGGTTCACAGCCTGGCTCTGTCATTGACTGCGGGTGACCTTGGGCAAATCGATGCCCCTGTCTTCTTCAACCTGCCAAATGTCAGGATAAAAGTACCCACCAAAGAGTTGTTTTGAGCATTGATGAATTCGTATTCCTAAAGGGCTGTACAAATGATGTTGAAGACCTATAGATAAGTGGTGCTGAAGGGGACCAAAGGGAGACTGGCTACAAGCCATGGTAAAGAAATTAAACCCACTACCCACAGCCAAATTCTGAGCGCATTTCCCAGGCCCTTCACCCTTCACCAGACCCCTCTCGAAGCAGGCGCTTGGTTCTCTGCATCTGGGAGCCCAGGGCATTGATGAGCCCAGCAGGCCAGGCCCCGAGGCCCCAGAGAGCTCCCTTTCAAATGGAAGTTGTGTGGAGAAATCCTCCCAGGCGGTAGGCGCCAGGCTGGGAGGATCTGGCCACCTGTGGGCATGCACTGTGAGGTTTTCTGGTTTCCTGCCAGGGTTTTAAGAATTTCAAAAAGATGTCCCACTGGTGGGCAACCCGAGGGTGAAATGATGGTGGGAGGGGTCCAATTCTACAGGCTGTCCCTGAAATTCTACAGTGGGACCTGCCCTCCCATTTCCTTTTGGGACAAATTTTCCCAAATGACATTTTAGATTCAAGAGGGATTCACATCCTGATTCAGACACACACAGGAGAGAGACTTTGGGTAAATTACCTTCTCTCTCTGAGGCCGTTTCCTTGTCTCTAATAAAAGGTCATAACCTCACCTTGCATGGCTGGCAGGGGACTGAGGCAGCACAACCAAAGTTCTTAGTTCAGAGCCTACGAGCTGAACCACAGAACCATTTGAGTTCCAGCCCCTCCTCGTTCTTACCTGGGACCTGGGAATCTCCTTACCTCTTGCTGGACTCCACTGGGAAGGAGATTGGCTTTTCCTCCCTGCATGCTTTCTGCATCCTTTCCTGATGAGTTAAAGGCCTGAGGCAGGGTCTCGTCTCTAATGCTACCAGTATAGCAACGAAAGTTAGCAGTTTACATCAGAGCTCAAGAGTTTGGAGAGGATGTTTACCTTCCACCTGGCAGACACTAGCAAGTGTGGCCTTGGATCACAAGTCCTGGGACTTCTCCAAGCCTGTCAGTCTGTCATTCAGTAAATATTTTGGAGCACCTGCTCCATGATTGACATTGCAAGGTGCTGCAGGGATAATGGTGAATAAAACAGATCTGATCCCTGTCCTGAGATTAATAGTCCAGCAATGGAGACAACTATGAAACGTATATCCACAGCATGCCCTGGTGAAGAGCGGTTGGGTCAGTCGCCTCCGAAGGAGCAGAGGCCACATGTGCCTGGATTCGAAGGGCATGGGGGACAACCAACGTTGTATAAAAGTAAAATAAAATGCTTCTTCTTCCTCTCTCTTTCTACCTGCCAGCCTACTCATCTACATTCTTTCATTCCTGGCTGCACCTTTCCTTTTAAAAAAAAGAAGAAAAAGAAACATGATTATCGAGTGCTATGGAAGTGAAGGATGCTATGGGATAATGACATTTTCTGGATGGCTCCAGAAAAGATATTCCTGAGGTTTAAGCCAGGACCTGAAGGATATCTAAGAATGATAAGAGCTGGGAAAACAGAGGGAGAAGACTCTAGACAGACAATAGAAACCCCACGTACAAAGGTCCTGAGGTCAAAAGAGTTTGGTACTAGGACTGAAAGGAGTCCATAGTGATTGAACAAAAGAGAGACTTAAGATGAATTTGGAGAGCAGAAACGGCCAGATATGATAAGATCACATAGACCTTGGAAAGACTTTGGACTAGAACCACCGACTAGTTTTAAGAAGTAGGAGCATGTTGTTAGAGCTCTTTCAAAATATCTCAGCCATTGAGTGGATAATGGCTTAGAAAGGATTCCAAATCACCAAGGAGAAAGTTCTCTTTCAAAGAAGGGAGCTGTGGTTGGACTAGAGACAGCAGAAATGGAAAGAAGACATGCTTAGAGAGGCGTGCCCTGGTGGAGTAGCGGTTTGGTCAGTCACCTCCAGAGGAGCGCAGTCTGCATACATTCCCAGGACCCAGGTTTGCATCCTGGGTTCTGGGGGAACAACCAATGTGAACAACTAAATAAAAATAAAATGCGCCTTCCTCCTCTGTCTTCCTGCCTGCCTGCCTGCTCATTCCTGCCTGCACCTTTCCTAAAAAAAAAGAAAAAAGATCTGCTTAGAAAATGGCTACAATAGGAAATGGTCATAGGTACAAGTCAAATTTGGCTCTCTGGTTTCTGCTGTGGAAACTGGGTGGACTTACTAAGAGAGATAGCCTCAGAGGAGGGGCAGGTTTGTTGGGAGGGGAGATAGCAGGAGTTTGGTTTTAGAGACCTCTGTTTAAAAAGGCAGCTGGATATCAGTGTGGAGTTTAAAAGGGAGGTCTAGTTTGAAAACCTGCTGTAGAAATGGGATTAACATAGGAATGAGCAAAACTGCCTGGAAGAGAGTAATCAATGCAAATCAAAGAGCTCTAGGCCCAAGGCCTGAGGAGCACCTCAGTCAAGTCTCAGGTGAAATGGGACCCTCATTTCATCATCTCAATAGTGAAGATAATATCCAGAGTTTACAGGGATCCACTTTCTATGACTGAGGCCCTGGCTTCTACGTGACAGGGACCACAGCTGGGGCCGGCCCGCCATTCACGTTTGATGGTCCCTCCTCCGTCAGAGAGGGAGGGATTTACTCGTATTCTCTCAGAACCCAAGTTAACAGAATCTCAGGGAGGACTCAGAATGGCCCAGCTTTGTTCAGGAACTCACGCTGGTACCTTTCAGTCAGGAGAGCGAAGAGACTGGTTTCCACAATGACGTGGCCATATTGGAGGGAGAAGAAAGTGGGCGCCTAGGGATTGCAAAACAAAAAAACAGCCCCTCAAATTATTAACCTGGAAATGTGCTTGCAGTCAAGAAAGGGGGCTAATTTAGTCCCTGAGTGAACTGAAAACAAAACACAACCCTGGTTATATTGTCATCTATTTGATCCTGATATTCCCCTGATAACCACCACCCCCCTGCCCCGCCCCACCCTCAGTTCCTTATCACCTGGACTCACCTATCTCCTAGGTCCACGGTGTCCCCCACATGTCCCTTCTCCTCCCAGGATGTCTTTGCAAATGGACCACCCTTGAGTCCCACTTCAGAGCCTTCTGTGGCCATCCGGAAGATGGAAGCCAGCTTCCTTGGCCTGATCTCTCAAACCTTTTCCCTCCTATTGGTATACCTCTCATATCAGTTAAAACCTAGCTCACCTCTGACCTCCTCCAGGAAAGGGCCCCTGACCTCTACAGCATCATGATCCCTCCTCGCAACCTCTGAACAGCCTGCCACAATGTCCACTGCTCACGTTTACAGAGAGCGTTCCAGTGCCTGGTATGAGCATGTGCCTTTACCTGCTCCATGTGTTCACTCCCTAAATGACAGACACCACCATCCCCCCCGACAGAGCAAACAAGCTCAGTAAGCTTCAGTAACTTGCCCTGAATTGCAGAATCATACCATCCTCTGGTAACATGACCAGGACCTGAAGCTAAGACTGATGACCAACTCAAAACCTTCTCTCTAAACCAGGGGCCAGTAAACTATGGCCCGAGGGCCACATTCTGCCCACTCTCTGCTTTTGTGCAGCCCAGGTTTTTTACATGGTTATTACATGGTCAAAAAACAAACTTCAAGAAAGCACAATATTTTGGTACATGTGAGAATCACATAGAATTTAAATGTCAGTGTCCATAAATAAAGTTTTATCAGAGCACAGTCACACCCATTTGTTTAGATATTGTCTGTTTTGTATAATAGCAGAGCTGAGTAATCATAACAGAGATCAATCCAAAATTTTTACTGTTAGGGGTGTGCCCTGGTGGAGCAGAGGTTAGGTCAACCACCTCCGAAAGAGCACAGGCCATGTACCCTTAGGTTTGAGTCCCGGGTCTGAGGGGTAAACAGTCAGTGTGAACAACTAAATAAAAATAAAATAAAATATTTCTTCCTCTTCTCTTTTCCAGCCTACTTGCTTTCATTCCTACCTATACCTTTCTTTAAAAAAAATTTTTTTTTTAACCATTAGACCCAACACAGAAGAAGGCTATCAGCTCCTGCTTTATAAGGTTTACCAAGAACCTCCTTTTACATTCCGCAGGCCTAAGAGTTATAAACAGCCTACCTACTCTGTGAGTTGCTGTCTTTCTGAGTGCTGACACTTCTGGGGAGGCTTTCTGTACCTTCTTGAAGGAAAGGCAGAATAGATGTTAGATCTCTTTTAACCCCAGGTATCTAAGACTTACCCAGAATGGGACTGAAGATTCAAGACCTGAGAACATCCTAAAAAAATGCTTCTAAACCAATCCCTAAGCATATCCAGCTAGCTGAATCTTCCCAGGCTCACTGGTGGGAGACCTTTGTCCTCAAAGGACCTGATGCATCTGGAATATGATCTGAGTCTTCTTTGGTTTTCAAAAAACCAGTGTCAAGGAAAGAAGCAAAATGGGTCTTTTCAAGAAGAATAAGTCAGAGAATTGTCCTGGGGACTAAGTGGGATCATGCCCTCCTTTGTAAGAAGGAGAGGGTAGGAAATTCTGGAAGCTCCTGATTTCTATGTGCCCATGTGGGAATTTTATATAAATTAGAAAAGAGGTTCCTCTTCCTCCAACACACATGGCCCTGCCACACTGGTGTAGGACAAGCCCTTGGTAAGTGGAGGGAGAGCTGTACATCAGCCCTCACCCCCACTCTCAAGTCAGACACCTTCGTACAGTGCACATACCTCACAACTGTGCAAGGCAGCTCTTCTTGACCTGAGAGTAAGGAAGGACTTGAAGGGGATTTTCTGAGTTTTCCCCACTAACTGGGCCTATAACTTGGACCAGACTAGCTTCAGTTTCCTCTTCTGTGTGATGGGAATGCAGGTCATATCTCCTTCAGGCAGGTCTGAGAATGAAATGAGGGAGCAGTTGTGGAAATCAAGGGTGGAGGGTTTTCATGTGAACCCAATGACCAAATGGAAGCCTGCCATTTGGGGTCCTCCAGAAGCTGCTATTTACAGAAAGAGCTTTGTTGTTGATATTTTAGAAATTACATGTTGTAGAAGGGTTGGTAAACAGATGACTAGACTCATCATCTACCATGGCTAACCATTTTTACACTTCTATCTTGCTTGTTTAGTGGGGACGGTGGATCCAGGACAGGGAAGACAGTGCTTCTCAAACTTCACCTGGGGAGTTTGTTAAAAAGTAGATTCCGATACAAGATGGTCCGAGTGCCTGCATTTCTAGCAGGGCCCCAGAGGACACCATCTGGGGACTGCACTCTGGCACTAGGGCCTAGAAAACCCTGGAGCAGGCTGAGGAGATGGATGTCCAAGATCTTTGCCTGGAAGGGCAGTAGAGCAGTGAAAGTTTCCGCCATCTCAGCAGATCTGCATCTAGAGGGGCAGAGGCAGACTCCCAGGACCCCAGGAATCAGCTGGGCTGGCCCCAAGTCTGGCAACTGTTGGAGTGAAGGTCTCCAAGGCCCCCTCCCCCGCAAGCCCTGGGTGGGGGGGCAGTGACAACTGAGGTTGGAGTGGCAGGGAAGGGCTGGGTTTCCCCAGATCAAAGCTAGTTTTCTTGCCTTTGATTCAAAAACAAGCAGCCTCTTTGGAGGCTGACTGGAGTTTGGGGCTGGCTGGCCTTGGGGCCTGGGGTGAGTGGTCAGAGGCCCAGGCCATGCTCTTTTTGCATAACAACTTGGCTGCCTAACAAAAGGGCGGTCCTTGAAAGGCCGTGTGGGGCTGTTAAAAGCTTCCGGCAATGGTTTAATTGGGGGCGATTAAAATGTCCTCCCCAGGAAGGCCTGCCCTTCAAAGGCCAACTAGGCCTGGCTCCCCTGCCCTCAGCTCCCCCCCACCCCCACCACCGGGGGATTTCCCTCTTCCCTGTGACTCCCTGCAGACCTAGGAAGTTGGCTGAAGAGACCCTTTGGCCCAGCCTGTCTGCGGGGATTCCGTCCTGGCCCCTGCCCAACAGCATCATTTGTTCACACAGTTTGGTGTCGCGGCTGAGTCTGGTGAGGAGGGAGGGGAAGGCTGAGTTTGCCGCAAAATGGCCCAGAACGCTCAACATCTTTTTCACAGAACATTTAGACTGGCCTCTGGTTCCTTGGCAGCACCGCTTCCCAGGGACTTCACCTGTCTGAAAAGTCAGGATCACTGTTGGGGACCCAGCTCCTTCCACACATTGATCTTCCAGACAGACTGAGACCATGGCCCCGGAGCACTGGGAGGCTCAGAGTGACCACAGCTGGTGGGGCGAGGGACTCCGGCTGTGCTGGATATCAGCAGGTAAAAGCAACAGAGGAGCTATAAGAAATAGGAGTGAGGGCACACCCTGGTAGGGCAGTGGTTAGGCCTGCCATCTCCGGCCAACTACAGTCCACAGACATCCCAGGGACCAGCTTCACGGCCAGGGCCCAGGGGGTGCAACCAAGGTGAACAACTAAATCAAATAAATAAAAATGTTTCTTCCTCCTCTCTCTTCTTGCCTGCCTACTCACACTCATAGGCTTCATTCCTGCCTGCACCTTTCCTTTAACATAAAAATAACAATAATAACAAAAAGAAAGGAAAGAAAAGAAGAACTGGGGGAGAAGAGGGTGAGTGAAGACTCCTTTCATTAGGACCTAGAGGTAAATACGGTCAGCTCAGTTTGGCCCACTTGCTAACTCTGATGGTACTAGTAAAACCACAGCTGATTCACTCACAAACTCTGTCCACCTAACCCACTCAGGAATCCTTGGGAGGGGAAGTTGGGTAGACTCTATCAAGTCTAGCAATAGTTACGCTGTGGGCATCTGGTCCAGACACTTCCTCAGGGCCCATGGCGTCTCTCAAATACTTTCTTTGGCTGAGATGACCTATAGAGAGCTATCTTAGGAGCTGCTTTGGCTGTTTTCCTCTCTCATCCCTTCAGGCCTGTTCACCAGCAGAATGTCCAAAGCCCTTCTCTCGTGTGCTGTTTCACCCTCAGGTACTGTCCTCATCAATGCCCTGGGCTTTGGCCCCAGTAGACTGGCCAGTGCCTTCTGAGGACCCCGGGTGCTAGGGCCAAGAGCCTGGAATGTCCATATCTCCCTGTTGGCTCCCACGTCAGGAAAGTTTATCCTTTTTCCCAGGTGAGTGTGGGATAAAACCGAGCCCCCAGGCTGTGAAGCAGGCAGGCTGAGGCCTGAACCAAGGCAGGCTCCACTCTGATGCCCCTGTACAGTTCTGAATGCTCTGGAGAGAGGGATTCCTGACTATCCCCAGCCCCCGACTTTCTTCTCTTGTCCAGGAATCGGCTCTGCCCCCTAGAAGCTCACACAGACCAGGGTCAAGTAAGCAGGGTCCCTGAGGGAGGGTGGCGGCAAAAGGCTCTGAGCAGAGCCTTCTGACTAGACCCCCTCAAACCAGGCACCCTTTGATTACCAGGATTTCTGATCTCAGTGATCTCAGACTGCTGGTAGTTGTGGAGCAAAGGACCCCATCCTGAGCACCTCTGCATAGGAGGCTCCGGGAGGGGAGCCCAAGGAGCAGCCTTCACACAGCCTCACGTGAACTCTCTGCCTGTCCCAGCCTAAGCCTGACAGAAAAGTCCTCTGGTGAGTGGCTCTGGTCTTCAGATTCAGGACTGATATAAATACCCACACAGGCTAGACAGCGCTGACGAGGAGACAAGATGAAGAACCAGCCACGAACGCGTGGGAAGGAGCTGTGTCACCGCCCCCCATCCTCAACCCTCTGCTCCCCAGACTCAATGCCCTTACTTACTCCGAGGGTGACCCCTTTCCTCATTTCCCTGGGACCAAGGGAGCTCCCGGGATAAAGGATTTTCAGTTTTAAATCTTGGACAGTCCCAGACAAACGATCCTGATTTGCTCAGGATCAAGGGGTTTCCCAGGACAGGCCTTCAGCTCCAAAACCGAGAAAGCCCCAGGCAAACTGCCACAAGTGAGTGACTCTACCTTTCTCCCCATAGCCTGGTCTCTGGCCCCATCCATCCCCTGAAACAGTGTACAAAGGCCACCATCAACCTTCGAGCCAGTCCCAGGGGCCTCTTCTCCCTCCTCCTGCCTGCCCCATGGGGCTGTTAGTAGGGATGATAGAAGGCTGGGGCTGCACCCTCTGGCTTGGAGGGGACAATGGGGGCAGGGAAGTGACAGCTTTGCTTGTCCCACCCTCTCTTAGCCGGTTGCTGGGCCTGCACACTTTATCACTCCTCTGGCTATCTGGCCTCCTCACCCAGTCCAGCCCTGCTCTGACTCAGATAAGCTGAGGGGCCGCCCCAGAAAGACCGTGGGGAAGCTGGGGCCTGGGTCCTCCTCATCCCTGGACCTCCCTGCCTGACCCTTGGCCTGACCTTGACCAGAAAAGCAGCAGGGCCTCCCCCGGGGGCTTCCACAGGCAGGCTGGGCAGGAGTTGGTGCACTCACTTGACAATGAGAAGGACATGGAGGCAGGAGTGCAGAGTGTAGAGCGTAGGGGATGGGAGGGCCTTGGAGAGCCTGCCCAAGGCTCCTATGAGGGGTCTTCAAGGAGCATGCTTGAGTCTAGTCAGGGGAAAGGATGCAGCACCTGTACCCCCCGTATGGGTCTTGACCTACCTCCCAGATCACCCGAGCGTGAAGCCTCAGCCTGTGTCCTACAGAGCTCTGGCCGTTGTGTTGCAGGCCTTCTGCCTCGGCTGCTCCCTCCAACAAGGCCTTTTCTTGGCTGCTAAGCAAAGCCGCTGGGTTCCCATGGCTCCGGGGCAGTCTGAGCACTCTTGACCCCAACTACCACCCCCACTTCCATCCTCCAGGCAATGACTAAGGCCACATGCAATTCATTAGGGTCTCCAAACATGCCTGGTCTTTTCTGGGTTCCACAGGGAAGGGGTACCTTCCTCCACCTGGATCTGTGGAAACCCTGCTGGTCCTTTAGAGGCCTGCTCCCGTGTCTCCTCCTCTAGGAGCTTCCCAACTGGCCTGTGCCCCTCAGACTTGCATTCTCCTTCTTCAGCTGGCAAGCACTGTGCTGGGTCCTGTGTTTCATTTAACCCTTGCAATAACCACAAGCAGGAAGTACTTTAATATTATTATTACCCCCATGTTGTCAACAAGAAAACAAGGCACAGAGAGGTCTGGTAACAGGCCCAAGGTCACACAGCTGGAAATTGGTGGAGGGCAGGATTTAGACTCTGGTGGTGTGGATCCAGAGCCTGATCTCTAATCCACTGCTGGTCTGTCCACGGTTTTTGCCTCTGTTAGACTCTCACACACACTAGGTGGTATGTGAGCTGGTTTTGCTGTTATTATTGTGTCAAAGAGAGGGAAGGCAGGCAGGCAGGCAGGCAGGCAGGCAGCCAGGAAGACCTTTTTTAGTTTGTTTCATCCTGGCTCCGGTCCTTAGACCCTTTACATGGTCCTCCTGCTGTCGGCTCAGCAGCCTGAGCTGCCAGGATGTCCTGGGTATGTGAGTTTTTATATCCTGTTCTGACTCCACGGGACTAGAAATTCCTCAGGGGAGGGGCCATGAATTGGAATGGGCTCCCTACGTGAGTCTTAATATTTGCTTAGGGAGCTCAAAGAAGCACCTTTACTCCAGAGGCCCGAGAAGGAAGAACAGAATCCCTTTTTTATTAACCCCTGCCCAATTTCTTTGAAGTCTCTGGCTTCTCTTTGGCAATGAGGGCCTGGACCCAGCCTGGATGTGGTGGGGCAAGCAGAGTAGCTGGGAACTTGCTCCTGAGGACTCAGCTTCTCGGGACCTCACTCTGCCCTTCTAACCCTCTCCTCACAAAGCCAGCTCCCCGTCAGTGTCTCTAAGGCTGCTCCTGCTGTCCAGAGTCTGCCTCCACCTGCTCCCTCCAGCCCCTTCCTGCCTGTCTCCTGCAGGGTGTGCCCAGGTCCACACACAGACTGAGCTCTCTGCCTGAGCACCCCCACATCCTGAGTACAGCTACCCCTCCACCGAAGGAGGGGACAGAGGACAAGTAACTCTGCTTTGGGGTGGACCCCATGGTGGCTTGTCCCCTAAAGACTTCAGTCCTCTGCTGGGTGTCAGCCAGGTTCAGATGAGCTGAGTTACCTGGAGGGTCTCAAGGCTAGGAGAGGAGGACATGTTTGCGCAGGTGCCCGTGTACTCGTGACCATGCACATGGTGCGTGTCTGTCGGGGGGGCGTGATGTATATACCCTTGCGTGGTCTGCTTACGTACTTGATTTCTGGTACGTGAATGCCCCAGGTACGTGTGAGCATGCACACCGGTGTCTCTCTTCCCTATACACCCACACTTCTTCACCTGTCTGACCCTCCAGCCCACACTGTGTCCCATCTGCCCCCTCCCCACTGACCCGGCAGCCCTGACCGGCTGACCTCCATCACAAACACTGCCCGTCTTGTTCTGGTTCAGGCCTGGAGTTTGGTCATCCTTGCTCCCGAAGGGTAAGGCTGACTCATTTTCAAATGACCCCCCAAAGCTCATTTTATAAGGGGACAAAGCCTGCCAATACTCAGGCACTGATCTGAATTAGAATCAACTGCCTTGAAAGGAACCACATTCAAATGAATGGAAACAGGACACTGCTCTGTCTTAGAAACCTTTTACTCTCTGTATCGTTCCATCAGTACTTTCTCTAACTTGTTTGCTTCTCAATCTTCAGCTTACAAATACTTCCTTATACACTCATATCTCACCAAATCTCATGGCAATCTTTCAAGATAAGACTACTTAGCCTCTTTGCACAGACGAGGAAACTGAGGCTCGGGGATTCACTCAAGGTCATACAGCCTGGAAGCACGGCCTGGACGCACACCACTCCTAAACACTCCCTACCAGGAAGTGTCTCTGGACTTAGAGGGTGATCCTAGGGCTTGAGACGGTCTTCCTGACCTACTCATCCCTTCTCCATGTCCTGAGATCACCAGAGGAAGGAGATCAATGAGGGCCCCCAGGGTCGGGGGCGACTCCCCCCCCGCCAAGCACTCCCAGCAGTGGGAGAGGCAATGAGATCTGTGGACATTGTTCCCAGGCCCGTGGTTACTGATTTGACAACAGTCCTGTTCCTCCCCAGCCAGCCAGGAACTTAATGACTAAGGAAGGGATTAAATATTAACCACCTGTCGGGCCATGGCGTAATGTCTTCATCTGCACCTGAGCCTACCTAAAAATACTTCCCACCTGCTGTGAGCGTAGGGCCTCCGAGGAAGCCCCTTGCTTCTGGCTGCCATCTCCCCATACAGTCACCCTGGCCCTGATCCTAACCTACCTTCTTCTTGCCTGTGCTCACCCCATGAAGCTCTTCAGTGCCCACAGCACAGACCCAAGAAGTTCTCCCGCAGCTACAGCTCTAGAGCGCTTTTCCGGAGAGCTTGCAGGTGCTCACTGATGGGTGTTCCTGGGACTCGACGGCAGCCGAGTCAATAGGTAATATTCCTAGGTGTGATCGGGTTTATCAGTGTTCTTATCGCCTCTCCCAAGTCCATCCTTCACCTAAAGATCCCTCTGCAATCCCCACATACCAGGCCCTAATACCCGGGCTAATGGGATTTATTTCACTAAAGAATCACAAAGGATGGCACCCTCCCCAGCCAAGCCATCCTTTCCTTGCTTGTGACACTGAGGATCTGGGGGCCCAGGGTGGGGGGACCTTTAAGAAGTCTCTGAGACTAACCCGAGCCGCTGCTCCCCCAGCTTGCTGCAGTCCTGCGTGGCACCACTGCAGGAAGCTGGCTGCATCTGCTAGGACAGCCCTTGAAGTTCAGCCGTGTTACCTGTATGGCTCTGCAAGGACTGGGGTTGGGGACAGCTCTAGCACACCCAAGCCTGAGGGCTGCCCTCCGGTGAGCAAGCCCGTGGTCAGCCTCCCCGCTGCAGGAACCGCAGGACTCCGTCTTTTTCTAGAAAACTGAATTCTTTATTCAACAGCTCTACTGACTAGCTCTCAGTCTCTGCTCACAGCGAAGGCCCGAGTTGGCCTGCTGAGTCCCAGCCTGGGCTGGTACTGCCCAAGGGATTGCATTCCCGCTATCAGCCTGGGAACAGGTATCACCACCCCCATCTCACAGATGGCAAAACTGAGAACAGGTGCAGTTAAAGGGCAGGTTCAAAGCTGGCCTGTCTGAAAGCTGCCTACAATTTGAAAGAATCCAGCACTGTTCTTCGCACAGCTGCCTCAGCTCCAAACTCAGTTCTTCCCCAAAATATATGTTTTCCTTTTTTCCATTTGACTTTTGCTCCCCTGTGTGGGTGCTGGAACTCTCCATCCTCCAGGGCCCTCTTTGTGCTCTCTAAGCAAACGTGCTCCCTGTCTCCTAAGTACCAAAGACAGGACCTGAGACATGCTGCATGTGACCAGGCGCTCTAAACAGGGATTTGTGAAGTTCATTTACGACATTTTTTTGTTAGACTTCACAGAGAATTCTAGAAGGATCCACCATTTTCCTCCTTTCTGCAGGCTGTAAATCTTACCAAACCAGACTGCTTTGAATCAGCATTGTCCGTGGTTTCTTGACACCATTGCTGTGTTTATAGATGAGGAAACCAAAGCCCCAGGCCAGGTGCCTTGCTGACCAGGTGGCTCCCACATGACTTCCTCGATCCTGAGTGCAAGGATCACCTCCTGTTGTCACTGGTGGGGGCTTCCAGGTCAAAACCTGCGAGGTTTCCTTTGCAGGCAGCGCTCCATGTCTTGGATCCAGCTCACCCACATCCCACCCTTCATGGCCCTGCATCCCCAGGCCACTGCTCTCTGGAGCTGCTTCCCCTGTTTCTGACTGTGTCCTCAGGGTTTCCCAGAGGGGACTCGAAGCCCAGGAAACATGTATTTATTTATTTATTTATTTGTTTGTTTGTTTTAAGGAAAGGTGCAGGCAGGAATGAAGGCGAGTAGGCAGGCAGGCAGGCAGGAAGAGAGAGGAGGAAGAAGCACTTTATTTCTTTTACTTAGTTGTTTATCTTAGCTGTTCCTGTCGGCCCAGGGACACAGACTAGAGTCTTTGGGCTATATGTGGACTGTGCCAGCCGAAGGCAGCGGACCAAACTGCCTCTCCACCAGGGTGCACTTAAACATGCATTTCTTAGATGTAAACCGTAGACAAAGTTCCCTCTCTGGCTTGCAATACCTGCATCCTCTGCTTCAGGCCTCCATCCCTGACACTCAGGCTCAGAGACCAGGTCTTCACCTTCTTGTCTCCAGGCCAGCCCTCTATCCTGTCCTTTCACTCTGCATTTCCTTCGTCACTTTCTCTCACACAGGGTCCCTGATACACACTCACGTGTGCAAGATGTTTTAGGCAGAGTAGGGGAGGGCAGCAACACCCAATGCCTAGAATGGTTTTAAATGGGGGCTGCGTGATATTTTATTTGCATCTCTTTTGTATATATTTGCATGGGCTGCTTTGGAAGCCGCCCATAGAGAACATAGAGAAGTAACGGATCTGTGGGCCCCGGGAGGAATGAGGCCTCACTGAGGTTTCTAAATGCCTTGGATGGGTTTCAGGATTCTGGTCCTGGTGTGCAGGGAGGCATGGAGAGAGGTGCAGAGTTGAATAGGGGTGGGAAGGGCAGGATAGAGAGTAGGGGGACCCTTAGCTCCTGGGTTGGGTCCTGGGGGAACTTTGTGGGCCTGGTTGCTTTTCCGCAGCAGAGATACCCTCTGTGCTGCCCTCCCCTTGCAGGCCATTGCCTGGCAAGGCCAGAGGGCGGGGGTGCGGGTGGGGTATGAGTGCTGTGAAGGTCGAAGTGCACAGTGAGGCACAGCTCCGGGGAATCAAGATGGAAAACAGTGGAGAAGCAAGAGGGGGACACAGAGACACTGAGGCAGAGGCAAAGGGCCCCCAAAAGAAGGTGGTCGCAAGACTGAAGATGCCGGATGGGTGGCTGCTGCTCTTTATGTGAATATGGACCTCAGAAACTCGACTATCTGCACCCCCAACCTTCCACATACGTTCTCCTGGATTCCCCACAGAATCTGAGGCAAGACTCTAGGCACTAGGACTCTAGCCCAGCTGGGCGCCCTTGGGCAACTGCCTGCCCTTCTCTGGGCCTTAGTCTCCTCTTCAGTACATCATCACCTGTAGGGAATGAATGATTTCCACAGGTCCACTTGGGTCTGATATTCTGTCCCACCTTCGTCCTGTCTTTCCCGGTTCCCTGTGACTCAAGAGACTTCAGTGTTTACTTCTAGAATCAAGTTCAAAGAAACCAAGTTCAAATTCGGCGTTCAAGATCCTCTGGATCTGCTACCATCACCCTCATTAGTCTCATCTTTCCTTGTTTTTCAACGGTCTAGCAGGCCCAGGTCTTCCCGGGCCCTTGGGTCCTTGCTCCAGTTCCTTTTTCCTTCCCTACAAAGTGCTTCCTTCTGGAGCATCTCCCCCCTCTCACAGGGCTGATCATGGACTGCGACGTGTGCAATCACACAGGCTTACGAGAGCTCCAGGCTTGATTTAACCCTCTGTGGATGCCCTCCTGAAGTCAAAAAGAGTGAACCTGGGTCCCAATTTTCATTTGGTGCTCGTCTCTGCACATTGTACGGTTGATCCTGCCTTGTCTCCTCCCTTCAGCCCCTCCTCAGCCTCACCCCCGTGAGCCCCCACTGCCCAGGTGGGTCTGGCTCATGAGGAAGAAGCGGAAACCCTCTGTGCATCACAATCTCAGGACTTATGTCACCTGGGAAAATGGCTCAGGAATTGCCAGGGTCATGGATAAGTGAGAAAGGTAGAGAAGCGAGTTTTGTCTTAGAGGGAAATCTGGCTTCTGTTCCCAGAAGTCTGCAATGTGACTGGGAGTCCAAGTGCTGGCCCAGGGGAACTCAGTGTCATGAGGGAGACAGTTCTCTGCCAGAGCACTGCGGGTGGGGCACAGGCCACACTCTGAATCCATTTCCTCCTCCCTGTGACCCTTGCTAGGATGAGTACTCCCCAAATCAACCCCCCCCCTCCACTGCTGGCTTTTCACTCCAAAAACATCTCTTAGCATGTCCCCAGAGAAAAGTCTCTCCACCAGCACACCCCATGGAGGGGCCTGAGATCTTGTCTTTCCTGTTTACAGATAGCCTCACCAGGGGGCCCTCTGCCACTAGCCCCTGGAGCCCCTTCCCAGCAGGAGTCTGGAGGAGACCCTCTCCTGGCCACTCCCCATCCCTGGCCCCAAGGGTTTGGGTCTGACCTCCCCTGGGCAGGGCCCACCTTCTTCCCCTGAGCCTGTGAATCAGGCCCCACCCCAACCCTGGAGCCCTGAGGTGGGGCAGTGACCTGAGCCTCACCTGGCGCAGCCTGATTGTCACTTAGGCAGAGATGAGGCAGAACCAGCTGTGCAGGGGCTGCAGCGACCTCAGGGCAACCCTGAGGAAGGGAGGCTTTGGGCCAGTCCTAGGCCTGGAGAGGAGAGGAGAGAACTGCACTGTCCTTACCCGTGGCTTCTGCACCATAGCCCTGCCCACAGAGAGCAGCAGCCCGCCTCTGGGTCTCTACTCTCGGAACACCTGCCCACCTGACTGTGTCTGGCTAACTCCACTCATCCTTGAATATCTGACAGGAGTCTCTTTTCCCAGGAAGTCTTCCCTGCACCTCAGAGCCCTTGAAGTGTCCCCTGGCCTGTCCCCGACTGCCTCTCCTTTGAAAGTACTTGCTAGGTACGCATCTAACTCAAGGTTTCCTGAGGGCAGGGCTGTGTCATCTGTTCTACATGACCCCTGGCAGGCCCATAGCTGGGATCATGCTCTCAAGTGTGGTGGGACTGGGCCAGGAGGTGAGGTCCAGCAGGGGAAGACAAGGCTGTTCCCTCCTGACAGGTGTAAAGTGTGTGTCCATCCGCCTAGTAATAAGCACTGCTACTATGAACCTGTGTACCTACAGTGGGTATTCACAGGTGGTAAGCTGGGGCTGAAGTCACACAGCCAATAAGATCTGCCTGCCAGCTGTATGGCACTGGTGTCTCAGGCTTCACCTGCCTGGCCCAGATCTGTACCAAGACTGGGGGCTGGACTAACTGATCTCCAAGGGTCTCCAGGTCGGGATTGGAGCACCCAGTGACCACGAGCTGAGCCCCAACTGACTTGCAGTTGCCCATCCAAACCCATAGCCCCTGGCCCTCTCCCCAGCAAGGCAAGCGTCCTCCCTCCCACCGGCCCAACCGGCTCCTGGTTCAGCTGCAGAAACTGCCAAACGTCTCTGGAACCCAAACAGGAAGCCGTGGAGAAGGGGGCCAACGGCCAGCTGGGGATCGCTGGGGCTCCTCCAGGGAGCCCTAGGGGAGCTGGGGCACAGACGGACCTGTGCGCCCCACGGGCCCAGTCCTGCGAGCGCACCAAAGGCACTCTTGTGAGAGACACGGTGGACAGGGGCTTTGGACCTCGTGATCATGGGTCACTTCTTTTTTTTTAATAGATTTAGTTTTTAGAGCAATTTTAGGGTCACAACAAAAGTGAGCAAAAAGTACAGAGTTCCCGCAAAACCTCAGCCCCGACCATATACAGGCTCCGCCACTATCAACATCCTCCTCCTGAGTGGACACTTGTGGGAATCCATGAGCCTCTCAGACACACCACGATCACCCAGAATCCATTGCTTATGTTTGTACTTTTGGTGGGTTTGGCAAATGTCCAGTGACGTGTGTCCACCATTGTAGTATCAGAAAAAATAGCTTCACTGCCTGAGAAATCCCATGTGCTCCACCTCTGCACCCTTCTCTGCTCCCTCATCCCAGACAGTCACTGATCTTATCACCGTCTCTCCATGGTTTTGCCGTTTCCAGAATGTGATAGAGTTGGAGTCAAGCAGCAGGCAGGCCTTTCAGATTGACTTCTGTCGCTTAGTCATATGCATTTAAGCTTGCTCCATGTTCCCTCATGACTTGATAACTCATTTCCTTTGGGCACTAAATAGTATTCCATTGTCTGGCTCTGTCCCTGTTTATCCAACCACCTATTGAAGGACATCTTAGTTGCTTCTAAGTTTCAACAATTATGAATCAAGCTGCTCTGTACATCCGTGTACAGGTTTTGAGTCGACATAAGTTTTCAGCTCATTGGGGTGAATGCCAAAGAGTGCGGCTGCTGGATCACAAAGAGTATGTTTAGTTTTGTTAAAAAAAAACCCAAAACTGTCTTCCAAAATCACTGGATCAAGTTGTTTTCCAGTAATGAGTGAGAGCTGCTGTTTCTCTACATGCTCACCAGCATTTGGTGTTGTCAGTGTGTGAGATTTTTGCCATTCTAGTAAGTGTGCAGTGGTATCTTGTTTTAATTCACAATTCCCTACTGACCTATGAGGTGGATCTGGGTCACTTTTATGGCAGGTTTTTTTCCCTTCCAAATCCTGAGATTTTATATATTTGTGGGTTGTTTTTTTTTTTAAAGGAAAGGTGCAGCAGGAATGAAGGTGAGTAGGCAGGGAGGCAGGAAGAGAGGAGAGGAGGAAGCACTTTATTTTTCATTTAGTTTTTCACATTGGTTGTTTCCACCAGACCTGGGACTTGAACTCAGGGATATGTGTCCTGCGTTCTTTGGAGGCGATTGACCTAAACTCTGCTCCCCTGGGGCATGCCCTGAGATTATATTAACTTAATTTTGAGGGTTGTGCACTGAAGGTGGAGAAATACCTGCGTCTCAGGCTGTTCTGTCACTGGCTTCCGGGCAGCCTTGACAAGTCACTTACCAACCTCAGTTTCTCAGCCTGTGAAATGGAGTGTGCAACACTGCTCTCACTTGAAGAAGAGTGGGAAGACGGTACCCAAGCGATGTTCCTGTTCACCAGTCATGCGGGTCATGCTTTTGGCCCTGTGTTCATTGTGGAGTGAAGCCACCAGGGACACAGGCTGCCTCACCTAGGCCAGAGAGCTCTACAGACTAGGGACCCAGGAGAGTCAGGGTGCTGCCTCCCCAACCCTGCACCCCCAGCAGATCCCCAGGCTGCCAGGACTGGTCATTGGGGTGTGGCATCTGTCCACACATCTGCTGTCGGGATGAAGAGAGGCTCCTGTGTGGGGACAGGAGGGCAGGCTGCAGCAGAGAGCACCTGGCCACGAGCCCCAGCTCCGCGGGGCAAGACTAAGGCTCAGAAGCAGGATGGCTGTGGTGGGAGATGCAAATTGCAGGCAAACCTCAGGCAAACAGAGGCCTTGTTTCTTGTCCCCAAAGGAGAGAAGCCTGTGCTCCAGGAGAGAGGACTCCCAGCCTTGAGGCCAGTCTAAGGGGACGGGGGCGGGAGGGAGTCAGCAAGGCAGGACCCCTCTCCTGTGGCTCCGTCAGCCTCTTGCCGCTAGCCAGGCCCTGCCGTCAGCAGTAAGTCCCAACAAGCTCTGGGCCGAGGCACCATCTTGCTAGAAACCTCCACTCTATGACAGCCGAGTGAGAGAACCGACGACGCACCGGCTGGAGGACAAAGGAGAATGAGGCAGATCCCGCTACCAGCGAGTGGACGGCATGTCACTGTCTAGAACGCGTCTCAATGGCTCTAGAATATTCACCGTCATGATCACCTGAAGAGCCACCTTGCCTTGGTAGTCCCTTCTGCTCTGTGCCCTGGACCGTGACGTTCTGGACTAGTTCTGCTCTAGTTGTGGCTGAATATACTGCGCGTACAACAAATCTCCCTTTGCGTTGCCTTAGCCAGAGGGGAGGGAAAAGACCCGACAAAACTCTACCCCTTCTCCCATCAATTTTCATCATGTCTTTTTTTTAATACTACAGAAAAAAAACGGCTCATAATTCCAAGTGTGCAGATAACATCTGCTGACTTTAAAATAATAACATATGCACATCGTAAGAGAGTCAAACAAAAAAAGCTTACTTTATAATAAGAGTAAAACTCCTGCCCTTCACCCTCTCCCAACCTCTGTCTGAAGGTCACTTGTCACAGCGCTCCCTGCCAGGGAGCGAGTGCGAGGCCCACACCGCCTGTGGGCGTGTCTGTGAGTGGGCCAGAGACTGCACTGGAGACAGCTGGCCAGTTCTCCTCTTGCTCTTTGAACTTAACCACAGACCAGGCCCCTCTCCAGCCATCAGCGTTTGCAGAACCAGCCCTTTCTTGGGCCACGTGGATCTACATTTCACAGAACTGCTGTGCTGAGGCTGGGCTCCTGCAAACACCACCTCTGTGTCTTTTCAAAGCATTGTGAATGCTCCCTCTCTCCTGCCCTAATCACCCCCGGGCTGGATCCGCTGTGGCCCGCCTCTGAGCCCAGACATTAGCGTTGCAGTGAGCCCAAAGCCGGCAGAGCGCTCTCGGAAACAGGGAGGCTGGTGGTTTGGGCAGGTCGTGACTTTCTCTGAACCCGTTTTTGCCTCTGTAACATGGAATAACCGTCTCAGAGAGGAGCTAGAGAGTCTTAAAAGATTGTGCGGTCTAATAAGTGGGCTTCCTAGCTACCCTTCTGGAACTTGTACATCATTTGATGAGACAAAACTTCCCCTTGGGTCTCCAGAAAACAGGGGAGTAATAGATGAGGAAAAGGAGGCACAGAGAGGTTGAGGAACTTGTCCAAGGTCACACAGCGGGTAAGTGGGAAAGCAGGATGGAATGAGAGTTCATCTGGCTCTGGAATCTGTGCTCTGGAACACCAGGAGAGGGGGACAGTGATGCTCTGGGAAGCCATGACCATGTGAGGATGTCCAGGGACTGAAGGGGCAGAGAAGAAGCAGGAGATACATAGGATCACAAGGAGGCAAAGGAAACTTCCAAACTAGACAAGGTGTGTGACACCCACCGTCACCCACCAAGAGCAGGTTCAGGGGTTCTCAGCCCCTCCACATCCCCCTGCTCTATGGAGCCTGGTGCCGGGAGGTGCTCTGTGGGCTCTGACTTCACTGGAAGAGTCACGGGGAGTTTGCAGGGATAGTGCCCAGTTGGGGAGGTGGAGAGGCCCTGACAATATTCAGTATCATTATGTGTGGCGTATAGTGTATTTATGTTACTTAATCCTTGAACAAGAGGGAATTTTGTTGCTGGAGGGAGGCTAGCCATTCCATTTCATGGGCACTCCACCCCGACCCTGGGGAAGCATTTGTCAAGAGGGCATGACTGCATGGGCCCAAAGCTGCCGGAGACAGAGGGAAGATGACATGATTCTGGGCCCTCATGACCTAACAGGTCAGGGTGAGCAGGCAGACACTTCCTTTGGTGGGAGGAAAACAGCACAGCGCAGAGACAGCTGGAGGTCATCTCTCCCTCTCTGGGCTCCCTCTTCCTTCCTGATAACTTTCCCTGTCCTTGACTTTGGGCAGGACCACAGCTGTCTCCTGAGTGATCTTTGCTTTCTAGCTTTCTTGTTTTAACTTACCTATCTCCCTGCTTTGGTTTTCCACCTTGGTAAAAAGAATGTTCTCTCTCTTCCTCTCTCTTGCTCTTAGATACTCACAAGGACACACAGACTGCTTGGTGACAGCTTCTCCAAAGGACTTTCAGGGAAGGACCCAAGGTCAAGGGACCCTGAGCTGCCCCGCCCACCAGAAGTCCCCCGAGCAGGGTCCCCTTGGCTTCAGGGTCTCTGCGTCAGAGCCTGACTTTCTGGCCACCATCCAGATTACAAGACAGGCCTGACTGCATCGGTATGTTCCTCTGCCACAGGCCCAGCAACAACTGAACTTGGAACAAAAGCTATTTATGGTCAAGAGAACAAGCGTACGAGCATCTGCTGCCCTTGGGTAGAGCCAGTAGGTATCCCAAGCCCGCACCCCGTAAGTCTTGTTCTGTCCACCCCTGCTCCCCACACGACCCCGGGTGATTGGCCTGCCCTGCCCATCTTCTCCCCTGAATCAACGCGAGCTTAGAGCAGGAATCAACAGCTGGCCAGGGCACTGCCTCACTGGGATGAAGTCAGACAGGGAAGGGGGTCTGTACGGACAGGTGTGATCCTGGAATCCTTTCCACACAAGGTGGCACGATACAGCTAGACAAGTGCATTGGGAGGGCACTGCGGGCAGAGACATACAGGGCAGGAATAAAGACACCTGGCATGAGTGCGTAATGGGCATGAAAGTGGAAATAATGCAATAATTCCTTCACGTATTTGTTAAGTACCTACTATAGGCCCAGCTCTGTTCTAAGCACTGGGGACCAAATAAAACAGATTTTTAAAAATCCTGGTGTGCCCTAGTGGAGCGGCAATTAGATCAATTGCTTCTGAAGGAGCAAGCCACATACCCCTGGGTTCAAGTCCCAGGTTTTGGGGGAAACAACCAGTGTGAACAACTAAACTTAATAAAAAGAAATTAAAAAAAAAAAATGTTTCTTCCTCCTCTCCCTTCCTGCCTGCCTGCCTTCCTATTCAGTTTCATCCCTGCCTGCAACTTTCCTTTAAAAAAAAAAATCCTGGAGCTCACATTTTAATGGAAGGTCACCCGAGGGGTTAGGCTCAGCATCCTCAGAGGGTCTGAAGCTTGACTGAGTCAAGGGTCCAGTGGCCCCTCACCCTATGAGAGCCAGGTCTTTGCACCTGTGTGATCAGAAGGAAAACTTTCTGGTTTGCAAGGAGGCCCAGGTCAAACCCCCCAGGGAATTTCATCCTGTGGCATGGTGTCCTCCTTCCTTAAGGCTCCAGTTTGCCCCAATGCCCACCTCCTCTTGGAAGCCCTCCCAGACCAACCCCTCCTTTCACTGGGTGGAAAAGTTAGGGTGCCTATCTTTCTGAGAGCACAGTGACTACGAGCTGATCAAAATCTTTTTTATTGTTTTGTTTTTTTAAGTCTAGAAAGATACCCTCCTTCAATTGACCCACCATTTCTACCCCTTGTCCTGGAAAATGTTGGCCTGGCTCATGAGGGGTCCAGGCTAGGGATTAGTCATTTGTAGTTTCACCAACCGTATGCCAGCCACATAGTAAGCCACGGCCTTTATTTAGCTATCCAGTGAGAACCTAGATGCTCGATATTGGGGAGGTGGGAAGTAGAACAGACTCCTGGAGGTGTGGGGAGACAGGGCTGGGTCACGACTGGCCATGATGCAGGCCTTGCTACCAGACCCTTCTAGGGCATTGCTGAGCAGCTGTGGATACTTTATGCAACCTCTGCTCAGGCCACACAATGGCACTAATAGATCACCTTCTAGGATTGGTGTGAGGATGACTTCAAAGGGACCTGAGATTGTGTCACAGGTGTCTGTTATTATCGATGCGAACCACTGGGTAACAAGGGTCTGTTGTAAAGGCCATATGTTAGGCTGTGTGTCCAGAGGTGCCCCAGGAGTGCAGAGCAGAGAAAGAGGACCCCGGTCTGGACAAGGCAGAAATGCAGCTCTGCTCAGGTGTGGTGCTGAAGGCTGGGAATGAGGTGAAGGGTACAGAGAAGTGTGTGTGTGTGTGTGTGTGTGTGTGTGTGTGTGTGTGTGTATGACAGAGGCAAAGAAAAGCCAGCCCTGAAGCCACTGCAAGGATCTGAGCGGTGAGTCTACACTGCTGGGTCCCCTGTGGGACGATGGACTCCGATACCCAGTAGAGGCTCTGGAACGTGGGAGCTCCTGAAAGACTTCAAAGAGGAGACACTGGGTGGCGGGGTGGGGGTGGGGGGAGAAGGCAGCATGTCTCATTTGTAGGGGTGCATGGCCCATGGCAGACCCAGGAGAAGCTCGGGCGGGAGAGGTGTGGATGCTCACTCCCCGTAGGGTTCTTTTGAGCCCTGGCCTCAGCCTCCATGGCCTCCACCATCACCCCATCCCAGCCAGACCCACAGGGCTTATGGGGAGGCCGTCTGGGGGACCAGAAGAGATGCAGCATCCAGGACTTGCTTGTAGTGTGCGAGGGAAAGGCCCAGAATGTGTTTACATTTTCCCTCCTTTCCTTCTGGTGGCCCAGCCGACTGGCGGTTACACCACTGCGGTTTGCTGGCCCCAGGGAGTGCCTCTGTTACATAATGCCTGACATAACCGCCCCGGGACACAAGCACACTGCTGCACACACTCCTGCACACACTCCTGCACACTCTGGCAGACATGTTCTTACACCACCAACTGGCAACTGTGGTCTCGGGTGGATTTCTGCTGCTCCCACCACCAGTCACACAGGTGGGGGCCTGACTGTGGCTTCAGGGGGAACGTCTTCCCACCTCATTGTCTCCTAAGGCCCAGGTGCTTCGAGCCCAGTGGGACTGACCCAGGTGTCAGGGTGGTGGACAGCCATGGACTGCCCTCTGAGAGCCTGGAGGTCTGCGGAGATGGGGCTCGGTCTTGGGAGAACTTGAGGACAGGGCGGGCAAAGACCACACCCAGAGCGTGGCCCTCAGAAAGTGCGTACCAGGAGAAGCGGGGCGGGTGGGTGGAAAAGGTCTCTAGGTGAGGGAGGAAGGTGTAGAAAGAGTATTTAGTGCAACATTTGGGGAACCTGCTAGGATGGCAGCCTCGAGCAGTTTTGGTTTTCAAATTTTTATTTTATTTTTTTTTTAAAGGAAAGTTACAGGCAGGAATGAAGGCAAGCGGAGGCAGGCAGGGAGGAAGAGAGTTGTTCACCTTGGTTGTTCCCCGGGAACCTGGGACCTTGGATGCATGTGGACTGCGCCAGCTGAAGGCGGCAGACCAAACCATCAGGGCTCCATCAGGTCTCACCAAGGGGTCTCTATTTCTGAGTGTCATTTTCCTCCCCTGTAAAATGAGAGCAAAGAATACCAATCTCATGGCGGGTGGTTTCTGCTTGGGGTGCAGTTATTGAGGTCTTTCTAGGAGTCAGGCTGGGGGTACACAGAGAAGCAAGACGTTCTTGCTTTTAAGGGACATTCAGGGTAAAGAGGGAGACAGAGCGGCTGGTGCAGGACAATGTGAGCGGTTTTCCTGCAAAGGCCTGCACAGGGGTCCTGGCAGGGGAGTGGGGCCTCTGGTGTGTGTATGAAAGGCCTAGACCCAAGGTGAGATTTAGCTGGGGCTAACGAGGCACAGGAAGCAGGGGACCTCTGCCATCCCATCCCAGGCAGGGGTGTGAAGAGTATTGAGGATCACAAGTGCTCCAGGGCAGGTGAGGAGCAGTGAGCACCAAGGCAGAGCCTTGGAGAGCATGTGTGAACTGGGGGTGCTGGGGCTCTTCAGGAGGTGGGGGCGTGATGGTCCAAGTGTTTTAGAAGTTGAGTCTCGAGGAATGGTGGCTGGGAGGGGAGCAGCTGGGGCCTCCAGTTTACCCAGTATCCGGTAGAGGGGGAGCCTGAGTTGCTGAGGCAGCAGAAGTGGAGAGGGCGTGTGTGCAGTGTAGACACGATTAGTAGCCAGTCACTAGGTTCAGCAGCCTACAGGGGAGGGGCGAGGGGTGCCGGAGAATAAACTCTTGGTGAACACCAGGCCTAGGTGGGTGATTGGATGTACAGGTGACTGGAGAGACAGGGGTGGGTTGGGTGGCTGGCGGACTGAACGGCAAATGAATGGGGGCATTGGCAGTAGGATATCTGGCTGTGGGGCGGGGCTGGCTGGATGTGATACCACAGCTTTGGATATGGGGACAACTGAACAGCTTGGCGTGAGGGTCTGAGATGTTTCCGGGGGCATCTAAAAGGAGGCAGAGCCCAGGCTGCTGGGAGGAGTGAGGTGGACAGTATCTTCATTTCTCGTCACTGGCATTCGCAGTCTGTTAGTTTGGAAACATGTTGGAGTCTCTGGAATTGCAAAGGGAGGGAAAGCCATCAAACACATCATGGGTGTGCCTCGGCTTGGGAAAGGACAGCCCTGCCGGGTTTAGAGGATGGAGGCTTCCTTCCTGATAGTTGTTTGCATTTTAATAGGACACACTAGAATAGCACTGCTGTCCAGCAGAGCTTTCTGCCATGATGGACATACTCTGCACTGCTCAGTGCAGTAGCTCCTTGCATGGGGCTCTTGAGCACTTGAAATGTGGCTAGTGTGCCTGAGAAGGTGAACTTTAAATATTTTAAAATTTAGTCACATGTGGCTGGTGCCTGCCATATTGAACAACACAGATTTACCTAAAATTTCCAAAGGAAAGCAGATACCACTCTCATCCTCAGGTTGTGTGGTCAGGGGTAATTATTGGGTGTCTATTGATTAAGTGCTTATTGATTATGCATTTAAAACAAAAGAAAGACCCCAACAAGAAAGCGACAACACACTTATGTTACATTTCTATGTGCCAGATTCTGGTTTTGCTATGTGAACTGATTCACTTTAAGCTTCATGACAATCCTGTGAGATAGGCCCAGGATTTTGTAGATGGGAACAGCAAGGCACAGAGCATTAGCAGCTGGCTCATGGCCACACAACTGGCAGGAGCAAAGCCAAGCTTGGAAGGGGCAGCCGGGCTGCTGACCGCTTTGCTAGCTTGCATGCAGCTTCATTCGTAGGACCATGAGTTAGGACCTCTCCTTGACACTTCACACTTGGTACCCTATTTTAACCCACATGGGGCTTTGGGGAGCAGAAACAACACAATCGTCCTCATTTCATAGCTGAGGAGATCAGGGCTTAGAGATGTTCACAGGTTCTGTAGGCAGGGGGTGGCAATGGAATAAGATTTTGAATGCAGGGGAGCTGCTGATGATAACCTCTGCAGGACCAAGCCCTTGTACAGCAGGTGACAGCTACCCAGAGCCCTCTCCTGCCCCAGCTCCTGCAGCAACTCTGGGCTCACAGGGCTGTGCATTGCCAGCTCCTGGCCATGTCCATCCCAAGGACACTCCAGGTACTCCCTGAGAATGGCAGGCCAGGACATCCAGGGACTGCTGTTCTGAGCCTCTCAGCCAGAGGTATTTGGGTCTCTTTTGATGGGTTCAATATTGAGCATTTTTACCAACAGCTGTACTGGCCCAGCTCACCACTAAGGAAGACAGTGACCTGGGCAGTTTCCCAGGGAGCCGGGAATCTACAGGCCCTCCGAGAGTCTCAGCGCTCTCATCTGTGCAATGAAAGGGCTGCTCTAGGTCTGTGATTTTTATTTAGAATACATGTTTTTAATTTTATTTATTTTTTGTAAGGAAAGGTACAGGTAAGAATGAAGGTAAACAGGTAGTTGGGCAGGAAGAGACAGGAGGAAGAAGCACTTTATTTTATTTAGTTGTTCATCTTGGTTGTTTCCCCCGTGGCCTGGGTGTGGAACGCACAGCATGTAGATTTATTTGCTAGGCCACGAGGGTATGCCTAGGTGAGCCACGTTTAAACCGTTGTTGGAATTAAAATAGGTCTATAAGAATCATTGTTTTCCAGCCTGCTCTTCAAGCAACCAGAATCACTTGAACATGTGAATGTGCCGTCTGACTCCCTGGCTGAAGATCCTTCAGCTGCTTCCAATGCTCTGGGAGCAGGGCCTGTCCTCACAAAGCTTAGGGTCTAAGGAGGAAGGACACGTTTCATAGAAACAAAGGATTTTCCAATATGGCAGAAAAAGACACATGCTGGGGAAAACACTAAAGCAGCACAAGAATGGTGGCTTTTCTAGAGGATGGTCTGGATGGTCCCTGGAAAACAACTAGCTGGAAACTGTCCCTGTGGAAGCATAAGGGTCCCGAGACGGACGGAAGGACGGACAGACGGACGGACAGAAGGAGAGCAGGCCCAGCAGGATTAAGGACCAGTCAGGAGACCAGCGTGGCTGGTGGAGAATGAAGAAAGGGGAGTTGGGTCAGAAAGGAAAGGGGCTGGAGGCTGGTCAAGGTGGGGAGGGAAACTAATGCAGGACTTTGTAGGACTTGGTAAAATTTGGAATTTTTTTCTGAATGAGGATTTTGAGCAGAAGGGTGATATAAACTAATCGTGTTTTTAAAGCACCAAAGAGGCAGGGACACAGAGTATCCTGGAATGAAATCCTGAAAGGCTTCTTGGAATTGGGTTTATAGGCAAAGTGGGAGGGAGGAAAGCCAGTGGAAAAAAGTCAGAGAGGAAGCCTGGGGCAATTTGAAGGAGCCGCTTAGATTCCTTTGAATTCCATTTTAGTCATTTCCTAATTGCTTGGCTGCAGGCACAAGTCAACTTCTCTTGCTCAGTTTCCTCATCTTGAAATGGGGATAGTAACATTTGGGTAATGATGATAAAGCCCATCATTAACGTATGTGAAGCTTTAGTACATAATAGGAACTCAATAAATCTTTAAGGGGTTCCACCAGGAAACCTGTGGGTTTGAGCAGGGGGAGAAGAAGATGGTGATGAGGTATAATGGTAATAATAATAATAATAATAATAATAATAATAATAATAATAATATAATGATGATAATTATAGGCAGTTAATTCTTGTTGAACATGACTCTTGGCACTAAGCAAAGTTATTCACATGTATCAACTCACTTAATCTTTACAACAAATAGACAACAATGGATTAACCCATTTTTCACATGAAGAAACAGGCTCAAAGAGATTGAACCACCCTCAAGGTCATGCTGTGGGAAACAGGCAGTACCAGGGACCATTCCCCATCTCTTCTGGACTCGAGAGTCCCAGTTCTTTCTGCTTCTGATAATCTCATGGACTCTGAGGTGAAAAGTACAAATGAGTCCCCCTTTCAGAGGTATTTAGATTTTTCGGGGTGGGCTCTGAGGGCAATTTTTCTTTCAATTAAAGATGTTCATTGAAAACATATAACTAAAATATAAAAAAAAATTAAAGGGCAATATAAGAAAACTACCATTTAGAAATCACCGAACTATAATGATGACGCTCTGACAGGGAAATTGGTGTGGGGCAAAGGGCAAGTGAGATTTCTTAGGGGCTGAACCCACTGCACATCCTGTGCTTGCTCCACTCTCCACGCCCAGGCACGTACCTTTCTTCACTTTTCTCTCTGGAACCATGCTCCCTGTAGTCACAGGGCTTTGCAGAAGCTGCATCTTTTACTAGGAGAGCTCTCTCATCAACCCTTTACCTTATCAGTGTTACTTAGCTTTGGTCGTTCTCTCTTCAGTAGCTCCCTGGACCCTACGTGAGGTCAACCTCGGTTTCTGACCTTCCCTTCATAGCGCCGATTTCAGTTTGTGAGTACTCTCTGTCTTCTGTCTGTCTATTATCTACCTACCTATCATCATATTTCAATTTTATTTATTTATTTATTTTAAAGAAAAGATACAGGCCGGGAGAAGAGGAAGAAGCATTTTATTTATTTAGTCGTTCATCTTGGTTGTTTCCGCCGGTCCTGGGGCTTGAACCTCGGACCTTGGGATGTGTGTGGACTGTGTCCAACTGCTACTCTACCAGGGAACTGCTCAAATATATTTAAAAAATATATATAATTCACACACAAAATTCACAAGATTAAAGTTATAATGCTATACTTTCAGTGTACTCACCAGATTATGTGACCATCACCACCAACTGATTTCAAAATATTTTCATGAACCCAAAAAGAAATGCAGTATCTATTAACAGTAATTCCCTATTTTCCTTGACCTCCAGTCCCCAGCAATCACTATTGTTTTTTTTTCCTATGGATTTGCCTGTTCTGGACATTTCATCTAAGTAGAATTCTATAATATGTGGTCTTTTGTGTCCTGTTTATTCCACTTAGAAGAATGTTTTCAAGATTCCTCTGCATTGCAGCATGGATCAATTCTTCATTCCTTTCTGTGACTAAACACTGTATCACTGAATGGATAGACCACATTTTGTTGATCTCTTTGTCTACCTGTTGATGGACATTTGGGTTATTTCTACTTTTTGGCTGAGGACAAGTTTTTCACTTGGACATCATGGAGCATGCATCAGCTCAAGCTAAGAAAGCCAATGTTCCCTTTGGAAAATAGTATGGTTGGTAGCTCCTCAAAAAGTTAAATGGAGAGTCACCCTAAGATGCAGCAATTCTACTTCTAGGTGTCTACCCCAAAGACATGACAACTTCTGCACACACATAAATGTGTATGTGTTCATAGCAGTATTATTCAGCAGTAGCCAAAAGGTGGAAGCAACCCCAATGCCTGTCAATGCATGAATGAATAAAAAAAGTGTGGTATAGCCACACAATGGAATATTATCCTGCCCTGCAGACAAAGGAATGGAGGCTGATTCATGCTACGTGAATGAAATTGAAAACATCTTCACTCCACGAAGGTCGGGGTGACATCTGTCAGCTCACCACTGTCATCCAGTGCAGGCATGTACTAGGTAATCATGAACTCTTGTGGGATGAATGAAAGGTCCTGGCTGATGCCCTGAGCAATGCACCCCTGGGCTGTCTGGCTTCAAATTCCAGAGCAGTGGAGGGGGACCTGCCAGCAAGTCTGAAGGGCGCCAGCTCTGGCCCCCGGCAATCTTTGCCTCTTGCCCTGAACCTCTGATTTCCATCTATACAACATGTTGCCTTGAGAGCCCAGGCATCTTCTAGATGCTCAATAAACTCTCAGGACATTTACCTGCCTGGACCTGCAGCTTGAAGTGTAGGCAGGCGGGGAGAAACATCAGGTAGTGCTGATCCCCAGCCACATACCCCAGTCGAGTTCCTCTCCCCAGAAGGACACCCAGGAGCAGACTTCCAAGGACCCCACAGACCCTTCCCAAGAGGTGCAGGGCTCAGAGATGGGTGTGCAAATAGCCTCTCGCCCAGTCACCTCGGGGCTGGGATTTAGTACGATAAGGCCCCAGGTCTGCATTTTAAAGGCCTGGGTGCCATATCCCCGAAAAACCTCTCCTTGCCCACAGGGGCACTGGGGCACGGGGGCCACTGGGAATACTGTTTCGTCAAATATTGCTGGGCTGAGGAGTTTTATTTGAAAATAATTTTAATTATTCGGAAACTAGGAGTTTAGTAAATGGAAAACAGAGAGCTTTCCAAGGCCACAGCTGGGAAACACTCGCTTTTTACAAAATTCTGCCTGGCTTCCCAGGCCAGCTAAGCACCCTGACACACGAGGGCCCGAGTGCCAGAGGAATCCACAAGGAAAACAAAGCTTATTTTTAGAGAAATATTTTAAACTCAGTTTCAGCGAGCTCAGGAGTTTTCTTGTCTGTCTAGAGTCTTTAATATCTTCCCTTCTATTTCAGAGCTGCCTCTCATCCCAGAGGGCAGGACAGCTCCTATCTGACAAGAGCTATTTCTGCTCAGATGAAAATAAAAGGGCCCCTTCCCCTCCCCCCAGAGAATTAATTGTTTCTAAATATGTCCCTGCAGTCAAGCTCAGGAGCTCTGTTCTTGGCAGGTGTGCCCAGACATACAGTGGGTCTGAGGTCCCTGCGGGCCTGGGTGCCTGCCTGCCACCTCCCGCTCAGCCCTGGTCTGCCCACCGTCCTGCAGGAAGCGGATGACAGCCAGGCCACCGTTTCCGGGTTTTGAAAGCAGTTTTTAAACTTGAAAGAGGCTTGCTACAAAGGGTTGCTTTTCTTCTGTGGGTGCTGTGAACGCTGTCACCTCCATAGACACACTCCCCCACACCAGAACAAACACACTCAGACCCACACATCCAGCAACACCCACAGATCCTCCCTCACACTCCTCAGACACACATGCGACAGCTACACTGCCACACCCACAGCAGCAAACACACCCAAACACACATTCTCGCACACACTGCAGGACACACCCAAACCCACACCCACACATCGATCCCCAAATATACCTACACACATGCAGCAGCAGGCCCGCCCAATACATACTCTCCCGCAGCAACAGACACGCCTAAACCCACACCCACATGCACACAGCTCCCCCAACACCCCCCACCCCCACATTTCCACCCCCACATTTCCACACCCACCCACACAGACATACCCAGACTGACACCCTACAGACACACATATCAGCCTCCTCTGAGATCTACAGAACCCACAGACACAATGCCGCACACACCATGCACCAGTGTTCCCCTGACAGCAAAATCATACACAGAAACAGAACCTGAATACCTGCACAGTGATACCTGCAGACAAGGACACAGATATGCACACATAGACACTCTGCATAAGGCTACACCCCTACAGACCACTTGCCTTGAGTACATACGTACATCCTACGCACACACATATTCTCACTTTCCAGATCTTGCAGACACTGTCAGGAGAGGTCGGGAGACCCTTCTAAGGAAAGGTGGATCCTGGAAGTGCTGTGGCTTCCTGCTGCTCAGGGTGCCCCCACCCCTCCTCCTTCCAGAAGGGCTTCTCCTGAGAAGGGCTGTCCACCTCCGGGCCCTGGCTGCTCCCGGACCCTCCCGCTTCTCCTCTCTGCTTGGCCTGGACAGCAGCATGGAGCTGGAGCTGCCCTGGATGGCCACGGCTCTGCACGTTCCCCCAGTGTGAGCAAAACACATGATTAAAAAGGAAACAACAATGGAGAGTGGGCTCCAGACTCCTGAGAGCAGGTAAGCCTGGAGGAGGATCAGACTCTAAATGCCAAGGTACTCACAGGACCAAAGAAGGTGCAAAGACCCAACTTCCACTTTCAAGAAAATGTGGTTCCTTTCCAGGTTCAAGTGCTCTTGAGTGGGCTCCTCCCAGCCTGAACTACCCTGGGGCAAGACCTGCAAGCAAGTTTTTAACACTGAGCATCTCAGTGCTTGGGCCAGATCTGGCAGCCAGGGCTAGGTCTCCTTGTCCTTTCTGCTGGGGCCTTCCCAGCCTGGCCCTCTCATCTGATTCCTGACGGCTGCGGGCCTCCCAGTCTTCTGTCTGTTCTCATGGGCAGTAGAGCGCTGCAGCAGCTCAGTAGCTGGGTGTTTTCCTTTTACACTCAGCGGTAAATTCTGAGTGAGGGTTGGAGAGCATGAACACATGCCTCTTTCTCTGAAATAATTTAGAAGGTGGAGCGCACTAATTGGGCTGCCTGAAAATAACAGTCTTCAGTCAGTGGACATGACACTATTAAGCATTCTAAACCCCATCCAGTTCTGGGGTCATTTCCACAACTAACCACACAAGAATTTTATCTTGAGTGTAACACAGTCTTCGAGCCAGAATCAGTTATAGTTCAGCTCCCCAGCCCGTGATAGGAATTCTGACTTGTCTTCACTTGCAATTTTTACTTCTATTTCCCTTCATTTACAAGAAAACTTTCCTAAGGGCGATCAAGCCATAGAGGAGAGTTGTGTTTGCTGTTAATTCCAGCCGCTGAAGAAAGACAATGACCTACATTCGCTCCATTGATCTGTGGCAGAGGAAATTTCTGAATGATTCTCCCAGTTTTCCATGCTCCGCTGAGTCTAAAATACAAAACATTAAATCCTAGCTGTTGGGCTTTCAAACAAACCAATTTTTAAAAATGAATGTGGTTTACCCAGAAAAGAAGTTCAACATTCCAGCTGATCAAAGGTACTTGTTTAGAAAAATAAGTTTGGGGGTGAAGTGGAAACAGGGCCTTTGAAATGCAACTTGGCCTAAACGGCACCACATTCTAGACTTTTCTTCTCCATTGCACATTCTTTATGGCCTGCAGGGTCTTGCTCCCCACCCCCACCCCACTCCAGCCTCCTTGGCTTCAGGCTTCCCTTCCCCCAGCACAGAGGCCCTCAGCCAGGGACTGGGCATCTGGGAGAACTTTGAAACTCTTCTCCATCCCCTTTGGCACCAAGCACCAAGCACCAAAGTGCTCCAGTTCACACTAGCGCAATCATCGTTAACGTGAAACAGCTGCTTGGGCCAGGAAGGCTCTACCAGATCACCCCCAACTCCTGCCGGCTCAGCTGGGAGGCTCAGCTGGGAGGCTCAGGCGACTCTGGGCTAATGCAGAGAGGCCAGGGGATGCAAGTAGGGTTGATGCAGTCCAGCTGTGGCAGATAAGAAACACTTGCGAAATCTCTTACCTACTTTGCAAAGTGTCTGAACTGTGCAGGGGAGGAGGATGGAGAAGGAAACACAGGATTGATTTATGAACCCAACTTTTACGTTTAAGAGGGTAGGAAAAAAAAAAACATGCTATGGTTTTGTTCAATTGTATGCAAAGCAGCAGGCAAAATGCTGCATTTTTGGGGGGTCTTCCCTTTTTCTAGAGATCTGGGTTGAATTTGCTTTCTGGCCTCTGAGTGGTCAAAAAGCAGACACTAATCCTTTTGTATAAATAACATGTGTGCTCACTCCCAGAGGAAGCTGTCTGTATAAACAAACATTGCCCAGATAGAAGTTTAACCAGTTTAATCTTCCTTCCCCTCCTCTCTGGGACAAGGACACAACCAGCTTTTCTAAAGTCCAGGCAAAATCAGTTTCTCAGTCCAGGACAGGTTGGGCGGAATTCTCCACTTTTGAGTTCAGCACTGGGCCCAGTAGGCAAGACCCTGCTCCTCCCTATCCCAAGCAGTTCAGTTCCCTGGGCGCCCAGCGAATTGGACCTCCAGCAGCCACTGCAGACATGTGATCCACTTGGTGACTCACAGGCCGGCCACACCCCTTCAGGCCTCCCAGCCAGGCACTGCCACCAGCCAGCCAACACTGGGATGCATCTTATTACCGAGGGGAACAGCTAACTAATGCCCTTGACAGTCCAAATAATTACTTTTTCCCAGCTAAAAGTACTTGTTATAAGAGAAACAGGAGTTTCTGAAGTCGGTTCTGCCAGCTTCCATACTCCACCTCCCACCCCCAGACCTGGGGGATAAAGTGGTGGGAGAAAGCACATTCCCATTAGGAAAAAAAAAAAAAAAAAAAAAAAATCTCTCTCACACATGAATACCTTTTTTTCCCAAAAATTTTATTGGGGGAAAACTACAAAACATTTACAGTACAATGTTTACAGTCACAATTTGTAGTGAACTGATTCCCCAAAATATATTACAACTCAAGTTGACTTATCTTGTTACATTCAAAAACCTACTTCTGTCAAAGTAGTCCAGAGTACATACATACATAGTGCTCAACTGTACCTATGTACAAACAAACTAAAGCTACTGCTCGTTCATCCTGCTGTCCAGGAAAGTTTGGGAAACATTCCTGTCTTTCTACATGGGAAAAAAAAAAATGGCACAAGTTTTGGAAGTTTCTGTAATTGAACAAGACATTTTTGTACTACATACCATTTCAGCACTAAGAGATGGCCTCTTCACTTTATATCTATATTTAAAAATAAGTGGTAAAAATCTTTTCCTTTTGTGCAGTTGAACCCATCCTACATTCAATTTCTCTCAAGCACTAATAGACAAAATACTTATTTGGTTGAGGAAAATTTAAGGCAAGTTCTGGCCCTTCCAAAGGCACTGTGAAGACACCCCCACACCCCCCATTATTGCTACATGTTTTTATTCAGAGTATGTCACAGTAGAAGTGGCGGATAAGCAAACAAAATAACATTTTCTGTTAATTTATAAAGTTGGAATGAGAAAAGTATGCCACACTTAAGCCTGATTGTAAATTATGTGGTTACTTTTATCTTTAAAGTTGGATGGGCTAACAACTATTATACATTCTAAGAAAACTCATAAGGTATTCCTCAAACTACTTCCACAGCATCAAGATAAGATTTCTGTCAAGAAATCATGCAATCTTTCAAAATTTACGTAAACAAGGAAAGAAATTAATGAAATAAATATTACATACAATCTCTTAAATTAAGATTTTTTTTTACTCATTTACAATAAAATAACCAAGTGAAGTTACAAAAGGCATATATTACTGTGAAAAGAACATACACTCCACATTTTGCCGATTAATAATGGCAATCATAATTTAACATAATAAAAGAATATATATCTATTGCTTTTCATCATACTTGATAAATACAGTATGAACAAAATTTTCAATGTATACTTTTCACAAGATAATAAATAAGTTAAATAGTTTTTTTCATATTGAGTTGTGGTGCAGTGGTGCGAATCAACTCAAAAACAGCTAAAAATTCAGCAGTTATTCCCCAACAATTATAAACTAAGCTCTGCCCAAGGCTTCCAGAAAGAGCAGACAAAATGGTTCTAAACTAAACATCCACTAAGTGGTGGAAATGAAACCGGTAACCAGTATGAAACTTTGGAATGCAAGACCCCCCGCCCAGACATAGATAACTTTAAAAAAACCCCCCAAAACCCAACAACCTATGTACTTGAGGACTACCATCAAGGCATATTCTTGGCACAATACTGGATTCTAAAGGCTTACAAGTTTAGCAAGGTGGTAGCTGGCTGGTTTTGTTTACACTGGTCTGAGACAAAGCACAATTCGGAACTTCTCTCACGGTCAGAGTCCCACATCTGGACTGTAACTATAGCTTTTCAAGTGAAGGTCTGGAATGGTGGTTGGTAGCTGCTGGTGCTGGGTTGATTTCCTAAAGTCCCAAACTCATCGGACCTAAAAAAGTTTAAGTGTTTGGTTTTGTTTTGTTTTTTTTTGTTCTATTCGCATCACAACTGCCCTGTTGTGAATATTTTGTTCATCAATACAAAGTTTGTTGGCTTTTTTTTTTTTTCGCTCAACAAGAAGCTCCGTAATAATAATAAAATAATAATTAGAAAAAAAACAAAACAAGAGGAAACCGAAAGGGGAGGGGTGGAGGCCCCTCCAGGCACAGAAGTTCGAGTCCAAGTGCTCGGTCTGGCCGGCAGTCGGCTAGTCTATGAGACCACCCACTCCCAGGGGTGAGATGCAGGGGCGCCCTCCAACATCCCCAGAACGGCCTTCCCTTCCTCCTCACTGGCGCCCTCTTGCCTCAGTCGTCAGAAATAGAGAGGCGGCTGAAGATGGGCAGGCGGCGGCCGGGGTCCAGGCTGGGGGACTCCGAGCCACTGAGGCTGCCGGAGCTCAGGGAACCACTCAAGTAGCTGTCGCGGTCGGAGAGTGAGTCTGGGGGACTAGGGGGCGCGTCGAACACCGGCGACTCCGACAGGCGGCGCGGCAGCTGGAAGCTGAAGGGCGGTGAGGGCGGCGCTGCGGCGCTGGCAGGGAGGGGTGCGCTGGGCGGTGCCGGGGGCTGCGCGGGGGGCACCAGGCCCTGGTGCTGCTGCTGCTGCTGCTGCTGCTGCTGCTGGTGCTGCTGGCTGCGATAGTAGGCGGCGGCCACCGCAGCGAAGTTGTGCGTCTGGATGGCCAGCGGCGTGATGAGGCTGGTCAGCTCCGGGCCGAAGGCGAAGGCGTTGTTGGCGCAAGAGGCTGACGAGCAGGCAGCACAAGGGGCGCCGGGCGTGAGCAGGTCCTCGGCGCCCCCGGTGCCATACAGCAACGCTGCTGCAGCTGCTGCGGCCGCCGAGGCACAGCACGTCGGGGCGCCTGACGGCGTGGAGGCTGCCGAGGCCGAGGAGCAGGAGGAGGCGGAGGAGGAGCAGGAGGAGGCCGAGGAGCAGGAGGGTGGTGGCGGTGTGCGCGAGGTGGGGCTCTCCAGCAGCAGCGGAGACTCGAGGCCCGCCGGGGGCTGGTGGTGGCCTGACGGGAAGCCGGAGAAGCTGAGGCTATGGTGCAGCTTGGGCCGAGGCTCCCGTGGGAAGCCCAGGTGCAGGGGGTCGCGAGTGCTGAAGGTGCGCAGGTCCCCGGAGGCAGCCCCGGACGGCGCGGGCCGCCGCTCCTCTGCGTTGTGGATGAAGTGGCAGCGCGGCCCGTAGGGGCAGAAGCCGATGGTGTGGAAAGTGCGGCACAGCTCGGTCTTGTATTTCGGGTGCCGTGTCAGGCTGCGCAGCTCGTGGAAGCCGTGGGCGAACTGGCACTTTTCGCCATACTTGCACGTGCCGCTCTCCTCGAAGGGCCGGCACAGCTCGGTCTTGTAGCGCGTGGAGTTGATCTGGGAGCCGCCGCCGCCCCCCTTCTGCTGCTGCTGCAGGTGCAGGAGGTGCTGGCTGCGCTCGCCGTTCTCGCTGAACGAACGATCCCGGAATTTGTTCTCCTTGTTCAGGAGGGCCGTGCCTCCGCCACCGCTCCCCGCCGGCTCCTTGAGGGAGCCATAGGTGGCCGGGCTGCCCGCCGCCGCGTTGCCGCAGCTGTTGCCATTAGCCGCGCCGGGGAACTTGGGCGAGCAGCTGCCGGGGCTAGGAGCGGGGTGGGCGAGGGCGTGCAGGTTGCTGGCCGAGTGCCGTCGGAGGAAGCCCGGCGTGAAGCCCGAGCTGGGGGCGGCGGCCACGGGCGTCCCCACCGCCTTCTTGTCCAGCATGCTGTTCAGATTGAGGTTGGCCAGGGATTTCTCCGTCTGCCAAAAGGAGGAGCGGGGAAGGGATGAAAAATGCAACTTCCAGCCTTCTGATTCTTTTTTCCATTTTGCGGATTTCGACTCGGCCCCCACCCTCCACCCATACACGCGCGAAATAATCAGTTTGCGCAGGGAGGAGCCGGGCAGCGGAGGACTTCCATCCCAGGCCGCGCTGGGTTTCGACATGTGATTCTCAGTCCGGTAGCCAGCGGGCTGGGCGGCGCAAACCCCGTCCGAGAAGCCCGGGCGGCGTGGCCGCGGGTCGATTCCACAGAAATTAAAACAACTACAGCAATTTCCTCCAGCCTTTCCTCTCTCCCTGTTCCTGCTCCCTGCCCTTAAAGAACGAGCACACATTACTGCAAATTCCTGGATTGTCTTCGACCCCAAAAGTTAAGGTGGGGACGGGTCCCCCCCAAAGCTGAGGACAGAAGGCAAAGCCTGAAAACTCCGAAGGGCTTCCTGCTTGTCCACGCCTTTCTCCCACCCTGCACCCCCGCGTACCTTGCACAAGAAGTCGATATCGTAGAAGGCGGATAGGAGTGTGGTCGACATGTTTCTGGATCCTCTAATGGTCGGAGCTGCAGGCTGGGAGGTCCGGAGGAGCCCTCGGGGCGGCGTGGCCGGCTTAGAGCCACGACGAATAAAGGGTGAAGGGCGGGGAAGGACAGAAAGTTTGCCGCGGGGGAGAAAAGAGAGAGAAGCAGTGTGGGCTGTGCTGAGGGTGCCCTGGAGTACGGAATGGGGGGAAAGGAGAGAGAAGCTAAGAGCGCTTCTCCGCGCCCCGGGGTGCCCGGCCCGCCCCCCCCGCGCGGAGCCGACGGCAGCTCGCGGACTGCTGGAACTCAGGGGCCTACGAGAGCGCGCCCTATATAGCGCCGGGAGCTCAGCCGCTAGGCGGGCGTGCCGGGGGAGGGGACAGAACACTGACCCCGCCGAGGTCTCCAGGCAACGCCGCCAGCCGGCTGGCGGACGTCAGGCGCCTTCCTGGCCTCCCATTGGCCGCCGCCAATTTTTTCCTCTGGGGGAGGGGACGAAGAGGTCTTGGGGGCGGGGCCCGCAGCCGGGGCGCCGGGGGCGGCGTGGTGAGCTCGGCCCAGATGGGTGCTGTTGGGTGGTGGCGGGAAGATAGGGCTCTTCTAGTCTGGGGCTGCACTGTTGGAAATCCCCGGCACGTTTAAGGTGGCCGGGGTTCTGCAGTCTTGGACGTGTCTTTCCCCGCCCGATCCTGCTGGGCGAAATTGAGGCGCTTTTATCTCCCACCCTCGTTTTTATGTAGAGCGCGGGAATTGCAAAATGCAAGAATACCGCAATTCTCCGCGCAGCCGGTTGGTTTGCAGAGGGGGCGCGGGCCAAGGGCCAGGACTTAGGAGCCGAGGTCTGGGCTCGAGTCGGGTAGGCGGCGGCTCCTGCCCTACTGCACGTGGAGAGGCTGTGGGGGCGGAGGCGGGGGCGGGAGCGGCCACGCGGGCGGCTCCAGCGGCTGTCTCGCCCGAAGGAGCCTGGGCCGGTTTCTCCGCCCCGCTCCCCGCCCAGGCTGCAGTAAACAGGGCTTGAGCGCCGGGGCCTGCGGGGCAGGGCTGTGTCTGAGGACAAGGCGCTGGCTTTACTAATCACATCACAAGACCTTGAGCCCGGGCCAAAGGCGCAGAGTGGTGCGGGGCATCTCGGGCGGGGGAGCTGGCTTGGAGGCGTGGAGGAAAGACGGGGAAAGGCGCGCAGGCATGGAGGCAACTTCCCGCCACTTAGTCCTTCTGCTGGTTGGGCCGGCCTTTCTCAGCCCTCCAGGGGGTTGTGGTGCAGCTGCCAGCCGGGGCTCCCGGTCAGCCCAAGCCTTGGCCTGGTGCGCCTTCCAACTCCTTGCCCGGCCGTTGGGGGCGCTGCACCCCGCCTTAGCTCGTGGGTCGCAGGCTCTGGCTGGGTCATACCCGCGGCCAGGCAGCACTGGGCACCGAGGACAACCGCGATTCCTCCTCGCTATCCCTGGAACCAGAAATAAAGTGCTGGATAACTCTTTGCCAACAGGGATCTTTGGGTATGAGCCAACCCCCCCCCCATCCCTCCGGCTTCCCCAGGTGTCCTGTGAGGCTAAAGCTGCTTACAGCCGGTGGGGTGGGGTGGGGGCACCGGCGGCTTCTTAATACAAAAACTACTTGGGCCGTCAGGGAGCCTGGGCCAGGGTACTTACCACTTTTTGTCTATCCATCTGCTGCCGTAAGTATAGAGCTGGGGTGGGGCGGGGGTGGGAATCCAGGACTTCACACCTGGCAGCCCGGAGTGCACTGGGTCCCTACTGGAAGGTGCGGTACCCGCCAGGCAAGGATGCTGTGCTCCTGGCCCACAGGAGCATAGATGGGTCTTTTTTCTTGTTGTATCCCCTTGTACTCACTTCCATTTGAAACTCATTACCTGTGTCAACCTGGAATGGCATGGCCAGCAAGGCCAGTCATTCAGGGAAGCCATCCTTAAAAGATTTCAGCTTGTTTGTAGTTCCCGCTGCCAGTCGTCCTCCCCGTCAGGGTAGGGCTGCTAGGACTATAGCATCTGTAAGGTAGGGTCTGGGGCCCCTAGAAGTCAGGTCATCTTAGGCAAATCATATAATCCTTGGTACGTGGGTTCCCTTGTAAAACTAAGATAACTCCTGCTTTACCTCATCTCTCACCTCTGTCGATGTACAAATGAGTTATCTATTAAGGCATTTAAAATACAAATATAATCCATCTTATTTATTAAAACAAACTGACAGCAGAAAAAGGGGAAAAGCCAGGCATCTGGACTACAGGCAGATGGGTGGAGGTCCACAGAACCATGAACGCAGAGCAGCGGGAGCTCCACATCTGGAACCCCAGAGCCTGCAGCAAAGGAGTGGCCTGAGAGGGGCCCTCGGCACTTACCACTCAGCCTAACTGGTGCCTGGACCGGGCTGGGCAACTGTGGCTGACATTCTTAGCCAACAATGTTGAAGAACCCTGACTGTTCAGTTTGGTTCCTTTTTGAAGTGACCCCAAATGCAAGAGCGTGTGCTAGCCCTCCAAGTTCTGAACATCTCCTGAGAATGCATCTGGAAAGTGGGAAAGAGCCATTGTCCTAGCTACTGCTGTTAGAAGTCAGCAGTAAGGGCGCAGATACAAAAGCAGGGGAAACAACTGTCCCATCTGTCCTAGGCTGGCCACAGTCAAAACAAGATAAAAATTGGGTAATTCCCAGCTAACAGCCATGAGAACACCCATTTTGCAGGCTTAGAAGGATTCTGGAGATAATATGTAAACATACTATGGACTATGCTTTGGTACAGAGTACCTGCTGTTGTACATTTAAAAAAAAATTATGTAACTGCTTTTATTTCATTTTAAATGGAGAAAAAAAATACTGGTCTTTTCCAATAACCTGGGCTTTGCTGAGGCCCATTTCATAATTATTCTACCATGGTTATCACTACATTATGCCAACAATTCCCTGAGTTCTTACTAGCCAAGTCTTCTCAGAACAGAAAGTAATGTTAAGTTGGCAATTTTCCATCAAGTGTGGGCCACCCAGATGCCTAACTAGGTAATTAATTCAGGATCACAGAAAACATATTTTAAACTGAACGGTGTAAAACCACTTGGAGAATTTCCTGTTCTCTTTAGGACAAAACTTTGGACACTAAGTTAACTTTTCCTACAGAGCCTTTCTCTGTACTTCTAGTGAAGCTGAGTTTTTAGCGTCAGGTGTTTTCCTTCAAAGAGAGACATCTTATATTTGAAATACAAGCCCTTCTCCAACAGTATCTGATCATATCAAACTCTCCTCTAAACTGCCCCTTCAGACTGTCAAAAATCAATAAAATAAATGAATGCTCACCTGAGAAGTATTTAAATATTTACACAACCTAAAAGCTGGACCAAGTTTATATACTATTGCTGAAAAGGCTTTTGTCAGATAACTAGGATGAAAAATGAATGTGGATGAGGCTACAACCTATCCAAACTATGAATGTCAATATACCCTGGTAACTCATACTCTGAAATTAAAAATTAAAAATGGCAAGCCTAGGGAAAAACAGGACCAGTGGTAAATAAAATATGTGCAAGAGCGACACCTGCTGGGTGCCTGTGGGAGAGCAGGGCTTGGACAGCCAGAGAAACTTGATGGTTTCTAGATTAAATCTCTGCTTATGGATACACGTGTTTTCTGGCATCTTCAATGAGTAATTTTTTTTTTTTTTAAAGGAAAAGTGTAGGCAGGAATGAAGGCGAGTGGGCAGGCAGGGAGATGAGGAAACATTTTTTGATTTGTTCTCACTGGTTGCTCCCCCAGACTTGGGACTTGAACCCAGGGGTATGTGGCCTGTGCTCCTTTGGAGGTGAGTGACCTAATAGCTACTCCATTAGGGTTCACTGAGACTCTTTTTGTTAATGCCACTAAGAAAATGATAGTAACAGTGTAGGCATCAAATAAGTCATTTATTCTGGCTCCCCTTTCCCCCGGATGCTTTAATAGCTAAGGATCTGTGCTTTCACTGGATGGCAAAATCAGGTTTCCCAGCATTAGCACAAACACGTTTTGGGAGGGGCAGGAGCTCTCTCGGTGTGTCTCAGGATTAGGGTGGCATTTGTAGGTCGCTGAAGGACTTACACATGCAGACAATAAAAACAACTATTTGTATGAAGTTGATCTTTCATACTCCCAGGACCCAACATTTGGAACATATTTCTGCCTTTGCTAAAATGGAATACAAAATTTTATCCAAATGGGCTGTTTGCCAACTAATCCAACCCCTATAGCCATTAAAAAAACAAAAAAACGGGAGTGGGGTGTGTGTTAAAACCCAATCCTGTGTAGTCAATTCACAGAAAATGCAGGGGCTGCTAGAATCCTGAGGGACAGGAAACTCACTCGGCCCCACAGGTGGCCTGCACCTGGAATGGTAAATATTCAGCGTGGTAGCCTCACTTCCTACAGTAGCCGCCATATAAGGCTGCCTTGAATGAATGCACTGAAGGAAAATCTTCTCTAGGGAGGGACTAGACTTGCAGAAGTGTGGGAGGCATGAAGGGGAGAAAATACTTGAATGTATGGTCAATGCAGATTTAGGGGGGATAACCCAACTGCCCCACCCATAAATGTCAGCTTTCTTTAACAAGACGTTTCTGTCCTTCAGAGAGTTAACTGACTTGTTTCTGCAGGAGAGTCGGAAGCACTGAGAACTTGGGTGTCTTCCCTTTCCTTTCCTTCTAAAGAGGCCAGCAGCCTCAGGCAAGCCAAAGTCCTTTCCTCCAGAATGCGCAGTCTCGTGAATTCCACTGTCTTCAGAAACTCTGCAGTTGGTGGCAGCTCTCTGAAGAGCTGTGCTAGGCGATGGCACTGCTCTGATGCTGCCCTTTGAAGGTGGCCAAGCCTTTCTGGGCAGAGGGCACACTGGCTAAACTTGGAAAGGAGAGGGAAGAGGTGCTTCTGGAGGTATTTCACGAAGATCAGGGTCTCAGCCCAGAAATTGATTTCTTCTTTTTCAAACAGGTAGTCTTCTTCCACCTAAACCAAAGGGAAAGAGCCAAATGTCAATCACATTGAGGATGTTGACAGGCTGGGGTCTGGAGCAGTCCTGCCAGATGCAGAAGCACTGTGTCCCCTCCCCCACCCATCAGAGGGTCCTCTCTTGCCTGTCAACACCCATGTATACACACCACTTGCAGCCTTGAAGGTCACCTTGTATTTTCACTGTACTTCTCTACTGGAGAGGAATAATTTTCTGCAGACTGAATATGACCTTTGATAAAGATGTGTTTGTGGTTCAATGCCAAGATATTTTGGGGGCCTGGTGCTGAAGAGGACCTTAAAATGGGAGTGGGCCCTAGACATAAAGTTGCATCATAAATCAGGGAAGACAGGAAGGGAAATCTTAGCAGCAGAACAAAGAGTAACAGGAGACACTAGTCTCTGAGTCTGAAACCAAATTTCTATAATACTGGGAATTTTCAAAGTCATTTTATCACAGACTCTTTATCGTATCTCCACATTTCCCATAGACAGGCTTCTTTCAGAACTCTTGGCTTGCTGGGGACGTCAAAATAGCATGCGGAGGCAGACTGGGAGAGATGAGTTCCAGTTCTCAAGATGCTTTTGCTGCTTTCCTGGTCCTCAGTTTCCCTATCTGCTCGCTGCTCTTTGAGGGGGCTAATGGTTTTCTTCAAGCAACAAATAGCCCTGGAAGGACCTTGTTTCTCTGGAAAGACTTCCCCTAACCACGGGGGGGCCCCTGGCTCCTTCAGTGCCAACTAGTTAAGACTCCTCTATACCTGAACTCTCAGATTCCAAGGAATAGAAGTCCTCTCCCTCTACTGTTCTACATTAGAGCTCCAAGAGCCAGCATGCGTGCCACCTACCCCGGCACCCCCAGGAGCACCTAGCAGCTCGCTTGCAGCAGTACGGTAGGCACAGGTAGCCTGTACGTGCTGTATCCAGTGGGTCTGGGACACTCCAACCCTCCCGCTGCTGCCCCGAGGCCGAGATTACCTGATGCACGCTCTCCGCAGGAGCCACAAGGTCGTCACCTCCTCCCAGCAGCCACTCCAGCAGGACTGGGAGGCCAGCGGCCAGCTGGCCCCACTGCTGGAGCAGGTCACACAGCACAGTTAGCGCCAGAGTCAGTGCGACTGAGGCATCTACCTGGCAGAAGGCAAATTCTGTGGAAATCAGAGGGCAAGCAGTGAACGTGCTGCTCAGGGCCTCAGGAGGGTCACTGCCCCCAGCCTGTCAGGAAGCTGATGGGGCAGGCTCCCTGAAAGTTATTAATCCACTCCTGAGTCCTGCTGTTTACACAGACAGAATGAGTCAGAGGCCTGAACCTCATTATCCCAGTGTGGACAGAAGTAGCTCCACCTGCACCTCTAAACCTTTATCTCCCTCAGCCCGTCTAGTGGAAGTGGAAGGATGTCAGGAAAGCTGCCCACCCCACGTCTCCTCTGCAGGCCTGGCACAGGGCCCCTTCCTCTGAAATAGAATCCCGATGGGTACAACAATCACTGAGTCTCTAACACCTTAGAGCAGGGTGCCAGCACACTTACATGGTCAGAGAGTAAATATTTTAACCACCGACTATATGGAAATACATCGTTGTGGCTGTGGTCCAAAAAAACTTGAATGGTACAGTCAAATTTTGAATTTCATGGCATTTTCATGAGTCACCAAATACTCTTGACTTTTTCCAACTATTTAAAACTGAAACCCATTTGGCGTTCCTGGGCCAAATGACACAGGTAGTAGGCTGGATTCAGCTCCTTTTCTTGCAGTCCTCCGTCTTAGAGTGAATTCACTTTTCAGGTACTTGTCCTTCTAGCTGGTTGCAGGAGGGGTGCTGAGAGAGTAAAGCGGGATGCTAAAAGAGGAAGTTGATTGCCTGGGGGAAATGATTGCTCACTTCACTATTTTGCCTTCGTCCTAAGTATGGGAGAGTGTCGACACTTGTGCTAACAGCCCTACTCATTCCAGCCCAGCCTGGAGGCAGCCTGACATCCTGCACACAGAAGTGAGCCTCTGTAGATCCACCCGTGCAGAATGCCCTCTCTCAGTGACTGACTTCTGTTCGGACCCTGTTTTCCCAAATTCGGATCTCCAACTCCAGCACATGAATCTGGGTGGAAACAATTCACCCAGGAAGACCCTTGCAGAATGCACAGGAGATGGCTTAGAGTCTGGAATGGAAGGATGAGCTCCCCAGTGTGTTGAACCAGGGTTGGCGAGATGACCCACTGAGTATCTATTATGTGCCAGGCCCTAACCAAGCACTTTCTCGCCAATCTTAACATCATATGGGCTGGGTTCACAGGTGAGGAATCCAGGGCTAAGATAACTCACTTACGCACAGTCATAGAGCTCTAGCTGGTTATCAAGAAACGGGATTTGGCAACAAGTTGCCTGGTGCATGCAGAACACAGGTCCGGAGGATTTGCACCAGCATTGCAGAGAGGAGGTTTTTTGTTTTGTTTTTTAAATGAGAACATGGAAAGTTTACATGTAATTGAGAATTACACCGGAGCACTAATGATAGAGGGGTTGAGTACTCTAAAAGGTACCCTGGGAATGAGAGCTGAGTTTCGAAGGGAGGAACATGTTCAAAAGATGGTTGGGATTCTTGTCATCTGGAGGAGGTGTAACTGTTGTCACTGGTGGTGAAGAAAGTCACTGTGTTGGAGAGGAGGGTTTTTATGGCAAGAAAGCAGGGCTGGTGGCCCTCCAGCAGGGCAGGGACTATGCGGAACATATCGCAGCGCCGGACTCAGGAAGCAGCCAAGGGCTGGACGTTCCCATTCTCTGAGTCCCGAATCACCCTCTAGGATACCTGCTGCTTGGGGCCCAGCTCCCTGTGATGCATCCACAAACCAGGATTTAAAACAGGGAACAGCAGAAGGAAAAGGGGAGAGGAGGAGGCAGAGGCGAGGTGCATTTTCGGTTTCAGGTCTGAGTCCCATGTCGCTCCAGCCTTACTACAATACAATCTGTGTTTATTTCCACCTGATTCCTCTGTGTCGTTCTCCCCTGGTTCAGGATCTGTATGGGATGGGGCTACAATTTACTGGCAGCTGTCAAGCCTTACAGAATTGGAAATACACATGAAGGCTTAAACATACCATACGTGCTTGAAACATACCTACTGACAGCTCTGGAGAGCATGAACTCTTTCCCTTTATCCCACGTGATTTAGTCTGGACACTAACGGGGGCTGTCACAGAGAAAGCAGGCAATAAACGGTTAACCAGCACCACTGTTGATCATAACGAACACTCTCCTCCTATTGACCCAAATGCTGCGCCCACAAGAGAGGAGGAATCCCTGTTTAACAAACGAGGGCGCTGTGCTCTGCGGGGCTGGGTAGCAGGTCCAGGTTGGCACAGTCAGCAGTGGTGGCACTGAGCTAAGTCCCTGCGGGCACAAGCTACCCGCTATAGTGGAGAAGCCCTAGCACCCCTTTGAGATGAAATCACACCTGGTTTTATCATTATTTCATTACAAAAGTCCCTCCCAAGGCTCCCAGCTTTGGGAAAAAGTCTATGCTTTGGAAAAAAAGTCAAAGTCCTAAGTATCGTGGCACCTGAGCAGGCATCTTATCTTGAAACCTTTCAGAAAGATCTCCCCTCTGATTCAGCTCCTTCTGCCCAGCTTCTCCCTCCGCCTTTTTTTTCCCTTTAAGACAAGGACTGAAAGCACCGCAGGTAAGTAAAAACTAGTGACCTGTGTATCTGCAGTTGAGATGACACTCCTGTTGGGGCTACAAGGAACGTAAGAGGGTGACCAGAGATGCCATTGTTGCACCTGCTCCGCCACACAGGACAGGTGCCCTGCACCATGTGCCATGGCCCAGGCTTTGGGAATGGAGAGTCAGGAATGATAGGCACGAGAGAGCTGATGTGGTTGGAAGTGGATCGAGACAGAATTACAGCTACCTATACACAGACCACCCTGCAAGGTGAGGAGTGAAGACGGAGAAAAGCTGGGATGGGGAGGGATTAACTGGATTTAGGTCTCCCACTTCAGGAGTCAGAGGTGACCCGTCTAGTTCCCTCTTTAACTACCTTGTGCTGGACAGAGAGCTCAGCCAGAACAGTCCTGATCTCCACTGGCCAAATGCCTTGCGAAGTGCAGGGAGAGGAGGGAGAGGAACTTGTCACCTAAACGTGCAGGCCAGCCAGGCTCTCACAGGCTCACCAGTCCATCAAGGAGACAAGAGAGCAAGCAGCCAGTAACAAGAATGTCTGAAGAATCTGCTGTTTGTCTAAAGTAGCCAAAACAATCTAGAAAAATACAGCAAAACTAGAGGATTCATACTTCCTGATTTCAAAAATTATCACAAAGCTACCGGAATCAAGACAACGTGGTACTAGCAAAAACACCAAAGATGACAGAGAGCAATGGAACAGAGCTGGGAGTACAGAAATAAACCCTCACTGACAGTCAGCTGATTTTCAGAAGGTTGTCACAATTTAATTGGGGGGAAAAGAATAGTCTTTTCTTCCTCTCTTTTAAAGGAAAGGTGCAGGGAGGAATGAAGATGAGCAGCCAGGCAGGCAGGAAGAGAGAGGAAGAAACATTTTAATTTATTTTGTCTAGCTGTTCATCTTGGTTGTTTCCCTTGACCCTGGGAAGCAAACCTGGGTCCCTAGGATGCAATGTGGACCAAGCTTGGGCAGAGGCCATGGACCACTATTCCATCAGGGAGCCTCAGAACAGTCTTTTCAATGGGACTGCTACAATGAAGTTGGGTCCTGCCTCATATCATGTACAAAAATTAAATCAAAATGTATCAAGACCTAAGTTTAAGAGCTAAAACCATAATACTTTTAAAAAGAGACACAGAAGTCAATCTCTGTGAACTAGGATTAGGTAAGGTTTCTTAAACAGGAGATCAAAAATAAAACAACAAAAGAAAAGTTAGAGTTCATCAAAATCAGAAACTTTCATGCTTCAAAGCTATCATTAAAGTAAAAGGACAACTCAGAACTGGAGAAAATATTTGTAAATCCTACATCTGACAGGGGACTTGTATTAGAAAATATAAATAACCCTTAACGTAATAATAAACAAATAACCCAATTAAAATATATGCAAAGGACCTGAATGGACACTTCTCCAGTAGACAAATAACCAAGAAGCACATGGAAAGATCCTTAGCATCACTGACCACCATGAAAGTGAAAATCAAGACCACAGTGAGATACCACTTCATACCCACTAGGATAACTAGAATCAAAAAGACAAGATAATATATGTGGGCTAAGGTGGAGAAACTGGGACTATGCAAGGAAACTGGAACCCTCACACATCACTGGTGGGAATGTAAGATGGTGTAGCGGCCTTGGAAAACAGTCTTGGAGTTTTCTTCCTACTTCTAGGCATCTATGTAAGAGAAATAAGTAACATATGTCCACGATATCTTGCACATGAATGTTCATAACAGCCTTACTGACAACAGCCAAACAATGAAAGTAACCAAACTGTCCGGCAACTGCTGGATGAATAAAATGTGGTATAGCCACACACTATCCAGTGGAATATTATTCTTCCATAAAAAGAAACTAAGTACTGACACTACCAGAAAGATGCATCCTGGAAACATTATGCCAAGTGAAAGAAGACAGACACAAAAGACTACATAGCGTGTAACTCCATTTATATGAAAGTCCAGATCAGGCACATGCACAGAGACAAAAGTAGATTAGTGCTTGTCAGGGGTTCAAGAATGGGAAGAGTGGGGAATGACTGCTGACAAAGTGTTTTTTGGGGGGTTGTTAAAAATTATATAATGGTGATGAGTATACAACCTTGTGAACATACTAAAATTTGTAGATTATAGTTTTATTTTTTGCCCCCTACCAGTTTGAGTCTCAAAACTGTGTCCATGGCTTTCAGAGCCTGCACTTTAGCTGCTTGGGCCACAGAGCGGGGGTTCCATTTGTACATTTTAATTTGGTGAATTTGATGGTATGTGAATTATATCTGGGCTGGGGAGTAGAGAGAATGTGGAAGGCAAAACAACATGCCCTCCCCGCCAAGATATTCATGTCAAGTCCCTGGAACCTGTGAATGCCACCTTAATTGGAAAAAAAGGTCTTTGCAGATGTGATTAAGTTATGATGTTAAGATGGGGAGATAAACTTGGATGATTAAATGAACCCTAAATGCCACCACAAATGACATAGTGAGAGCGAGGCATAGGGAGATTTGACACCAGAACGCGCAGAGAAGCTGCTGTGATGATAAAGGCAGACTGGAGTGATGCGAGCCAAGGGGTGCTGGCAGCCCCCACAGGCTGGGAGAGGCAAAGAGTGAATTTTTCCTGGAGCCTCCAAAAGAAGTGTGGCCCTGCTGACACCTTCATTTCAGACCTCTGGTCCCCAGAACTGTGAGACAATACATTGCTGTGTTTTAAATCACCACATTTGTGGCAATTTGTTACAGTTGCCACAGAAAACTAACACAGGGGCCATAGAAGGATAACTGCTAAATAGTATGATATTTCTTTTTGAGGTGATGAAAATGTTCTAAAACTGCTTGCGCCGATGCTGGCAGAACTCTATGAATGTACCAAAACCCAGTGAATCGCACCCTTGAAATGGGGGACCTGTAGGGTATGTGTATAAGTCTATCTCAGTAACAATGTCATATTAAAAAAAAGTTGTATTTCTGAAGCCGGTTCCAAATGCTGGGAGGAAGCCTGACCATAGCACCTGCCTTGAAAGAGCTCACGGAAATTCGAGCAGCTTGGACAAATGCTCAGAGCCCTCACTTGCTTTGGGGACTCTGCAGGGGTGAATGGTGGTCAGCAGATAGGGGGTCTGAGAAGGCTTCCTGGAGGAGCTGGGACTCTGCTTGGAAACAGGTGCTGAAGGTCTTCTGTGTGACCAACACTGTGCTCAGTGCTGGGAGAAAGCAAGGCAAGTATCTGCCTTCAAGAAGCTGGTGGTCTAGGTGGGAAGGTAAGGCAGTTCTCAGGCTGCAGTGAAGACATCATGTGCTCAGTGGAGTGGCCAGGGGAGGGAAGAGGTCAGTGTGGGGAGAAATCATCTCTGAGACTGGCTACAAAGCTAAGGCAAGAGTGAAATATACCCCGGATCCCTCTGGGAGTGCTTCAGATGGGTAAGGTGCGCTGGTACTCTCTTATCTGTCATAGGATTCTACGAGGGGGGCTTTTCTGTTCTCTCCTTTTTTTTTTTTTTTCTCCAAAGATGCAGACAGGAATGAAGGCGAGTAGGCAGGCAGGAAGAGGAGGAAGAAGCATTTTTATTTCATTTCCATTTAGCTGTCCACATTGATTGTTACCCGCTGGATCCGGGACTCGAGCCCAGAGATATGCGACTTGCTCCTAAGGTGATTGACCTAACCACTGCACCACCAGGGTTTGCCTACAAAGGGAATTAACAGTCATTTGGAAGTGAGTTGGAAACCCAACTAAAGAGCACTTAGAACTGGTCGACCTAGGGTCCTCCATCCTGATGGATAACTCACTTGTACTGGGGGTGGGGGGGCAAACAAGAGGCCTGTTAGCTGCCACAGTGGAGACAGCCACACCCGGGCTCTCCTGCCAAAGCTGAAGCTCAGAAACCCTTACTTGCGGACACTCCCGACGTGAGCCTGGGAGTCCCACTGCTGCAGACCCAGGCTTCACACAGTGTGCTGGGCCCACTACAAATTCCAGCCTGTGTCCTTTCACTAGGAGAAGTGATCATTTACTTCTAGGCAGGTAAACAGGCAAGTCAGACTTTAAAGTCATCTTCAGCTGTGCTGACTGACACGAAAATGTCAACGTAGATTTTTTTCCAATCCTGAAAAACATCTCAGACCACGAATTAAAGGCATACTATCTGATTCTAAAGTATCATGGGGGAGATGCCTTCTAGACTAAGTCCATTTGTCAAGTCTCCTTCCCAGTCTTTCCCTAGACAGGTCAAGTCAGCAAAGCAAATGCTGAGTAAATGGCTGAATGCTTCCTACTCCTAGCTCTGCAGAATCCTTTTTTAGGCAGTTGTGGAAAATCCCTCACTCCACCATCCCGCCAACTTCTCTATCCTCTACCCACCCACCCATTTACCCATCAATTCAAGCTTTTATCTCCCCACAAGTATTTATCAGTCACCTGCTGTGTGAGAGGACACCGTGAGAAACATGAAGAAAATCCCAGTTCCTTCTCGCAGAGCGGACAGTTGAGTCAGAGGCAAGCTGCCACATGAAGTGCCAGGCAACAGTCCAGGATGTATGTGATGGGAACTAATGACACCACTAGCAGCAGTAATGAAAGGCCAGAACAGGAAAAAAAAAGTGTGGGGGGAGGGAATGCTTCATGGAGGGGAGCCGAGCAGCAGAGGGTTAAGATGCCAAGCTTGGCTGGGACGAAGAGGAAGAGGGAGATGAGGCCTGCACAGGGAGGGCGCAGCGTTCACAGGGGAACTGGAGATGAGGCTGGAACAGGTCTGGGGAAGCAACACCAGCGCCTGACTGAATATTACTGTGCCTTCTTTATCCTAACTGAAAATAATTTTAAGATTCACTATGCTGTCTCTAGACAGCTTCATTATTTCTGCCTTCTTCACAGATGTCTTCACTTCCCCTCAGCAGGGCAAGAGCCTGAATTTTAATTAGTCAGGAGAAGTAAGCAAGAAACCAAAGCTTGGCTCATCTGCTGAATCGGCCATTTAACTCTTCCTGGGCTTGTCAGAGCTGCTCTGCCCTCTGCCTTTCCTGGCCTTCACTCCTGAAGTCCGGACCCTTTGCTATTTAACCATAGGAGAACCAGATGTGCAGGTCAGTGCTCCCAGCCCCAGTATGCACCGGGGCAAGTTGCAAGGTGTGTGTGGACTGGATGTGTGCCGCTCCCTCTTCTAAGTCAGTGTCCCCTCATCTACAGCCAACCTCCACTCCAAACCTGGTCTGGTATTAAGTTTCTAGAAAGGAACGCAGACATCACTTGGCCCTGGTAGATTCCTCTTCCTCCTACTTTTTTTTAAACCTTGGAAACCAGTCTTTAAAAAGTTTTTTTTTTTTCAAGAGAAAGGCAGGCAGGCAGAGCTGAAAGCAGGCAGGCAGCAGGCAGGGAGGAAGAAAGAGGAGCAAGAAGCACTTTCTTTTGTTCATTTCCCGGCTGTGAACCTGGGTCCTTGGGCTGTATGTGGACCGCACCCAGGCACAGGTTTAATCCCTGAGCCACAGGACGTGCTGGAAACCATTCTTTAAAAGGCTGTACACCGAGAAGCAGAACCTAATCAAACATATAGCTCAGGGATTCTAAGGCCTCAAGGGACCCCGCAGAAGTGGACAGGGGTGCCAATGGACGGTTTAGCCTTCACACAAGTTTGGTACAGCTCACTTTTTTTTAAAACCAAAACTTTTCTCATAAAAATCAAATTTCTAGCATCTTCTGAAAATTCAGAAAATTAGAATCTGGTGTCTCTAGGTCTGTATTTTAAGGTGACAACAGTTGCCTGGAGCAGGGTAGCAGTCATGTGCTACAGGACGAACCTGTGCATCCAGCTGGGGACCACCCTTCTGCTTCCCACCTCACCTTTTCACAGGCGTCCATCACTTGTGTGGCTCCTGTGGACAAGCGAATTTGTGACCCTGAACAAGGGTGCTGCGGAAGGCAGCTGACCCCAGGTAGCCCCTTTGCTTTACGGAGGAGAGCATGCACCCCTGACTAAAGCTCTCCTCTCACTAGTCTCTCTGGGCCTCCCTTCTATCCTCCAGCTCTTGTCACTGTGATTTCCTCACCATTCCCTTGTCTGGTAGATACCCTTACTCATTCTAACTGAGGCCAACATCCCTCAGGTGCCAAGTTGAGGTCCTGTGATATGGCTTCCTCAGCTCACTGTGACCTTTTCTCTCCTCAGGTCTACATAGTGCAGTCGTGTTCTCACAGATGGTGAGGGAGGATGGCATCCAAAGACATCTTTGTCTTCCCAGTACTGTTCAGAAAAATAGCACTGGGCACACAGGCTATCACCTGCTTGGCACATGATTAGAGTCTGTACTAAGCAATTCACTGAAGACTTGTGCTTCGCCAACGGGAAAACTCAAGCATTCGAAGAAATTAGGTTATATGTGTAGAGAAGACTGCAGTTGCCATTTTATAGTCAAGGTTTTGAGGTCTGGAAAAGCAACTTGTTCAAGATCACACTGATTGGTAAGTGGGTGGACTGGATACAAACCCAGGCTTGTCTGACTACAGAATCCATGTTCCTGACCATTCTGCCAAGCTGCCCACTTACTAAGTGTGGAATAAACAGACGGATGGATGAACAGACTGATTATTTTGTTTGACCTCCCAGATCCATATTTTGTCTTTCTCCACCCCACTCAGAATCCCAAGAGGTGGACCTCTACAAACTGCCTTATCCAGGTTTCCTGTCACCTGAATCCTAGCTGGATTCATCAAATCAAAAGGGATGTTGAGATCTGATGAGATCCTGGAAAGTCTCCCAAGGTGCTGGGGGTGGCCGTACCATGCCCCTTCCCAGTTTCAGCTCACACCACAGTAACCCCAGCCCCGCTGCTGTCAGCTGTAGGGTGGTAGGAGTGATGATAGATTCCTACCGCTGTTAGTCTTGAGGTGTCTCAGCATTACTGACTTCCCTTTACCAAGTGACTCTTGACCTCACCCAGTGGGGAGGTTGCCGCCCTGGGGACATTTATCAATGTCTGGAGACATTTCTGGTTGTCACGTTCAGAGGAGGTGGTGCTTCTGGCATGTAGTGGGTAGAGGCTAGGGATGCTGTCAACTACCCTGTGATACAGGTGGCTCTCCCCTCACCCCCACTGGTGTCAACAGTGTCAAGGCTGAGAAAACCTACCTGAGCCCGACCCACCCCCTACACAACCACAAACAGTTCCTTCCGCGAGTCCCCTTCAAGTGACCAGTCCAGCAGATGAGTGGATGGAACTCTTAAGTGCTCATCAGGACAGAGGTCCAGGTCTCTACTGGAGCAGATGAGAAGGTTCATCTCTTCTCTTCCTTTATTCTGGAAGGTAAACCTTAGCTCTCCAGACAGAGAGATGGCAACAGGTGCAACGCAGCCACCTGAGATGAAAAGCCTGCTACAGCCCTTTCTGTCTAGAGGTGGAAGTTTTTTCTAGGTCTGAAGCGAAAGGATAAAAACACCATCATTTGAAATTCTAAAAATATTTGTAGAGGCACACCCTGATCGAGTAATGGTTAAGTACAGTCCACATACATCCCAAGATCCTGGGTTCATGTCCCAGGGCCAAAGGGAACAACCAAGATGAGCAACTAAATAAATAATATACATAAAATGCTTTCTTCTCCTCTCTCTCTTCCTGCCTGCTTCTGCTCACCTTCATTCCTGCTGGACCTTTCCTTAAAAATAAATAAATAAAAATACTTGGGGGAGGGGATCCTTTTAAATATTAATTTTTCTTCATTTTCCAGTCATTTTCAAATAAAATAAGTGACCCAGGTTCCCCAAAGTTTCTGTGGACCCAGCTCCTATAGAACTAGGCCCCCAAAGATAACGTCACATGCCTGATGAAAATACCTTCCTGGCACCCTCTCATGAAATCAGATACTCTAGCAAATCCATTGTTTTCACTCTAAAGAAAAGGTATATTTCTTTTAAACCTTTAAAGTTTAAAAAAAATCTCTAATTAAAAACCATGGACTGACCTCAAATCATTGGAGGGTGGGTGTGTGTGTCTGCCAACTGTTTTAACAAAGGAACACAGCCAGAATGAATGAAAACAAGTAAGCACTTCTTATTCAGCAGGACCACACTTCACCGAAAAGGGATTGATAAATTACGGCTAGTTAATAGTACACTCAGCTCAAAGCTTATAAAAATAATTTTATTTGTTCACGTCCAACCACACCAAAGAATAAGGAATGGACTCAAATAAATATCAACCTTAGGCAAACAAGCCTATGAAAGAGACCTGGTTCTCGCGGGGATTTCAGACTAGGGAGGAGGGAGTGGCATCCACTGGCTCTCAGCCTCTCAGCATACTGAAGTAGTACCCAGTTTTGTGTGCTACTCCATGTCCTGTTTCTTGTGGCTACCTCCCAAGTTCAGCATGAAAGAGTAGGTACAGGTAGGCCTCTCGCCTGGTTGTTCCAGAGCAGGCTAACAAAGGCCTGTCTGGGGTCCCTGGCATGGGAAGGAGCCATAGTGAGGAGTGAGCTGGGTCTGGACTAGAGATGCTCTGGATAATAGCATCTGGCCCACAGTCTTCTTGCTTCCAGTCTTATCTTCCTAATCACCAAGTCTTCAAGGTGTCTAAAGTCTTCTTCTAAAAGCCTTCAGTGGCTTCTCAATGCCTGAATATCCTAATTCTTTCACATGGAAGGCTCTCTGTTTGGCTCCCTTGCCCCACCTGCGGCCCCCGAAATACTTTTACAGGGATAAGTTAGTCCACAGCTCTCTTGTATGGCTTCCCTTTCATTAGAGAATTGGCTGTATCAGCGTGGTGTTTTAGGGTCACATCTCCTTCATTCTGGGACTGAATTCTGGTGTTGAGTCCCTTTCTTGCTAAGCTCTAATGCTTCCCCCTCATACGTTAGTCCAGTCTTTTCTACTGGCCCCTAACCTCTCAGCACCCTATCTTCTCTCTAGCCCCCATCCAGACTATCTTTCTTCTGATTATCAGTATCTCTTTGTAGACCTCATTCATTTCCAGAGATGTCAGGCTCTTTAGCCTTATTTCTTTGCATTCTTTTCAGATTCTGCAGAATGTGGTCAATGTGTCTCAGGGATAGGGATCAGGTGCCACTTGCCAGTGATTCCTGGTCAGAGCAGACCTAGCAGAATGCCTATCAAAAACGGGCCTCCAGTTCCTCAGAAAGTTAAACACAGAAATACCATTAATCAGAAATACCACTCCTAGGTATACACCTTCACGAGAATTGAAAACAGGCCTCAAAGACTTGTATATGGATGTTCATAGAAGCACTAGTCACAAAAGCCAGACGGTGGAAGCAACCCAAATGTCCATCAGTGGATGAGAGGATAAACAAATCATGGCCTATCCATACAGGAGAACATTACTCAGGCATAATACAATGGAAATGATAATACATGCTACAACATGGACAAAATTCACAGCATTATGCCTAGTGAAAAAAGCCAAGCACAGGAATGTCCTGGTGGCTCAGGCGTTAAGCCGGTGCCTGGAGAGCAGTTCATATACAAGCCAAGGACCTGGGTTTGTGGTCCGAGACCTGGGAAACAACTAAAATGAACTAAATAAGAAAGATCTTTCTTCTTTCTCTTCCTTTCTGCCTTCCTTCATTCCTGCCTGCCTGGCTTCCTCTTAAAACAGAAACAAAAACAAAAAAAACAGGCCAAGGACAAGAGATCATATATTATATGATTTCATTTATATGAAATAACAGAAATAGGAAAATTCATAGATGGTGGTAGCCAGGGGCTAGGAGGGAACAGGAAGACAGCGAGTGGTGACTTAATGGGTGTGGACATTTGTGTGTGTGATGAGAATATTCTGGAACTAGAGTGGTGGTGGTTGCACATGAATGTACTAAATGCCATTGACTATCTTCTTTAAGTGGTCAATTTTATGTGATATGAATTTCACTTCAGTAATAAAATAACACAAAATAATAAATAATATAATAATTAAAAAATAACTTCCTTGGGGATGGTGGCAGAGAATGTGCCAAGAGCAGAGGACAAGGGGCAATTCAGCTCTGTGCACCACAGCTTTAAAGAAAAGGGAGCGAGTAAGATGGGGCTCTTCAATGAGGTGGCTCTCCGGAACACATTTTCCAAAGGAGCCTGAGCAGGTGTGACGGGTGTGCGTGGGGGCTGAGAAAGGGCAGAGAGGGGCCAGCCCTTCCTCCCTGCTGCTGAGCCTGGGCTCACAGAAAGACAAGAACTCTAGGACTCGGAGGCCAGAAAGGTTGCAACCCCAGAGAGGGCTGCAGCAGTCACTGCAGAGGGAATCCATGCTTTGCTGCATCTCATCACTTTCGGTAATAAAGCAGACGCTTTCTGTCTAAAAGCACCTGCAAGGTAAAACTCATATGTAAGTGGATCCCATGAAGCAGCTCTCTGTGGATAGCAGAGATCAGATCACAAAGCTGCAAAGAGAAATCTCTTTATCCGAATTACACAGACACACTCGTCTGGTTTCCATTTCATTGCCTGAGTCTACTTTATAGTTGTGCTTTTTCATGAAAGCTTTTAAGGGAGGTTATTCCCTGACGTCATGCAAAAAAAATGTCTGAATACAATTATATTACAGAGCAGAGCTCTTGGAAGAGAATACAGTCACGAAGCTTGCTGGTGTCCTGTTTCCTTCCCTTTAACACCATTTGACATCTCTTCGCTCTCTGAAAGCAGAAGCCCCCAATTCCAGCTCTCCAAGTCCTTATCTGTCAGAATGCCCAGTGGCACTGATGTGGGAAACATATGCAAAATGTGTAGCCTCCATATGGGTGGTGAGGAGGAGCCATCAGGGAGTGGTATTCAGCTGGGACACGCCCAGGACCAGGGCAAAGCCCTGAGCCAGTTTGTCTGATGTCACACACCATCTGGGTGAGAGAAAAGTCTCCTCTCGGCTGTCTCTGCTTCCTGCCCTTCCCTTGTGCCCTATTCACACCTGTCCCAGGCTCAGGGAAAGACTTTTCTTCAAAGCTATTATGAAGAACACCTCTTCTTAATCAAAATTGGTTCTAATGTGAGAAAATTCTCCATATTTATCTTCTTTCCCTGTGTTTTCCTCCTCTTGGCAGTAACTGCCACATTCTTAACCTTCTAGTAGAGACTGCTCCTTCTTTCCTCAGTTTCCTACTCTGATGGATCAGCACACTGCTGTCGCCTCTAGAGAACCCTTTCCCCCTTCTCACTTACAATCCCTCTTCCTTTGACGTCCATAAGATGCACCTCCCCACTCTTGTTATCTTTAGTTAAGAGACCAGGCCTTTCCTGATGATTCACAGTCACTGCTACCCCACTGGTGACTTCAGTATCCAGAAGGATGTCCCTTCTGGATTGATTTCACCATTCTTCAACCTCCTCAACCCAGTAGTCTTCTTCTTCAATTTTACTCTATTCCCAATAACCAGACAGCACCTGAGAACTTGTCATTAATTACATTTGCTTCAAATTCAAGATTTCAAATTCTAAGTATTTTTTTTTTTTTGCTTCTCCCAATCCTGAGTCTTGAGCCTGAGTCCTTGGGCTTTACACAATCTGTACTATAGCCACCTGAGTCACGGAGATATGCCTCAAATTCTAAATTTTCTCATCACTTTTTTTTATATTTTAATTTTATTGACAGAACATTGCAGTATAACATGATAAGATTTAAGGTGAGCATCACAGAATATCGACAACTGTATAGAATACATTAAGTTTACTACCAATTCTGTCCTTCACCGTATAATCAATGCTCTTCACCTAGTTTCTTACCCGCTAACACCTTCCCTTCTGGCAGCCAGTACATCATTACTTTAAAATGAACATTACCTGGTGACGTGCTGGAGGGCAGAGTGTGTTGACATATATCTGAGGAATGGGGAAACTGCACATATGGGGAACTACACATATGAGTTTATTTTAAGGTGTAGAATAAGTTACTACAAAAAAAACGAAAAAAAAAAAAATGAACATTATTACAATTGTTAACATTTATTAAGCACTTATATGCAAGTACTATCCTAGGTGCTTCAAGTATATTAATTGCATATGTATTAATTATGACAACTTCTTGAAGCCTTTATGAGTCCTATCTTACACACAAGGCAAACAGAGATGCAGGTTAGGATATAGGATCTAATGCACAGGAACCACATGCTGTGGCTCCTACACCAGAGCGCCTCTCAAATCCTTAACATAGTTCTGTAAACTACTTCTTCCACTACAACAACCCTCTCACCTTAACCCTGATCACATCCATGACCCTACTCCTTCTCCCACACTATCTGGGAGATGCCTCTCTCTATGAATCTAGGACCCCTGGATCTGTGATACTCTTCCGAGCTCCTAATCCCACTGCCAGCTAAACAGATACCAGCTCAACAGTGCTCCATAACCACTTCTCTCCAAATCCAATCTTCTGTTCTACTTTAAGCCAGCTGAAGAGGGGCAGTATACTTAGACTTCATAAATTCATTCCCTTTTATCTGAGCTGAACTCCCACACCCTTGGCAATTCTTTAATTTTTTGATGATGCTTAATTGAGCTTCTATAGAACTGTTTCAACCTTCTCCTTGTCTCTGCATCCTATTTCCTAAGCATGCGTTCTTACCCATAATCTGGTCTTCTTCAAAGGGCATTCAACATAAACTCAAACTCTGTCGTCCCCAGCTTCAAATTTCTCTAATGACTCTTTTGAAATGTTAGCTGGAAGGCAAGAGCAGGGTTCTAGGAAGTGTGGTTTTAAAGTCAGGGAGAAACGTAACTTATTTGTGTGAGAGACAGCCACCAGAAAGGGAAAAAAGCCTAAAGACACGAGGGAGAAAAGAGAATCACAGCTGGATAAAGGTCATGGAGATGGTATACGGAACTGCATGAAGAATGTAGAAAAGTGAAAAAAGTGCAGGAGTATTTGTCATTGTTTTGTTTTTGCTAAGTCTCAAAAGAGGAAAATGAAGAGGCAGATGGTATTACACAGTGGTCCACCTTTGGAGCCTTCATTTGTCTGCCCACTTACTCTGAACTCCTAGAAGGTTTCTAATCTTCCCGCTATTAGACATTCTCCCTCATTTTTAACTCATGACATTTTCTGGGCCGCATCCTCCTTGACCTACATTTTGACTGTGTTTGGAATAGCTGACAAACCCTGCCATCTTGATCATTCTTCATGACAATGGAACGTCTTGGTTTTCTTGATGGGTCTTTGTTACTTCCTTTGCCATTCCCTCACCCACCTCCAAAAAAAGCCAACCAACCAAAACTATTATGATGGCCTCTGAAGAATGCTCGCTGCACTTAATTTCTTTCTCACTACCCCCAATCCATCCATTTATCTTTCTCATTCAACATATCTTATTGTTTGCCTATCAAGTGCCAAGCACATGGCAGATATTAAACTTCAGTTGAATTAATCTTCATGCAGAGCTCTGCTCATGTTACTTATTTGTTCAAAAATCTTTACTGGTTCTCTGGTACAAATAACATCCAGATTCTTTGGCGTGACATTCCAAGCTTTACAGGGTATCTGTGGTTTTTGATGCCTAGCTTCCTTTCGCTGTCTTTGGATACAGTACCCTGCTTCCCCCCGGAGAGCCTCTGTACTTTTGGTCCCTATGGTTTGGGAGGAGCTCGCCCCACCGCCCACAACAGACTTGGGCACCTGCCCCAAGTCTAAGCCAATCAGAGCATCATTTTCCCTGTTTGGGTGGTGGTGGTGGGCGGGGGTTAGCTCTAGGATGGGCTTAGAACTCAACTAGAACCACTTAAAAACCAGTGGGGGGCTGTCCTGGTGGAGTAGTGACTGGGTCCACCTCCTGTGGCCAAGTGCAGTCCACACACATCCCCAGAACTGGGTTTGTGTACAGGGGCTTGGGGGACCCACCAGATGCACAATTAAAATAAAAAATAAATACAAATGCATCTTCCGTCTCTCTTTTTCTGACTGCTTCCTATCTGCCTTCATTCCTGCCTGCACCTTTCCTTTAAAAATAAAATAAAAAGCAATGGAACTGTACTGCACAGGCCTTGAACGAAGGAACATGTAAAAGTTAAAGCTGCTGCAGTCATTTTACAACTTCAAAAGAAGAGCTTATATGAAAATAGAACCAATCTAAGAGCAGAGGGGAGAAATAAGAGACTAAGGGACATGAGCTTCTGAATTCTGCCCCAGCTGAAGCCTGCCTGAGCCCCAGAACTCTGTTTCATGCCCTGATATGCCTCTCTGCGGAAGCAGGTTGGGCCCGACTTTCTGTCCTTTGTATGTGAAAGAGCCCTGCTTAATCCAAAGATCCAACACCCTAACCCACCCACCTGCCCACCCCACTCAAGCACTTGAGGCTTGTACCTCACTAATCTATTCCATTCCTGAGCAGGCTTCACAGTTGGCCACCCTTATCTTTCTGGAATGTTCCCTTCTTTCCCATCTTTGCTCACTGAAAATATATCCATCCTTTTAAGGTTCAGTCCTAATGAACTTTCCTCCAGTGACAACCGTTTGTTGAATAAACCATTAACAGAACAATGACACAGGACTCAGCGGGGGGTGGGGGGAGAATCCTTCAGACTGATGTACCTACAGACAGGCCTGGGTTCCCTAATTCTGCTCATCACCCCCTCATGGACTTGGGATTTATCGTCTCCATCTTCCCACTAATCTAAATCCCTGTTTACTACCTACATTGGTCATCATATCCCCAAAAGTTTTCCTTGGGGTGCTGGCTTTTTAGATAGTAGATATTTAAAACAAACAAAACCAAACAAAAACTCCAAAACCGACCACAGGGGGGAAAAAAAAAGATTGGGCTATTAAATAAATTTGGAAAAATCTGGATTAGGATTTTTTTTTTTTAATGCAGGGAGGTGGAGCTAGGGCAGGGCAGGTAGCCTTTCTCCAACTTAGTCATAAAGCAGGTACCAGAGCAGAAGGAAGTTCTGCATTCTTCCCTGCAGACATGCTTCAGTTTAAAGTAACGTGGGTTATTTTATGTACACATATAAATATCCTACCCTTTGTTCAAGGTGCCTATTTTCTCCACACAGTGACTATTATGAACAGAAAACTGTTCATTGTTAAACACGGCATACTAAGTGGTTTTACTTTCTGGCAAATCTCCAAACCATAATTATTAAGGGACTCGCGCTGCGGAGGAATTCTTGGGTTATAAGAGGCTTTGCTCCTGCTCCTGCCTTCTTTCCCTGACATGAATGTCCACGGGTGTGGCTGATTTTCATTGTTGTCACTGCTGAGGTGGTGGTGAAGGTGAGAACTGAACAGAGCTTCAAGGTGACCAGGGGCGCGGGCTCCTCAGCAAGTGCTGAGACTGGGCTCTGGCTAAACCTCCATGCCTCTCAGAGCCCCAAATGGCTGTAACCAAGGGAATGCGCACACTCCGTCCAAGTACCAAGTCGGAATGCTGTGGTCTCTAATATTCAGTTTCCCACACGCTCTGGGAAGCTCAGATTCTTGGGCCTCACTCGTGATCAGGTTTCCAGCTGGGGTAAAGACCTTATACTAAACGGGTGACCTGACTTTGTTCAGCAAAAGGCAACCAGCTCAGGGAGAGTGGGACTTCATTTTATTCCCATCAAAGTTGAGAGATGGATCCTAAATTCTTTGGGTAGCTATAGCCATTTGGCAAGTGCTGATCTCAAAGTCACATGGTTGCCTTCTCTACAGGTGAAAGAAGATTCCTCAACTTGGTCACAGAGCTTCAGGTCAAATTTTGAGAAAAACTAACTCCTTTCTTCTGAAACATGAGAAAATGTCAAGGGGGACATTACCTATTCTTTCGGCCTCTTTTAAATCCACCCCACCCCCCACCCTTGCTTAGGAAAGAGAAAAGAATAGTAATGTGCTCATGAATCCATGAGAGAAGGAATAAAAACATGCCTCCAAAATAAAGTGGTGAAGTTCTCTAATCAGGTGACTGAAAAGGATTTGAGAATAGCTGGTTTCTGGTTTTCTAGCATTAGCAAAATATATCATTTAGCATTTGGATTGGGAAGGGAAATGTGTTTGTTTCCTGACACTTGTTTTATTATATACTTAATACAGCTGTTTTGTGAGATTTATAATCACCTCCATTTTACTGGTGAGGAAACTGACACCAAGAGTCGAGCCAAATTGTTCATGAACTAGAAAAGCAGGTGACTCCCTGATTCCCAGATCACACTCTTCTCCCTCCAGAGGGTACTGCTTTTCACAGGTCTCTTTCCCAGATGGAAAAAGGTCCTTGGTTAGCGCAGAGGTTCCTCTGTCGGTGGGTGGAGAGTTGGGATGGAGAAACAAAGGCAGAGAGAGAAAACACAGATTCAGAGTCCCCTGAGGCAATGACTAGAAACCAGAGGTTCTACTGTAAGAGGAGCACAGAGAATTGCCCAGATCCTGTTGTCTCACTTTGGCCCCAGCAGTTTGGGAAAGGAAGCCAGAATGGAGTTCCCTTCAATGGTTAGCTTCCACAGGGAGTGTCAGAAAATGAAAGTAGAAGGCCACTGGGGTTCTAGTCATTAATGCCCTTCACTGTCTAGTGGAGGCTGCTTCTTGCTAAGGAGAAATCCGGTGATCAGACTCAATGAGATGTATATCTGACTCAGGTAGCTGGGCCCAGTTCTAAAAGGCTACACTTAGGAAAACACACATTAGAAAAACACAATCTACCGAGACTGTAGGTGGTTTCCTAGCCTTGTCCTGAATGGGTCAACTTAGGGGGACCCCTAGTTGTCACCCCAACTTCAATCTATACAGTCCTCATGTTCCCCACTGGCATATACAGTGGCATATACATAGAAAGATGCATATACGTTCATTCCGGAAATGGGAGATCTTCACCACTCAAGGTGAAGGTCAATGACTCATGCAGCTAAAACTGAACTGCAGGAAATGCATCAATAAAATGAAGCATACACAAAAAGTTAAATTCCCCTGATACTTAAATTACAGCCAGGAACACAAAATAACAAACACTCAAATTTGTGAACATTTATTACATTTAGGCACCACTGAGAGTAAAATAAGGGAAGAGGAGGAAGAGAGGCTGAAAGAGAAAGCCCAGACACAGGACATGAGGCCCAAGCTCAGAAGGAGAGAAGGGCAGGGCAGAGGTGCAAAAGGGGTTACTTACTAGATTTTGGTGGTGAAGTGACTTAAAGGGGCCTAAGCAATGCCTATTAGTGGTTAGCTATTATTTGCAATTTCAACTGATCTTTGTTCCGAATCTTTCAGTATTTTGGAAGAGTTTGAGAATAGGTATGCATTCTTCTCTGAAGGTTTGGTAAAACCTCACTGGAAAAGTCATCTGGTCCTGGGCTTTTATTTCTTGGGAGACTTTTGATTACCTCTTCAATTCCACACTTGTGATTCTTCTGTTCACTTTATCCAATTCTTCCAGGTTCAGTCTTGGTAGATTGCATTTTTCTAAAAACCTGGACAGGTCCATGTCCTCGAGGTTGTCCATTCATTGATATAGAGCTGTTCAGAGTGGTCTCTTGTGTTTTTCTGCATTTCTATGGTATCTGTTGCAACTTCTCCCCCTTAATTTCTAATTCTAGGTATGAGACTTTTCTCTTTTCATCTCTGTGAGTCTAGCCAATGGTTTGTCAATTTTGTTTATTTTTGCAAAGAACCAACATTGGGTTCTATTGATATCCTGAAACTTTCAAACACCTGCCTTAGACCAGGGGAGACATTAGCCCACTGGAGAAGAGTTCTAGATTAGACACATCTAACTGTAGATAGACAAGGAGCAGTTTTTCAGTTCCGTGTCAAATTTGCACGGGGCATTTTTACACAAAACAAGTATCCTTAGTTCATCTAAAATTTAATTTTAACTAGGGATCTTATATTTTTATTTGCTAAATCTAGCAACCTTACACCTGAAGCCAAACTATTCATTAGATGAAAGCCTCAATGACTAGGCCAATATTTGTACTGAGGGGTGAGGGTATATGAAGCTGAAGGTCACTTTCAGAAATGAGTGGAGCAGCACAGAGATTTTGCTACAAGCAGGACAGAAACCAGCAGATACCATCCTCAAGTACTCTCCTCTAGCATGGCGAGACTCTGCTGGGCCCTCTCCCTGGCAAGGGTGAAAAAGACAAGTAACTCTACACAGGGTTTGTGGGGATGGTGGTAACTTGGCCTGTGTAGGGCCCCCTGAAGATTCTGGAGATTTTGAGGTGAAGAGTAAGCTTACAGAACACTAAGGATGAGCAAAGGCCAAACAAAACACAGTCCACAAGTTCTAGGGTGCTGAAAAATATTTAAAAGTCAATTTTAATCACTATAATTTTCAGAGTGCCATGACTAAGCTCAGGCCACCACACAGGAGACAGGAGCAATGAGGGTGCCCTCCACAGTACCAGCTTCATCCAGCACTTGGAGAAGAGGACTCTAAATGAGGCTGACAGGGCTGCTACTGCCTCTGCACAGGGTAGGGTTGAAACAGAAGTTGCACCTCCACGTCACGATCATGGACTTGAGCGGCAGAACCCGGCAACATTGAAAATCACAAACTGAGTATCACAGCACTTGGCTACAACTGCTAGATCTGAGCCCTCTTTCCCAGAGCCCCCAGTGTTGGTTCTGACCACAAACCAGCAAGTTCATGCATTTCGGGTCCCCCCAAGTCCCTGAAGGCACCAGACTGTCATTATAATATAGGGCCTTAGGAATTTAAAAAATGATACTTGTGTGACAATATATAACAAATATTATTACTAAATGTTGTTATAGATCAGTAAATATTATCAAAATGGGATCATTTCATATTTCCATTTTCCACTACTGCTTTATTCAGCAAATACTCTATCACAATACTTCTACCTATCAGTTCATAGAGATTCACTTCATTATTTTTAACTGCCTTGTGGTTCCTGCTTATATCAAAGTGTATTTAACTAATCCTTTGATGGACTTTTAGTTGCTTTTTAATATTTTTTTCTTTTTCTTTAAAGGTAAGGTACAAGGAGGAATGAAGGTGAGTAGGCAAGCAGGAAGAGAGAGGAAGAAGACACATTTTATTTATTTATTCAGTTGTTCATCATTAGCTGTTTCCCTGACCCTGGGATCTTGAACCTGGGACTTTGAAATGTATGTGAACTGAGCCTGGTTTCCACCACTAGGCCACCAGAGCATTCATGATAGAATTTTAGGTTGTGTCTTTTCTTGCAATAAACAATAGTGAAAGGATGAGCCTTGTAGATATAGCTTTGCAGTGTCAAATATTTCTATACGGTAAATTCTGAGAAGTGGGATTACTGGATCAATTTGTGTGTGTATATATATATATATATATATAAAATCCCTATAGATGTCATTAAACCTCCTCTAAAAATGTACCAATTGGTACTCCCACAGAATGATCATGCTTGCTCTTTTACAGACTGAATAATCTTGTGTGAGTTTGATCTTTTTACTTTTTAAAAATCTTTTGCTTTGCCAATAAGATATGGGGAGGTGACAGAGTACTATTGCTCTAGTTGGCATTTCTTTATTATTAAAGACAAGCTTTTTTTCATATGTGTACTATTTATGGCTACTTTTTCTTCCTCAAACAGTTGGGTTTTAATCTTTTGTCTCTTTTTTTATTATCTTTATGTACTGATTTTAAAAGAAGTCTTTTTATATTATGGCTAAAGATTTAATTATCTAATACACTGAAAGTATTTCTCCTCTGAGGAGAGGTTTGTCTACTGAAATCTTGATGGCGTTTTCATTTGTTTGGCCCTCAAAGGACTCTTAACTTTTTATTTTGTTGCTGGTGCATAACTTAATTTAGAAGGCTGGGTAAATATCCAGTGGCATCTTGTTGTTATATTTTTATTTAAAATTCCTAGTTTGCTTGTTATTTGGTGAGAATGTGGCCTAGGAAGATTCCTTTTGAATGGAATTAAAATTTTCCTGGTGACCCAAAATCTAATCCACTTTATAAATGTAGCTCTTTGAAATGATGCTTATTTGTCTGTTGAGTTCAAGGTTTATACACATACAGGCTTTCAAATATGCTGTTTAAATCCCTTATAACCATATTTATGCTTTGTCTGCTTGACCTTTTAAATTCTGAGATAAGGAGGTTGAAGTATTCTCCTGTGGGTGTACATTTAACCATTTTTTTCCCCTTAATATTTCATGTAGTGGTTTGGGCCTGGAGTATATTCTGAAGCTGTTTTACCTGATGTGTAATGGTTTATGCTTATCACATCTTCTTTGTGGATCATGCCTTATGTTATCCAATGCTTCCCTTCCTGCCCATCTTCATACTTCTTGCCTGAAACTTTAGTTTATCAAAGCTACATATAGCTAGATGTGCTCACTTCTTCCTTTGTAAGAGAACTCTAGGTACTGTGCTCATCTTCCAGCTAAATATGGTCGGTGCTATTAAGTTGTAGCCAATGAGTGGTAAACAGAAGTGTTTTATGGGACTTAGGGAGGATTCCTTAAAAGGGAGAGGGTCCAGCTCTTTAATGCTCCCTTTTCTTCCCTTTCTTCTCATTTGCAATGGGACGGCTTCTAGCAGCCATATGGGATCTGGGTCTCTCATGACTGAGAGAGGCCATTCAGCTTGAACTCTTCCCTGTGGACTGCTTTAACATGAAAGAGATTAAAAGCTTCTACCATGTTTTAAATCATGATTTATTTAGCCTTTCTGTTGCATGCAGACAGAATTAGCATCAGATTTTATCTTCTGTGGTGAAAAACACAATCTAAGAATTACTTTTTTTTTTTAGTGATTTGGGCCTTAATTCCTACTTCTGGCGTATTAGTTATATGAAAATGCTTAACAAACACGCTTGGGTATTTAATTCCCAAGAGACATCCTTTAGGGTTTTGCTGCTCTGAATATGGTTCTCTTGACAAGCTGCATAACAGCACCTGGGACTTCATAAGAAATTCTGAATCTCCTGCTCTCCCCACATCAAATGAATCAGAAGCTTGTTTCCCAAGATCCTCAGGTGATCTACACACACAATGAAATGTAGAAACTACTGTTTTAGTGGACATTTGAGGTCCTCTCCCCTCTTCTGGGTAACGTGGCATCACCTCAACTGCCTACTTAGAACCTGGGAAGGCTCCCTGGAAAGCACAGTCACCACAGGGCATTCTTGGCCTTTGAAGATCTGGCCTTCATGTCTCTCGCTTTAGCTCATGTCCAGCTCTCATCTCACCTGCGATTCTCTGCTCCTCATGATGGCCTACTTATAATTCCTTCTTCCTTGCTACTAGAAGCCCAATTTTGTTCTGGCTAGTAATACATACAGATCCAGGTGACGTATCTAGTCCTATCTCATTCTCTATTCATGACACTTGTTCTGCTCAGCCTACTTTGTAGCTAAGATGGCCATGTACCCAGACCTGGTCAAGAAGGCACAGAGAGATAGCTCCTGGGAGCTTTGGGTACATTTTTTTCTTCCTGATTAAAAAGAAACTTATGACGAGAAAGTTATATATTCTTATTCCTTCCTATCTAGAGTGTTGCGGTGATACTGGAAGGTTCAACATCTAAAAGAACAAGCCTGATGTCAAAGGCCAACAATGTGGAGGATGATAAAGCAGAAAGACTGAAAAAGCCAAGTCCTTGACTGGGAATCTGTTTCTCTTCACCCCACTCCCCCTTTCCAAATTCACTCTCTAATCATCTCTCCTCTAGTCTGTATAATAACATGGAATTAAAGTACATTCTAGTTCATTAGTGATGTTATACCATATTTCTTACTTTAAATTTATAATAAAAGCCCAGTTAAGCCTTTCATATAAATACCAGCCCTATCTCCCCACCTATCAAATCCACCACTCCAAAAGTAAGAACAGTGGATTTTCAGTTCTCAGAGACCCTGAAATTATCCCCCAACAATGGGTTAGAGTCAGTCAGCCCCTAACCCCCATCACTCCCAGGTGGCTGGCCCTCGTTCTAGCAGGCTACATCCCAGGGCACTGCATCTACTGGGACTGTTTTTTTAAAAATTATTATTCAAATTTTTATTTGCTTATATTTAGGTACTTGTGTTTTGTATTAGAAAGGAATTTTACCTTTTTTTTTTAACATTATGGTACAATAAATTTTATGTAACGAATAATTATAACACCCAAGAACAGACACAAGTTATAAGAAACAAATTACATTCATATAGATAAGGAATTAGTACCACCCATGATAGGGGGCATCCTTATTTTTCCTTCACAAATTTGGGCCCCCAAAGTGCATATTATACCGGAAAAAAATACGGTGTGACAAAACTTTGGGGACGTGGGACCTGTTGGGACTGGCTTTTTAAAATTTCTGTGGCTTCTGCGGATGCCGTACAATGGAGTGAAAAGAAATTCAAGTTTAAATTTGGTGAACTTTTCCCTGCGCCTTACTATGAATGATGACTTGCTGATAGAAGCGGCTTTTTCAAAGATGAAAAACAATCTGAGATTTATGGAGAAGTCTGTTCAAAAAGACCCAGTGCTGCTGTAGCCAAGGTGGAAACAATGCCAGGAGATTTCTAGATCTCCTCTAGTTGGAGGAAGGGACAAGCAGCGGTGAGCCTGGGGAAGAGGGAAAGCAAGAGGACAGTGGGAGGGAACTGGCAGAAGAGGCATATGGGAAGGTCAACGCTTGGGAAGGTGTCTTAGACCCATTCTCTGAGTTCTATGGTAGGAACAGAGAAACCATTTCTAGCAAACTGTGGGGAAACAAAGGAGCCTACTTTACTGGCATTGTTTTACTTAAGGCTTATGCTGCACATACCTTCTGCGTGCATGATGAGGGAAGATGGCGGCCAGAACTGTGCACAAGGAGATGAATGAACCTTTTATCTGAAACTGTGGCTTTTGATTCTAAGGGTTCTGATCTCTCATTGTGTGACTGGGGAAGTCATTAGAAAAATATTCTTGCCAATTTCTCAGAGTCAAATCTGAGATGCTTGGTGAGAATTCGGCTTGTGGGTCGATTAGTCTTTAGCAGCAACCATTGTGTCTCCTGTGCCTTGTCAAAAAGCCAGTGGCCGGGCAGGGGCACTGCTGGGAGCAGCATCTGGACAGTCTCCTGGGCCTTGTGGGTGCAGAGCCCACACTTTTGAGTATGTATTTTACAACCACAGCTTCGAAGTATAAAAATAGAGTGTGAAAAATAAAAGCAGGACTCACAATCAGAGCCTCGACCACCCCACTGGTAAGAGGTTAAAGAAATGATAAAATTAGAGTAACTGAAGTGAAACCCCAGTGGGTGTCCACATGCCTTGGCAAGGAGAATTCCAGGACCAGGCCGGCCAGGGCCTTTCCTAAGTGCTTAAGGCAGCTCCGCTCCCACTTACAACGTCTGTTATCACTCCCGTCTCCCCCAGGAGTTATTTATAAAGGAAGGTTTTCCCAGCCATCCTGCCAAGCAAGGCATCTTTAAAAGGGATCGGCCCAGGCAGGAGGAGCTGCATGAAAAGCCCATGAAGGCTGGGGGTCGAGATGCAGTTCAGTTCTGCTTCTTTAAACACGCCTAAGCTGTAATTCAAAGCCTGAAAACAACCCGAATCCTTTCCCAAACACAAACCCCATCTTTTATGTCAGGTTCCATATATTTTCCTAACTCCATTCCCCACCCTCGCCTCACTCCACAGCAGAAACCAATTTGCTTAACAGAGTAGGTTCTGGGGAGTTTTCCTCCTCAAAGCTCTCATTTGAAACAGATTAAGGAGAGGGGGAGAGGCAGAATCGGATTTTTCCTCTACTTTTGAAAAAAGTGAACACCCTTGAAACTCTGAAAAAGAACGACTTTGTTCTGCAACTGGCTTTCAGAGAAGAAAATCTCATTTTCTGGTATGATGGGACTGCATCGCTTGGGGAGCCCATCACCAGGTCCAATCTCACCTGACCCTCAGAGCCTGCTGCTGCATCACGGGGGGCCTTTGGGCTCCCTGTGAGGCAAACTCCATGTCCACATCTACTTCCCCAAACCCACGCTACAGGAGCCGTATGTCAGCCTGATGTGGCTATTCAAGATCTAACAGGCCCAGTTTTGCTGTGAGGAAGGCTTCTGCCCTTAAAAAGCTTATCCTGTGGGAGGGATCAAAATCAAGAAATCTAAGAATTAAACAGTATGAGTCTGATGAAAGGACAAGGAAAAAGGCTTTGTGGGAAAAGAGGGCCTTGTAGAATCAGGAACGTTTATGCAGGTAGATGAGGACCTACTAGGTACAAGAACACGGGTGGAAGCACAGAGGAAGGTGGGTGATGTCGTTGTTAAGAGGTGACTCTGGACTCTGCTTGTGTCTCTTCAAAGTGTGGTCTCCCCCATTAAAGAGATATCTTTCCAGTAAATTCTAGCTGTGGGCAAATGCAACTGCATGTCTTGTGGTCTTGTTTCCTAACAAAGTTTTTTTTTGGATTTTGGGTGATGTGTCTGGTCCTAAGAAATGTTATGGGATAAGCAATGCCACTTAGTAAGTTGTGAAAAAAATTAGATAAAGATTCTTGTTGACTACCGATTGCTTCTTTTCTTATAAAATAGGCCATTTGAGTCGCTAAAATAAATAGCTTGGGGGTGTGGACTTGTGGCTCAGGCAGTTGAGTTGCAGGTGTGTGGACCAGGTCTGGGGTGAAAAGAAAAAAATGAAACAAATAAATTAAAAGAATAAAAATGCTTCCTCCTCCTCTCTCTTCCTGACTGCCAGCCAGTTTTCATTCCTGTTTTCCTTTCTTTCTCTTAAAAAATAAAAATTGGATGCAAATCGAGGGAAATCTGTTGACTGTAGGTGGAATAACACCTGAGAGGGTAGAAGACCAATAGTTTGAAGAGCACAGGTTCTGTCTCGATCTCTTTGTCCTTAGTTATTAGCACAGACCCAGAATTTTCCAGAAATTCAGTAATTAGCACCCGTGTGAAGATAAGAAAGGCAATGGCAAGAAGTGAAGGTCTTACATGTCCAAAGCCATTCTTCCTTTCTTCCACAGAAGCAGGTTCTTCAGCTGTGGAAGTGTCCACTTAGCTCAGAGCCCTCTTTCTCAGCCTCTTTGCTGAGCATGCAGCACGGGACTACGTCCTGGCTGATGAGTCTCCACAGACAGTGGACGTGGCCTCACTTCCTGGTAGGCCTCTCCCTTCCCTCCTACCTGCTCACTGCTGCGGAGGCGGCCCTGGGGGCTGGAACTGCTACCCTGGACACAGGAGGGACAGTGCTTATTAAAACTAAGGGCACCAAGAGAAACGCTGTGGGTCCTGGACGGTTGCAGGCGCTCACGGCATCACAGCAGTCAACTGTCTTGCAGTGAAGGAGAAATCAGCCACTAACCTGTTTAAGTCACTTTTAACTTGGGTTTTCTGTTACAGGTACCAAATCAATACCCCAACTAAGACAGTAGCTATTTCATGCTTGAAACCTCAAGAAAATACTGCAGAAAGTCTCTTTCAAGATATGCCCCCAGCTAGATCCTTGGTTGTCCCTCCAGGGAAAGAGCACGAGAGCAGGCACGCTGCTTCCTAACTCATCTGATTTTTGTTCCCTTTTCTTTTTCTCAAATTTCATTAAAAAAACCTCTGGTGCAATATTAAAAATCAATACTGCCAGCTGGCATGACAACCAACCAAAAAGAAGGAGGGGTGGAGTGCCAGAGATCTCATCCCAGCTACTCCCAGGACCGGGAGGCCAGGGGCAAACCGAGAGGGGTTTGGGTGGGGGGCACTCTAATTCTTGCTTGATACTTTCTGCTTGTGCTCCTGTAAGACTAGGCTCAGGAGCCGCTACGGAAAAGCGGAAGGACTGAACTAAAGCTCGGTTTCCTGTGCACTTAGATGGCGGAGGAACATTTCTTACTTTTGCTAATTGTGAGGCATCAATGCACTGGCCGGGTCAGAGCTCCTAAAATCCCACTCTCATCATAAAGCTCAGGCCAAACTGGTGCTGGGTACTGGGTACCTGAAGATGTACAGATTTCTCTCTCTCTCTCTCACACACACGTGTGCACATGCGTGCGCAGACACCATATGGCAGACATACTTCCCGTGCTGTCCTGTCCAACCACGGCCACTGTCCACTGTTTCTACTTCTAAGAGCTCCAGCTGTGTGAGTATCTGTAGTAAAAAAAGGGCAGTAGATACAAGGAAGCCTAGGCCAGCACTCTGAGGGGCATGACAACAGCTGACAGGTCTTCATGGGCAGGATGAGCGTCTGTCATTCCTCACACCTCCTTGGATGGTGAAGGGTGAGGCCTACTACAGTGGCCAGATGTAGTTTCTGGAGTAGTAGTTATAGCTATGCTGTGACAGTCGAGGTTTGAAAATAATTGGGGGGTTTGTCTGGAGAAGATCAGGCCTCTGGCAGTCTATAGGTGAGTGAACTTGGATGGGAAAAGGGCAAAGGTCAGTGCCGGTGAAAGGCATGGATGGAGCGTTCTGGAAGGCTCTCCCTGAGGAATCAGACCTGAAGTGGGGAGGAGTGCTATAGCATGGTCACCCTAACCAGCCCAGGCGTGAAGGAGAACCCCTGTTCAGAATGCTCAGCCGTTCTTTCCTGATGGAGAGGTGACTAACTTGAAACTGGCTCAGGTTCTGCTGACATGGCCTTTGGGGAAGGCTCCTGAGGTCAGAAAATGGAAGCGCTGAGGTCAGAAAATGAAAGCACTGAAGAGGAGAGTTGAGGCCACGAGGAGAAGGAGGATCAGCAGGCGCTGGGCTTGCCCTGATTAAGAGGGAAGACAAAACCCTGCCAACCACGTCAGCACCAGATGGCCTAAGCCCCAGACTGGTGGCTTATCGTCACCCACAGGGGTCAGTCACCTTGGGCCTGGGGAGCTTGGCTTTCAGAAGCAGCAACAGTGGAGGCAAAATGATGCAAAAGTGACCCTCATTTCCTCAAGAGGAGTCTGTTGTTGTCTCTCTGGGGCTTAGTCACTCGGAGGCCATGGAAACAATCTCATCGCCCTAGCAACCAAGCTGGGCCAGGGTACTCAGAGGCAGTGGCACCCTGCTCCCAGATTTAGCTGGGAGCATTAGTTTGCATCTGCTCTTGCACATCACGGGAGCTAGCTGCCAATGACGTACTCTGTGAGGTGAGTGAATGTGGGGCCCAGGTTTCCTGGGACAGCAACCGAGGAGAGAGGCCATCTGGTACGTGGCACCTGGGCCCCACATAGGTCAGTCTGCTGTGGCCAGGGGGTGGGGCTGTAGCACCTCCTGCCTTGATCAAGCATCTTGGTTTTGAAGGAATATAAATGAGAACATTGAAAGCTAGCTTCTGCAGAGCTAGCTTCCTTCAAGAATCTTCTCCCATCACCCTTCACTGGGGCAATGCCACAGGTCTGCTTGGGAGTCAGGATCCCAATTCCCAACTTTTTGTGCTTCTTCCTCTACGGCCCTGCTGACAATATATGGTAGTCCCCACTTATTTGGGGGCATTCACTCTAAGGTCCCACAGGAAGACTGAAAGACCCAGACGACAGAACCAAACCCTACCTCTACTATGGGTTTATGCTGGTTTTGCTTTTAAAGGGGAGGTGAGGCAGGAATGAAGCCAAGTAGGCAGGCAGGAAGAGGGATAAGCAGAATTTCATTTCTCTACTTAGTTAGTGGTCTTGGTTATTCCCCCAGCCCCGGCTCACACACCTGGGTTCTTGGGACGTATGTGGACTATGTCCAGTGGCCTTACCTGCTAGGCCACCAAGGTGCACTGTACTGTTTTTCCCTATCCAAACCTACTTAAGGCAAAGTTTTAATTGATAAATTAGGCACAGTAAGAGATTAACAATAGCAAAACTGCTAACAAAAATATCAATACACTGTGTAATATTTTTGGTTTATGATTGTGTGTGGAAAGCAAACCTATGGATAAGGGAACCACTACTGATGAACACCGCGGTGCCCGACGGCCATGGGCGAGAAGCCCAGGAGGGAGCAAGGTCATGGAATCCCAGGGCTGGCTGCAGGGTGTGGTTTTATTGCTGGGAGATGCTGGTTTCACAGAACACTCAGTTCTTCCCGCCTGTGGTGCTGGAGTTCCTCCAAGCCTTTCTTCAAGGCAGTGCTTGCTCCATGTCCTCTGCCCTCACCCTGAGAGCCCCACTCACCTCAGCAGCTACACTCCAGCTCTCCATTTCTTTTGCTTCCCTTCTGGAAACCAAGGCTGGGGAGCAGTAGGGAGAAGTGCTGCTCTGGGTCTCTGGCACCGTACTGTGCTCTATACTCATTTCCCTACTAATGACGTGACACGGGGACATCATTTACCTTTCCTGGGCTTCAGTTCTACATCTGTTAATGAGGCTCTAAAACCCTCAAGTTGTGTGAGCCCCTTCTAAGAAGGGGATTTGAAAACAGGGACATTGGTGCGCCCTGGTGGAGTAGTAGTCAGGTCAATCGCTCCAAAGGGGTGCAGCAGGCCACATACTCCTGGGTTCGAGTTCTGAGTCTGGATCGGGGTGGTGGGGGGACAACTAAATAAAAATAAAATGTTTCTTTCTTCTCAAAAAAAGAAAAGAAATAGGGACATAATCAGCCTTGATGACCTTCTGTCCTCTCTCACTGCCACAACTCTTCCTTCCCTAGGACATAATGTTTTATCTGAGCTCTGGGGTCCCCAATCCACTTTCTTGGGTCATAGTTCCAGTGTCTTCCTTTCAAATACAACAGTGAGTTCAGAAGCCCCTCAATGTCTGCTTTCTATTAACAAGAACTTGAATGTCCTCTATTAAGTCCTAATCCTTGAGGCAGGTTTGGACTCTGTTTCCTGTCTTAGAAGAGGCGCTGAAAGTACAAGGCCGTTGCTACCCCAGGAACCTGAGCTCCAATTTTGACTCCAACACTTGTCTCCAACAGGACCGACCTTTGGTCTTTTCCTTTCGACTTTCTGAGTTTCACACTTAAACTGGAGAAAAAAGGAAAATATCTCATAGAATGGTTGGAAGAACGTAAAGGAGGAAATGAAGCAGGGGCCTCTGTATGAAGGGTGATGTTCTCCCTTCCCCAACCCCACCACTGGCCCACTCAGAGTGAGGAAGAGATAGCCAGACATGTCCCCATTCTCAGAGTTGCTGTCACCAACTTTAAGACTTCCAGATGGATTACTTTGGTTCTGGGCCTAGTCCCATGATCAGGGCCTGATGATTAACAGAAAGGTCTTCCCCCACTGGGTACTTCCCAGTGTCAGCCCAGTGCCAGGCCTTTGGGCCTTACAGATGAAACTTGTCAAGAAATTCCATCCAGCATGGGACAGGACAGAGGAGTAGAGTTAGTCCCCAGCTGCCAGTGGCACAGCCTTGCAGAGGCTTAATCAGTTCCTTGTTGAATTAATGTCTCTGGGAAGAGGTGGGGCCAAGGTAGTTGATTTAATCAACCCAAACAAGGATCCACCACCTCAGGGCAATTTCACAATGAAAGAATCCAAGGAGCTCCACCTTCCAGGCGTAGGATGATTCTAGAAACACTACCCTCTTTATTCTGTTTACTGAAATTGCTACATTCCTCCATTGCTTCATTCAACAGATCATCCAACAGGGAATTTTTGTAGCGCATCTACTATGTGCCCCAGGTTCTGGGAATACAGTAACAAGCAAAACTGACAAAAACCCTAGGAACTTTTATTCTGGTGAAGAGAGAGACCAATAACAAATAGTGAAATGATAAGATGGTGAAAGGACTCTGCAGAGGATTAAGCCAGCAAGGTGAAGTAATAATAAATGCTTGGGCGGTTACTATAAACTGGGTGGTCTCAGGGTCTGCTGAGATTGAGATGATATGAAAGAGGGAACAGTTAGTGCAAAAGCCCTGAGCCTGGATCTTGGCCAGCTGGAGAACCCTGAAGGCTGGAATGGCTGAAGCAGAGAAAGAGAGGGAGAAACATGCATAACAGGGGATGAGGGTGGAGCTGAAGAGGCAGAGGCAAGGACTGGTAAAGCTTCGCATGTTACATTAGGAGTTGTGTTTTATTCTGAGAAAGTAGGGAAGCTAACAAAAAGTTCTGAATAGGAGAGCAACATCAACTGATTTATGCCTGAGAAGAGCCCAGGCTGCAGGTGTTTGCAAAAGTCAGGCGAGAGATGATGGTGGCTTGGACAAGTACATAAAGCAAGCCTGGTGGACGGGCACTTTGTAAATATTTGTTGAATGAATGAACTGTGGTAGAAGACCTTTTCCCTGACCCCAGTGCAAAAGTCAGTCTGCCAGGAGTTTTCCACGGTACTACGGAGGCCGTAGCTATGTCCTGTTCTATGGAGACTGCAGCCATGTCCTGTTATCATGACCAAGGAGAAACAAGCATTGTCTCCCTACTCTGCAGATGTACATAACTGATAAGAGTTGCCAGTAGAACCACACATAGCTAAGGAGATGAATCATTACCTCAGAGTATGAAAGGAGCTCCCCTAAGCCCCACATTGCTCAGCTTTGGGTAACAACACCCCGGGCCAGCACTGGTGCTAGCAATGAAGTGCCTTTTTCTCTACCTTTGAGTGCCCAGCTGTCAGTCTTCTCACCATCTGGAGACTCAGCCATAATAGAATCAGTGAATATGCTTGACATCATCACTTTTTTGCCTCATACTTAGTAAGAGGAAAAGCTGTGGACTCTCTAGGTAGAAGTGAGAGGAAGAGTTAGAAAATGATTTAGAAGATAAACAGTATCAAGAAATGATAAAGGCAAATATGTCTAACTTGTTCCAAGAGGAATTTAGATCAGGCACTTGGATACAGGCACGAGGGGGGTCCATTCTAGCACAGCGGCTCTTAACATTTTCAGTCACTCTTTAGAAAAAGTACTTGATACATACATGTAAGATTATATTCAGGGAACTTAGAGTCTTTCTAAAATTGAGTCTGGGGCCAGGTTCCAGCACCATAAAACAGAAAACACTCTGGAAATGGTGCATCTGAGATTAAGAAAGAACCCACTGAAGAGTAGAGGTGGGAGGCCATACTCAGAGCTAACTTCTTCCAGGATCTGACCCCCAGAACTTACAGGAGCTGGAAACAGCATAGGACTTTCCACCAAGCCTGTGGCTGGGTGGGCAGCCCTAGAAATTCTGGGGGTGGAACTTTGTGACTCAGCCTGAACCCCACAGGCCTGGGACTTGGCTGACTGGGTAGTCACCACTGGGCCGCTGTGCAATGTCACAGTGACCTGGCCTCCCTCCCTGCTTGTCCAGGGGTAGGAGCACATGAGACACGTTCACACTCCCATGCTGATTCTCTAGCTCTGGGTCAGTAATGGTGCATATGCATATGTGAACAAGGGGGCGGTGTGCAGGATGGGTAGGGAGAGAGGAATACATTTTTTTCTGTTTTAAAGGGACGGTATAGGTAGGAATGAAGGTGAGTAGGCAAGCGGGGAGGAAGAGAGAGGCATTTTTATTTATTTTTATGAAATTATTCATCTTGGTTGTCCCCCCCACACCCCCACCCTCCCCTGGAACCCAAACCTAGGTCTTTGGGATGTATGTGTACTGTGTTCAGCCAGAGGGAGCAGACCTAGCCGCAGGGCACCACAGGTGCTCCAACAGAAAGATATTTTTAAGGAAATTGAACAGGAGTTAGTTCTTTCCTTCTTTACCTTGCACTGGGCTATAGAACTGTTTCAACTCAGCCCCACCGTGCTACCTGCTGATGGTCCCATTCTCTAACCTCAATTTTCTATGTCCCACTCCTGGTTCTGCTATTCCACCTCCCTGCTAAATAAGCTTCATCCATATTCTGGAGTCCCTGTAAGTCTTCATGCTAAGCACAGAGGCTCCTGAGGTGTCTTTCTGCTAACCCAAGGCCGTGGTCCCTGCAGCCCTGGGGTGGCTCCCTGGCCCTGCAGACTGAAACCAGACTGAGAGGTGAAAGTGAGGACAGATCCAACACTAGTGGGCTACCAGCTCTTAGCCTGCAAGACGCAGACAGTGAGTCACTCAGATCTGCCATCGCAGTTTATAGGAAGCACTGAAACCCTCCCCTCTGTGCTGGTTCTGGGAAGGAGGTCCATTTGCTCCGTTGGGAGCTCTTTCTTGTTTCAAGGGTGCTTGAATCTGCTTAGGGAACTGGGACCAACTGAGACAATTACTGACCATTCCTGGCCCACTGTGGTGAAAGATCAGCCTATCCACGCGAACTGAGCACCCACTGTGGACCTAACTGAAGACCGTCTCTAAGTTCATGGCTAATTGGGAAGATAAAATAAATAAAGCACATGAAAGAGAAAACCATACAAGGATAGAAGACCAAGGGCTTCTGGCAGTGAGACAATAGCCAAATGTCACAGGGGCTCAGAGAGGTCAGAGATCCTGGAGATTTGGAGGGCTGTAGAGAATGTGGGTTCAGTGCACCACCACTAAACATTTGTATTTGGCAGCATGAGCAGAAGTTTTACATGATTTTTGCGGGGCGCCCGCTCCTTCCTTTCCCCCGCATTTGTCTGTGCATCTTATTCTCCCGTAGTGTTTCACATTTTCCCCCCTAAGTAAAGTTTCTACCAAGAAGCCATCCATCTTGAAACTAAACACTGACAACCGGTATGAGATCAGGAATCCCTTAAAAGTCCTTGTTAACTGACTTTCCTTTCTTATTCTGCATCAACTAATGCAGACTGCTGGTCTCACCAATGGAAGAGTGAAAGTGGGGAGGCCAGTTGGCCAGGAGACAAACACTGGTGAAAGCTGAAGGAGCAGAGAGGGGGAGTTCACGCTGGGAGGAAACGAGCCAGAAGAGGGTTGGAAGCCAGCCCCTTGCTGGCTCTACACCGTGGTCTCTTCAGCTCACAGAGGCCCCCGGCCTCTGCTGAGTACATGGGGCTCCACCTTGGGGCCTCTGGCTCTAGCCATTCCCATAGGAACTCTCAGGTCATCAGTCCTCTTGTCCTGGAGGCTGCTAAGTCTGATGTTGCAGCATATTGAGACAAAAGGTTCTTTGAAAGGAATAGTTCAAACACTCGGCTTGCAGGAAGGGCTGTGGAATAACCTGGAATTGCTAAATCTTGGCCATCTTTTAACCCGTAGGTGGTGGGGGAGAAGGTATGTGTGTGCTCAAGGCTGTGCTCATCTTCTCTTCCTCCAAAGGCACCTGATAAAAGTCAATTCTTTGCTGGTTCCTCACCTGCTGTTCTCATCCAGAATTGTCTACCAAAATTGAAAAATTACAGATTTAAATATGAATACTGGCACGCCTTGTGGCTCAGGCAGCTGAGGCAGCTAAGATGCAGACCACGTAAAGCCCAAGGACCTGGGTTTGAAATCCAGGGCCAGGGGCAAAAACAAAAACAAAATCAAGTACTATTTAGGATGATTGCTTTACCACATGGAAACCCTTATGCACATGAAAATCTCAGGTGGAATCCTGATACACCATATTAAATAGACATGAGTGTTGCTTGGTGGAAGAGGGCTGGGGAGCCCAGGGAAGTGGGAGCTGCAGGACTGATGGCCTTGAGCGTCATCTACTCTGAACACTTCAAGCATTGGGGACTTGAAGTCAAGTCAGAGCAGGAAAAGGAGAAAGGCGGCGCCACATCTGAAGTCCCACCCATACACTTTTGTAGTGTTAGCTGCAAATTTCACTCTCTTACAATTCAAGTCCTAGAGAATGCTTTTCTGCCCCACTTTGTGTGCTCCGTGACAGGCACAGAGGAGCCGGAGGGGAGGGGCACAGGGGTTCTGCTCCTGGGGCTTCCTCACATGGTGCCTCCGAAGTCCAGAGCCATAGGCGGTGTGCAGAGGGGGCAAAAAGGCTGAGTTTTACCTTTCAGGGGACCACGGGAGTGAAGGTCATGCAGAAGAGCAGAGCATTCAGCAGGCAAAAAAGGTGGACAGCAAATCCATCCTCACAAGGGCTATTAAACACCGAGGTATTTCCCCTAGGTCTTCCAGAATCATTACTTGTCATCCCCCAAATCTGTACCTAAAGCCAACTGTGCGTGTGTGAAGCCACAGGCTTGTGTGAGGAAGGAAGAAGTCTGAACGACTGGCTGCATCTTGTAGAGCTTCCAGTCAGGGCCCGCTGGAACAGTAACGGGGGAGAGGGAGGGGTGCTGGAGCCCCCCGATAACGGCACTGTGCTAGAGAAGGCTGGAGAGAGCCGGACACTTCACTCTGTTCCCCCAGCAGATAAGGGCTCTTTTTGCCCTCACAATGTCCACTGCTGATTTATCCAAGGCCTAAGGGATACCCCGTCTGACTTGTGGCCTCTAAGTTCCTTTCCTGATTCCAGGTAGTTTGATTTCCCGTAACACCACGGGCCAATGGCTCCATCGGTGCCAGAGGCACATTTTGGTATTTTCCTGGATACCTCACAAGTTTGGAAGTTTGAAAGTCTCTGCTTTTCCTTTTCTCTCCTCTCCCAGAGGTACCAGCTCCCAAGTCCTAGAGTCCACCCCTACGCACTCTCCGTCCCACCTTGGGATGAGGGTGGCTTGTGAGAACCATCGACATCAACTCACAATTGGTCTCCTGCTTCACTGTATCCCTTACACACCCCACATGGCCCCATCCGACACACTGCCGACAGACACACACTCTGGCAACAGTACTTCTCTTCAAAATCCTCTCCAAGCTCCCAGCACTCACAGAAGGAGGTCCTTGACTTGGCATTCCAAGTCACCTCACTGTGGGTGCCCTATCTGTTGACTTTATCTCCAGCCCCTCTATTCCCTGGACCCAGCCTGTGCTCTGGCCACACAAGTCCACCTGCTGCACCTCAAACAGCTCCCAGGTTTCCTCGATTCCATGCTTGACTCCGGCTTTTCCTTCTGTGTTGGCTACTCGTCCACATGCTGATTGTGTGATTTATCCCTTCCGCTCAGAAACCTTCCCAGGTCCTACAAACTGCACTTGTGCTCCCCCGTGGCCCCAAGCAGGCGCTTTCTTTCCACAGACAGCCCTCACCTGCAGACTGAGGTCTGCAGGGCAGGGAGTCAGTGTGTGCATGTGTGAAGGAGGACAGGGGAAAGTTACACTTTTTCTTTTGTAATATTTAGCCTTCCCAAAGAAGACATTAAATATTAATATAATTAAATAACAATTATAATGCTATAGCATTTATTAATCACTGATTGGGAGACCAAATTAATGACATGTATTTTCAAGGTATTCAGGATTCAGGGGTGATAATTTAACTAGGAACATCAGAGAGTAAATCATTAGTAGTATAGTCAACAAAATCCCTGTGTACCGAAGAATGGGAAGTTACCATCAGGTGTTTGACAGCCTTGAAAGAAGTCAAAACAACACAAGGTTGTTCTGAAGAATCGGCTGGCTTACCTTCTGACTGAAGTGAAAACTAGGGGTGCTTTTTAGTCCTCAGCTATTTTTCAGTATAAAGCAGAAAGACGTGTTTTTTGTGTTTAAGAAAATCAAGCTGTATTCTGGAAGCTCAGCACTTTCATCAGGCAGAACAGACAGCACAAGAGATAACAAAAGAGTGTCCCCCACAGTGGCGCCACATTGCTGAGATCTTTGAAACTGAAGAATCTGGCTTGAGTTTAATTTTGGGGGATGCAAAAATACACTCGAAATGAGCAAAAAATTGGGGAGGGAATGTTTTCATCTAATAGAGGGAAACAGTCACTCTGAGGTCTGACTGCTGATAAACCAATAATAGGCAGTGCTGGTCTTCCCTACTTGGGGAATTGGATTTTTAAAAAAATTTTTATTTTGAATTGATTTCAAGCATACAGAAAAGATGCAAGTATAGCAACTCTTTATCTGTGTTTACTATTTATATGTACATATAGTTTTAATTTTTCTGAACCATTTGAAAGTAAGTTGTGGTCACTATACTGCTTTTATTCTTTGATATCTGCTATGTATTTCTTAAGAACAAATATATTCTCCTACAAAACCACAGTACAGTTATCAAATTCAGGAAATTTGACATTGATTTCCATCTACAGACAATATTTTGATGTTGTCAGTTGTTCTAATAATTTCCTATATGACTTTCACTTTCCAGTACAGGATCTGGCCCAACGTATAGACTACATTTAACTGTTAGGAGAATTCTTGTCTTTTCACACCTCCAACTGTGTTTCATAGATGAAGATAAAGAATATGAACACAGATAAGATGTCTTCTGCATTTATTATTTCATCAGAGCTCTTCATTCATATGGTTTTTAATGTAGAAGGCACTCAGTATTGATTTCTCCGTCTTGAGGAAAAATTCAAACAGAAGGAGGGCAAACATGGTCACATAGTTTTACTACACGTAGTTTACATACATACTACAACTGTATATGAATCTGAAAAAACTGAGATTATGGAAAAACTCATTTCTTCTCTAAACGCAGAGAAAAGTGAAGTAAGTCCTAACTTAATGTCAATAGGTTCTTAGAAACTGCAACTTTAAGAAAAATGATGTATAATGAAACCAAGTCGAATAACGGTGTTTTGTTCAACGCCAGTTGGGATTTTTTCCTCCTCATCAATGTCACAATGAAATGACACTGAATGAAATAATGCTATTTCCTTGTTGTACCTAGGCTGAAGACTCACATATGGAAACACATTCTGAATGGGCGCTTCCAGGGACCATAGGCTTCGCCACAAAGATGAGGAGCCTTAAATCAGCATATGCTGTATGGCTACTTTTCCTCCACTCTGCTATCCAATGAGGTGAACTTCTTTGCCCAGCCTGGGGTCACTTGCCATCCAGTAAGGGTCTTGCTTGTCTTTGCAACAACTGACCCAGAGACCTTTCCAGACACCCAGATCCAAGTGCAGGCAATCCAAGTACAGCAGACTCATCCTTGTAGGTGTGGCCACTGTTCAGAGGTGTGACCTTGCTTCTACTCCACCTAGCCCCTTCACTTCCATCCAGTGGCTCATTTTCCACTCACCCCAGAAGTTTCCTTTGCTCCATAGCATATGCATTCACACAGAAAACCAGTGAGGGCAGCTCACACTATGACCTGAGTGATGATGAGCTCAGAACCACCTATTTTAGGCCGTCCCCTTTTCCACTTCTCTCGTGACTTAGACCCCCCCCGCCCCCTTTCTGCTGCATATGAAAACTCATTGTGGGAGAGCGCCCTGGTGGCTCAGATGTTGAGCCTGCTCCGGGGCCACAGTCCACCTACAGCCTAAGGACGTGGGGTCTTGGCCTGGAACTGGGGGAACAACTAAAATGAATGACTAACTAAATAAAATGCTTCCTCCTCTTCGCTCTTCCTTCATGCCTGCTGCCAGCCTTCCTTCTTAAAAAAAAAAAAAAAAACCAACAACAAATTCATGGTGGAACAAAATGATGAATCTATAATTCCTGGGTTATGTCACCACACAGATAACAAGACTTGGCTTTATTTTAAAATAGTATGGCAATGTAACTAACAAAAAGTACTGCTTACCAGATTCCTGTCTTTGAAAAAAATTTTCTCGATGATGACCGAGAGCAGGGGTCATCAAACCATGGTTGGCTGTTCATTTCACTAAAGACAGTTTTACTGGGATACAGTTCTGCCCACTTGTTTACCTGTTATTTCAGGCTGCTTTCCCATTAATGTGGCAGAGACCAAATGGCTAAGAAAGCCTAAAATACTCACTCTCTGGTCCTTTACAGAGAAAGTGTGTCCACCCTGTCCAAGAGCAATAAGGTGCCAAGAGGCTAAGAGCTAGGTACCTGTTGACTGGCAGGTGTTTTCTTGTGACATGGTGGTCGTCACTGTTTCCGTGGCTGCATCTCTGACGACTTGTTCCTCACTTTGCAGAAGGTTGAGGACACATCTCCAAAGCACAAGTGTATCCGGTAGTGCTAAGATCAAAGGAATCTGAATTACCTAGATTGCAATTTATAAACAAACAAGTCCTGCTTCAACTTCATGATGCGCAAAAGCCACTCTCCTTTCTGGGTATTGCAAGAAAGGAAGACTGGGGAGTCAGATAAACAATAGAAAAGAGAGGGCCCTAAGCGGGCAGACTTAGAAATTGATTTTTTTGAGGTGGGGGAGGGGGTAGTGGGAAGGCTTCTGGAGGCAACCAGTCCTGGACAAGGCCCAGAGTGCTGTCAATTGACTAAGGTCTTGGGCCCAGCAATCCACAATGACTCACAGTTCTCGGGAATGAAACTTTATGTATCAAGAGTCCTTTGGGGAGACTGGCCCAGTGCTGATTTGAGTGTTTGAGGTTATAAATTCTGAAAGCAGAGTTTTAATCAAGATTATGCTTGGGGGGGAGGCAAGGAACCATATAAAGACACACCCTGTGTCAGATCCATGTCACCACCATTATTCCTGGGCAGGGACACTGTGTAGTCAGCCTATGTGAACAGTGTCTCTTCTGGCAACTGAAAGGAAGCTGAAGTCGAGAACAAAAGGTAATGAGAAGACAAGGCTGAAGCTGTGTGAGTGTGATTCCTGACAGGGAAGGATCACAGCAGACTTCATGAAGGAGCTGTGAGAGGGGGAGAGCCTCGCAGAAAAGATCCATGTTGATTAGGTGGGGTGGGGCTAGGCTTGTGGAAGGTCAGAACGGAGGACCAGGAAGACCACCGCGCATCATCCCTAGGCTTTCAATGGGGACAACCCTGTCCCACGAGCTCTCCTTAGCCCATTGCCTCCCTCGTCTGTGCGTGAAGCTGATATCAAGTCATCAAAGCTTTAGTCAGATTGAGAACAGCAACGGCTCCCCCTCTGGGGTTTCGCTCTCTTTTTTGTTCCAGACTTGGCTTTACATTTTACTCAGTCTTTCAGAATCTACCCATTCTACTTTTCTCTAAAGTTTAATATTTTCCTCTCTTAACGTTTTTCTCTTCACCATAGTCCTTTATACCTCTTCCCCCAAATTTTCAGTCTTTCTTTTTAAGTCCACTTTGATTTTTCTTTTCATTTAAATGAATTTTCTCTGTCCTTAACTTGACCCCATGCACTTTTATGTCTTCTGTCTCAGGTCTGTACCCATTTTTCATATCCTTGAAGGCCATCAGCCACTATTCCTCATTGCCTATTATGTTCTAACCAGCACCAGCAATCAATTCTGAACCAACAGATTTGCCCAGGACTCAATGTCACTCAGAAATTCCAGGTTGCCCAACATACATTTCGTCTGATATAAGCTAGGGTTAGAGTAGCCTAAGTCACCCAGAAAATGTGCCACAAAATGATATTACCCTTACTGGAAAAGCTTACAAATCCTTGTTCTCCTTCCTCTGGGTCTAACATAAATCTCGATCATAAAAGAGTGCCACCCCTCAGTGGCCCTTTAGGTGTAAGAAAAAAATGCCTGGAAGTCACTTTGAAGAAAGAAGTAAAAGGATATCAGACAGCTTTGTCTTCCAGAGAGGCCCAGAGACATGAGATACATCATTGGTATGAACTCTTGTAACACTTGAAATTTGAATCCCATCATCTAAAAAACACAATTCTTTTCTTTATTCTTCAAATCTTTTCTCCACCACGACACTGAGAGCTCCTTGGAGGCAGCGGCCATGGCTCTCTCCTCAGGGTGGGGCATGGGAGACATGAACAAAAGCAAAGCTCCACTACTAGATGGAAGAGCGTCCCAGCATAGTACTAGGGATGGCACTGAAGGAGAGGACGAGTTTGGGACTGAGGTATGGCTTTAGGTCCCAGATTTTCCTTTCATTAAAATCTGTGCTTCAAAACCACTGACTCTTTCCTAATGATTACTCTGGAAGGACAGGGGTGGCCGTGGAGAGACAGGAAGGTACCGAGAACGGCTGGAAACCAGCTAAGCTGCATACATCCCTTTGATTGCGAAATATTTCTATCGTAGGTTCTAGAGGTGCCTTAACTTAAAACTAAGTTCCGTGCAAGGAAACAAGTCTTTGTAGTCTCTGAAGTCAGAAGCTCAAAAGTCATCTTTGAGTCTTCTGTTTACATTAACCTCAATGCCACCAAATTCTGCTGATACTACTTCCTAGACACTTTTGAGCCTGTCCTTTCTTCTTCCTCAACGCCGTGCTTCACACTGGCCTGTTCGTTTCTCACCCAGATCATTGCAACAGACTTCCTAGAAGTGGTGACAAACGTCAGGCCGAGACTTGAAAGACAAAAATACAAGTTAGCAAGCAGTCTGTTTAGAGAACTGTTCCCTCTCAATGACACAGAGCCTGCTTCGGAGAGCGGTGGAGCTAAAGAGGGGCTGGCAGGGCACAGAGCAGGGAGGGCCTTCAGAGCCGTGCTGAAGGGTGTGAAGAGTTTATCCTGAAGGCAATGCAAACCACTCAAAGGTGTTAAGCAGTGGAGTCAAACGACCTATCTGTATTTCAGACAGAACACAGAGGCTCCTTGGAAGTAGAGATGAGCTTAGAGGACAAGACTGAAAGAAAAGAGCAGTTAAGAGGTTGTTGGTGAAAAACGATTGGAGGAGGAACTGGGAGGGTGGGGATATATTTGAAAGATGCAAAGAAATGATGCATATCGTCCTTTTTTTTTTTGTCTGTTCTTTTTTAGCTTAGAACGGCTATTCGTCCTTTGGTGCAATGGATTTCCCTCAACTCAGCACTTACCAAGAACGGGGCAGGGGTTGGTGAGGAAAAACGGCGTGGTGCTGGTCAGGACTTCAGCAGCAGCCAGCCTGGACTCTGTGGGAAGGTGATCTCCACAGGATAAGACGACCAGCTGAACCCACTGCCTCAGCTCGGGGGCTACCAAGTCCCTGGTCTGGAAGAACGAAACGTACATAGTTTGGAAGATGCAACCACAGGGTGAAGTGGAATTAAGGATGGGCTGTATCAAACTGGGTCTGCAAATTAGTTCCTACCATAGTGGAAAGAAAGGCCTTTGAAAGTTGCTTTTCCATCTCAACTCGGGAAAATAAGCAAGCCTCAGGAAGAAAATCTGAATTGTCTTTCAGTTGCATAAATAGGGAGCAAATTCCTTGAGTCTTTTCGGATGCAAATTTAGTTATTAGAACACTGGTATATTTGATAGCTCTAGTAAAGACATAATTTGGGGGGAAAACCCTCGGTAGCAAATACTTGTACCTAATAACTAGACACTCCCTTGGTTAGGCATATGGATACCCAGCTAAAAACTACATATCCCAGCCTCCTTGGCATTTGGGACTAACAAACGAAGTACTGACAAACAAAATGTCCTTCAAAGAGGGATCTGTTTATTTTCAGGACATGGCCCGGGAAAGAGGTGCAGGTCTCACTTTCTGAGTTTCTCCTTCCTGCTGGCTGAACAAAGGCCCCACTGGAAAGCGCATACTGGAAGCTGCACGAGAGGACAGCAGAATAACAGGTAGAAGGGTCTTGGGTCCAACACAGTCAAGCCACCATATCTGCTTTAGACTGTTTCTAGCTGGTTTAAGCCGCTGTATTTATGACTCTGTTACAACATTTAAAGCAGCATTTAAACTAAGATTTATTTAAACAAAGTCCTGTTGTTGTTTTCTAACAGTAAGAGCTTTATTGAGATATAATTCACATACCATATACATATATGTCAATGGATTTTAGTATATTTACAGATATGTGCAGACATTGCCACCGTCAGGTTTAGAATATTTTCATCACCACAAAGAGAAACCCTGTACGGCAGGTTCTTTAATAATGTTGATGAGAAAAAAAATGAATTTTTGTTGGGGCCACTGTGTGCGTGGAGTTTGCACATTCTACCCCTATCTGCATGGGTCTTATCCAGGTGCTCTGGTTCCTACTGTATCCCCAAAACGAACACGTCGGGTTCACTGACATGTCTCAACTGCCCCATCCTGGAGCGAGTGTGGGGGCATATAAGTGTGTTTTATGACAAAAGTGTGTACTGCCCAGGGTGGGTTCCCACCTTTCCCAGGCGCCCAGGAGAGGCTCTGCCCACCCACAACCCTGAAGTGGAATACACAGGTTGGAACACGAAAGAATAAATAAATGAACATGACTTCAGATTAGAAGCATTTTGGATCTCTATTTAGAAGTCTGGTGATTTTTTTGTGACCAGAAATAGGCTTCAGGCTTCACTGTTTCCATCAATTAGCCTATGGTAAAATTGGCTTCACCATATGTTGTTTTGCTTCAAGTGACAGTTTCCAAGAACCTACTGATGACGATGCTAGTGAAGACTTACTATACCCCTTAGCTATCACCCATCTGTCCTGGCATTTCTCTGCCACTTCCAGCCCTAAACAATAATATATTTTCTCTCTCTCTCTGGATTTGCTTATATTGGATGTTTCACAAAAGTGGGATCACGTTGTGACTGGCTTCTTTCACTTAGCAGAATGTTTTCAAAGTTTATCTATGCCGTAACATGTATCAATACTTCATGCCTTTTAATGGTGGAATAATATTCCATTATATATATATTCCAATATATCCATCACTTGATGGACATTGGGTTTTTTCCATACTTTAATCCCTCCCACTTTTCTTCCCAATTTTTTCTAGGATTATTGTTTCAAATTTACTTTCCTTCCCCTATCCAGTAAACTTCTTTAAATAGCCAAAATGCACCAGGTGCTCTGATCATCTATGGGCAACCATGGAAGTAAATTGATGAGCATCTCAGACCTTGAGAAAGATAATGATTCCCAATGCACAAAGAAACCCAAGTTTTCCCAGGAATTTCTTATGTGTTTCCCTACAGTTTTGTTATTTTTTCTCTCCCTGGAAAACTCCCAAGTTTCATTAAATGCTGCTTCATTCAAGTACCGTGTAGTGCTTTTAAGAGGACATGACAACTGGTTAAAAGGACTTTGGATGAGAAAGATGTCTTTTGGCAGATTTGTTAGGCTGCCCTGTAACTGATTTCTTAAAACTTGGGCTGTAATTTCTTAGCAAATTCTTAGCCTTCCTACAAACTCCTACTCCCCATCCTCAACAGATACAACTAACTTTTCTTTGGCTTTTTCTGTCTCGTAGTGACCACCTAGTTTGGTCCCCTGCCCTACCTTTGAATGACAGACCCAAGGAAATTGTGTATCTGCTTGTTTATTCTTGTTCTCTGGTTTGATCTCTGCCCAGTTGCAGGATCTCTGAATTTCATCTCCTCTACAAAGTCTTCCTCAGTTCCCCAAACACTCCCTCCCTCCTCTGGGTTCCCATGGCCTCCACTCTAGCACATCATTTAGTGTCTGGAGAGAAAAACAAATTCTTACCAGTTACACCCAAAGTGAAAATCAAGATGAAAAATATATTTGTAGCAGCTACACATAAAGGCCATCATGATTCTTCCTGTGGGAACCGTTCCCTTCTACTGCCACCTTCCAGGCAGATAAGAACACCAAGATCCAGACCCAAGAAGAGAGGCAGAATCACTTACCTCCTCACATGTCCGCATGTGGTGGATAATCACTTTGGATGCAAGTCGCAGAGCTACACTCTGAATTTCAGATCTAGAAAGAGTAAGCCAAAACCACAAAAAAATGAAGTCAAGCCTATTATATGTGAGATGCCATAGGATAGATAATCTGTGATCCACGTGGATGTGAGTCTCTGCCTCATGACTACAGAAATGCCTCCAGAAAAAATTACCTTGTGGTTATTATGTGGTTATTAATGTGAAGTCTGATATCATCTAATGCTTGAGCTCAGAACACAACTCCCAGGTTGAGACTTAGAGAGGAATGTGGGACTTCAGTCCTTAGGCCAGGACTGTGCTCACATTCATTACATAACTGACGAGAGGATCACACACTGCACTGAGGCTGCGCAGGGAGCACTGAGGGCAAACCTTTCATTGGAGGCAATCTCCATCATCCAGATCAAGAACTCCTTTTGCGTTAGATGAACACAACGCTCTGTCTGGGGAAGCCACTCACTGGGGTCCATGCAATGGAGAATTTTCAGTATCTGTGAGCCAAACCCATGAAGAAGAAAAAATAGAATAAATAAATACTCAGGAAAATGTTTCTAGAAGCTAACTAATAACCATTTCTATTGATAAAGATGGTTCTCTTTCAAAAAGCTCCCACTGGCCTCTTAGTTCCCCCTAAAAACATTTGAGATATCAAGACAGGGTAGAGCCATGACACACTGAGGACTCTCAGTGATCTGGAATCAAAGTCTAGATGCCCAGCTTCCTAGGTCAGTGCCCTTTTCTTTTGATTATGCTTCCCATGTGGCTACCTGTCCCCAAATAGTCATGTCAGCAAAGACTACCTTCTGACACATTAAAAAGTCAAATTTTCAATGTTTTTTCCTAAAGCACTACTTATCCTCATTCTTTGTTTTTGTCATCAATACCACATTCATGCAACTTTTCCTTAATGTCCTTCTATGCTTGAAGCCATGCCAACTACTACAAAGAGTCCTTGCCCTCTGGATGCTGAGTCTCCTCGCTATTGCTCCTGGAGCGCCCAAACCCACCCCTACCCGCCGATCTTATGACTCTGGTGGGTTTGCCAACATGTAGGGAATGGAGAGGAGTTACCTTGCAGAAGCATTCTGAGTGACTTTCTTTCATCGCCAACACCAAAAACATCTCCCCCATATTCCACAGTAATGGTGGCAGTCCCTTCTCTCCCGTTCCAGAGGCTGCCGCTGAGAACCTTCCCAGCAGGGCCTCCAATGTCAGCAGGCGTACTTCTTGGAAGGAAGACTCCAACAACCGAGAGAAAGAGATGGGAGCGACCGCTGTCTGCTCTCCAGTCTGGGCCGCCACTGCCCACACTGAGGCGATGGCTAGTTTGGTGAGGCTCTGGAGGTACTGGGGTAAGCCTGGCACGGTGAAGGTATAGGAGAACCCCATTATCAGTTCTGATTCGGAGATGATCTTTCTGACTTCCTCCCATAAGCCAAGGCGCTCCAGAACTAAAAATAAAAACAAAACAAAACAAAGAGGAAGAGGTAATCATTTAATTTAAAGTTCCACAAATGGACATGGAAATACAGGTGGGACTTTCAGGTGTCTTTTGTGAATAGGTGTTGTATGAATGACGTAGTGACTAGCCCACTGAAGTTCAGACATAGGGCCCAGCAGCAATTTCTATTGAGGTAATTCATAAATTTAGCCCTAGGAGGGCAAATGTATTCCAATCGGAGGATGTATTCCTGGCACCCCTCCCCAACATTTAATAAATACAAACTCAGTGACTTCTTAAGTTATCAAGTCTCAAAGTTGGCTGGGATAGAGGACGGCTAGTCCAAACTTCCTTCAGGGGCTCAGATGCTCTCGGCAGCACCTCTTCTCAAAGATTCTTGGTTGAAGCCTACGGTGACTGGGAGCTCATGAGACAGACGCCATTGTTAGTAAATCTGTCACAATATTCTTCTTGGATTTTCAACTCACTGGCCTATTTGTGCATTCTGAGGTTCCTAATGAGCCCCTTCAGCTTTGAATACAGTTATCATACCCCTCTGTCTTCTCCAGAGGAAATACCTCTAATTTCTTGAATGACTCTACACAAGATGGGTTGGGTTATCTCTTGCGGGTCCAGCTGCCTTTCTTTGGACATATCCCCTCCGCCCTCTAAAGGTATGACTGGAGAATGAACATGAGTCTCCCGTGCGGAAACTAGAGGGACTGTTACCTTCCCTGTTTCAACACAAGGTTCCTGGAGTTGTATCAATCACACTGTTGACTCATGTGGAGCATTAAGTCAATGAAAACCACCACTTCTCTTTGCTGACATGGCCTAGTGGTGAGTCATCTTTCTCTCACCTTATACTCAGCACTTTGATTCAGACTTGTGTTCTTTGTTTGCTTTAAACCCAAGTAGATAGATCTGTTACATTTTATCTCCCCATTGAGTTTCTATGGTCTTTTTTTGTATTCTTAGTTCTGATCAAAACCACTTATTATCTATTTACTATGTGCTGGGTGCTATGTAAAACAAGAACAATGTCCTTGTGAGTTTGTAGTCTAGTTTGAGAAAGAGAAACAACTGACAGGTATTCCCAATGTAGTATTATAAACGATGCTATTATACGGGAATCCTATTTCAATGATGCCAGGAGTAGAAGAGTGTGCACTCAGGAGTAAATCAGCAAACGACAGGACACAACAGGCCTTGTCTCTTCCAGGGGATGTAATGCTGTTTTCCCATCCAGCGGAACAGGGAAGGAAGTCCCTCAGAGTTTAGAGAAGGGATCGTTAGTCTCTGATTTAGTGAACTACACACTGGTCGTACTATGAATACACTTTCTAATCTACCCCCGTTTCTGTTTTTTGTTTCCTAATAAACTCATTTTGTTGGTGGAATAACTACTTTTGTTAGAGGGCAATATGTGTTTTAAAGGAGAAGAGAGGGAAGAACGTGTTAGAACCCTGAAAAGCAGAGCAAAGGTTAAGGGCATGAAACAGAACGGACCATGTGGGAACTACAAGCAGTCTGCCACAGAGCACAGAATTCAAGGGGGGCCTGGCAGGAAGCTACAGAAGTGCTGCGGACAAGACGCAGAGAGCCTCCTAGGCCCTGTGAAGGAGCCTGGACACTCTTCAGTAGGCAAGGGGATGTCACTGAGGGTTATTTTAAGCAGTAAGTTCAGGTGAATATGATCAAAAGTGTTCTTATTGTTGAGAGGGCAATATCAGAGACAGGGAGATAGATCAGTTAAGACTACTGCACCAGTTTAGAAGAGGCCTAGCATGAGGAAGAGATCGGGAAAAGATGAATTTAAGAAGTACTGGAGGAAAAAATTAGTAGGACTAAGGAAATGACTGGACAGAGGAATCTTGGTTACATCCCAGGACCCAGAATTTTTTATATAATATGTTCATATCCAATACAACTTGGGTAAACTTCAAATTGACAAGCATGCCATAAATACCTACAATCAAATAATTACTAAAAATATAAACTGGGCTTGTATGGAAGACAAAGACTTTTAGCAAGCATCGTCTGCTCCTGGCCCAACTCTGTACCGGACCTCACTCCAAACTTTCAACAATTCCTCAGCCAGACCCTTTGGGTCTAGTCATTCTCCAGGTATGACTCTTCCTAACTTTACCATTCTGTCCCAGAATTTTATCTAGAAGAACATTAGAAGAGATTTCATCAAATGCCTTATAGAAATTTAGATGTCATATATATCATATGTATTTAATAGGATTGTCAAATTAGATATTGGATATTATAGCATTTCTCTGATAAATCTTGACTGATAAAATTCTACCCCCCAAAGTTAATATGTTTATTCTGGGCTGGTTTATCAGAGAACATTTAAATTGTAAGCATTTTATAGTTTATACGGTACTTTTTACATTCGTCATCTTTCATAACTCAGTAAACACTACTGACTTTTAGAAAATAATCACAAACATAGAAACGTACAGGACTAAAATAACACATGGAAAAAAGTTTACTTGAAACAAAAAATTTCATTGGCTTGCAATAATACAGGAAGTAAAAATACAGAGTATTCACGTTCTGTTCTGTATCAAGTTGTTTCAAAAGATTTTTTGCCAGAATACGCAAAGTGGGGCCTCAGGCTCCACTACGACTATATCCCAGGAAGGCCACCAGCTGCCAGCTGCAGTTGTAGACACACCTCTGCTTTTAACGTAGACTTTGCAGAAGTCCAAGTTCACGCAGGACAGTCATCTTTACAAAGCCCTGGGGAAATCCTAAGCAGTCAGGATCCTCAAGCTCTGTATCATCATCTCTATTTTCACTGTCTAAAACCTAATCTTCCTTATAGTCTAGTAAAGAGAAGCACACCACTGTGGTCTCCAGGTACCATTTTTTTATTCTTCCCACCCTCGGCTACCTGAGAATAACACTTCATTAAAAAGGAATTGCATTTGTTTAGCAAGGTGTGAGAAGCATGCTCAGAGCTCTATTCTTCAAAATATGATTAGTTACGGGAAGAACTGTCTAGGTCATGCTAAGTGATTTCAGAGGAACCTGCTATCTGAGAGATATTCCAGGCAGAGTTAAGTCTGCTGGACTCAAAACCTGGGTACCCAGATCCATTTTCATCCTCTTCCATCTTGGCGAAGGATGACATCACCAAGAAGCAGGGACTAAAGGCACTGCCCAAGAGGAGGTGGGAGGGGACATGTGCAGGAAGGGGTCCTTTGGGATTTCCTGGCCTGCAGCGCCTGTGAGGTTCAGCATTATCCATAAGCATGTATTGAGTATTGAGCATATTTTAGGTATTTTGGGAGACATAGAGTCAAAGATGAAAAGAAAATTTACCCACTATCAAAGAGCTTTAAAATTAACAGAGTCAATGTGCTCTGATGGAGTAGTGTTTGGGTCAATGGCCTCTGGCCAAAGTGTAGGCCACATACATCCCAAGTTTCTGAGTTCCTGTCCTGGGCTGGGGAGAACAACTAAGACGTATAGTTAAATAAAAATAAATAAGACCCTGCTTCTCCCTCTCTCTCCTGCCTGCCTGCTGACTTGTCTTCATTTCTACTTGTAACCTTCCTTTTAAAAACAAAACTAATGGGAGACAACAATAACAATGTTAAGACTATAAAAAAACCTAAAAACTGCAAAATGCTTAAGTGTCCTAAAACTCTTAATGAGAAATGCTGACATTTGCTGAGTGTTTATGTGCCACGTACCAGATTGTAAACGCATTTTTAACACTATGGAGAATATTTGTAGAATTGATACTTGTTGAGCCTTATTCTAAGAACCTTTAACAAGTATTAATTCATTTAAGGAAGTAGGCCTATTACACCCATTTTACAGATGAAGAAACAGGTTGCTCAAGGCCATGCAGGAAACGGTCATAAGAATGACCAAAATGAATGCAAAGGGGGCTTTCTGGAGAAAACCAAATGTAGGCTGCCCAGTGTGCCTGACGGGGATTGGGAAGAGCAAATGATCCAAGGAGAACTAGCAGAGAGTAGCAGAGGTTAGTCTGAGCCACCAGCTAGAAAGTTATCAAAGGACATTTAGAGAAGATATCCTTAGAGAAGATAGCCTGTTGTACAGCCAGATGCAAAGAGATGCCTTAGAACAGAATTTCTCAAACTTGAGTAGACTAATTTGGAGAATTTGTTGAACCAGACTGCTGTCTGGGCCTCATTTCCAGAGTTTCAGATTCAGGAGTTCTCGGTGAGGGCTGAGAATCTGCATTTCTAATAAGCTCATGGGCAGTGCTGTTGCTGCTGGGCTAGGTATTTTGAAAACCACTGCCCACAAGAGATGGTTCTCAATCAGAGGTTATTAAAACCACACATGCTTGAGTCTCACGCGTCTAGATTCTGATTCAGTTGGTTTTGTGTTGGGTGCAGACATCTGTAGTCTTAAGAAGCCAGTGGGAAATCTTGGCATGCACCGCAGCTGAGAATCACACTACTAAGACAGGCCTTTCACAGGGATTGGGAGGGTTTTTGGGTGGGTAGGGGTTGCAGCACAGTTAATTCCAGTCCAATATTTTCAAATAGTGAAGAACTAGAAAATTCACCATGCCCCAGCTTTCTTTTACAAATAAGAATACCAGAAAGGGAAATCACAAGGGATTCAAAAGAATGAACAGGCTCAGTGAAAGGCACTGTGAAGGCCTGAGGTCAGCAGGCCTTCAATGCTGGCTCGCTGTGTATATAGGTTCTCTTCTGGGTCCCAGATGTAGCACTGAATTCAAAAAGCGAAGTATCAGTCTCATGGAGCTCCACTTAGGCGGGGACCACAGAACACCTTTTCCCTGCAGAGCCCAGAGTGAGGGAGGTCCAGAGCTGGAATGAAAGCTGGAGTTAGAAATGGCCAGTAATTTATAAGCAGCTGCAGTAACTAAAAAGGACATACAGTTTTTCTCTAACAGTGGTTATCAGCCCAATATGTACAGTAAAGTTATCTGGAGAGCTTTAGAAAACCATTTATGTCGGGGGGTGGGGGGGGGGGTGGCAGTGGAACATAACTCTGGGGGCAAGCCCAGTTTTAAAGTGACCCAGGTGATTCTAGGGAGCAGCTGGGGTTATGGCTACTGTTTTAACAGCTCCGCATCCTACAGTACACAGAGTTCACCAAGCATTTGTCCCCGTGAAGCGTCGTTTTGTGTCTTGGCCTACCAGATGCATCTCAGAGTTTACACTGACATAGAGTATGTTTCATTTCTATGCATGCCTGTCATTGCAAGTCACAAAAACCTGGTTAGCTCTTTAATGGGGCTCCTCTGTCAGAAGTTTAGCAACTCACTTCTCTAGAATATAGCAACTTTTCTATTTGCAATTTCAATTTCAAATGCTTTGGGTTTCTTTCTTCCTATCATTCTCGGAAAGTCAACTATTCCAATGAAAAAAATTGAGGAGTTCCTCCTTTAATGGCCCCATCTTCTTTTTCGTTAATTATATGCTGTTCTGCAAACCCATACTAGTTGAAGTTTTTTAAAATAATGCTCCTTGTATCAGTCTTTAGATTTTCTCCCACCAATGTAATTGTTTAGTGACTGAGGTATATGTGACTGATTCTAAATACCCAATTTAATTTCATTTTTGAAATTAACTTTCTTCTTCTTTAGAGAAAGCATATTTCTAGGCTTAATCAATGGATTTACATGGAAGGACGATTCCTCCTCCTGTGCTATGTCCTGGCTCAATGGAGAAGTAATTACCAAATTTGGAATTCAAGGAACAATAAAATGTCAAAAACAATGTGGCAGGTGCACCCTGGTGGAGTACCAGTTAGGTCAGTCACCTCCAGATGAGCGCAGTCCATCTACATCCCGAGGACTCTGGTTCAAGTACCAGTTAGGGGTAGCTGGGGCAGGACATAACCAGTGTGAACAACTAAAGAAAAATAAAAAAAAAAAATGTTTCTTCTTCCTCTCTCTTCCTGCCTACTCTGCTTCAGTTTTACCTGCACCTTGCACCTTTCCCTTAAAACAAAACAAAAAAATAATGTGGCAGCCTGGCATATGTTGCTAACATTTTATAAAGAATGTTAAAAATCTGTCACCTATTATCATTTCATGAAAGTTATCTTAACACCAAAAAAGGAGCTCATTCATAGTGTCATCATAAAGAAACAATTCTATATGGAAATTTGACTTAGAAATTTTTGCTTTAGTGTTATTTTGCTAGTTTTAACTGTGCCGTGGGCTGGCAAAAATGTCGCCAGGAATCCAAGCTTCAGGGAACTATGGTTTTGGAGCAGTTGATGAGAGTTTGCCTAGTTGGTTGTTTAAATAGTGTGACTATCCTGAAGACTTCCTAGGAAACAACCCAAGCGACATGGCCTGAAGTCCCTCAGGAAGGAGCAGTGTCTGTGGAAGGGAGCACAGTAGCCCATTCACTTAGGCCCCTCTGGCAATCTCAGGGGTGTTTTCTTAGCAGTTCTTGGTTCCTTGGCAAGTTGCTTATTTCATGTTATTTCCACAACCTGAACAGTGATTGCTAAATTAACTGGATTTCCAAGCTGCCAATCCCTAACTGACTAAAGTATGAACCGCCACCGAGCTGCTGAAGAGATTTCAAAAGCAGCACAAATCTTGAGCAGGGAGGCATCAGGTTTCACAAGTCCCGTGTATTATTTAGGGACGTCTGTCCCCTTCCCAGAGGAGGAGCACAGCTTGACAGGACAGGACAGGCCTGGTCCATGGGTCGCTCATCTTTGATTTTCTGAGCTACTCATACAGGTTTGGTAAAATTTCTTTTAAAAGTTCAACATAATCTCAAAAGACGCCCGTTAATCTAAATGGCTCCAACAAGGGCATTCTGGTAGAAAACAACCACACAACAGGGATGATATCATTACCACATAATTACGGATACAATGACGTTTCACCATGAGAGCGTTTAATTTAGGTGAATTTAACTCTAAATACTCAGCAAAGAGAAAGAGAGAGATTGGAAAATAACAATTAAAAGAGAGGGGGGCAGTTTCACCTGGCATTCCAATCCCTGAGCATATTTCCAGAAGGCTGGCTGGGCTGTTACCTCAGATGGTGGTTCTCGAACTTCAGTGTGTTCCTCTCCAGAGTTCCCAACTCAGTATATCGAGCAGGGCCCCCCAAATCACATTTCTAACAAATTCCCAGCTGCTACTGCTTCAGGGTCCACACTTTAAGGACCACTCTCCCAGGTCACTGTACTTCTCTCAGTGTAAACATTTTGTCTTGCTGAAAGTGAGCAACTCTCGTGGCTAATGGTATTTGGTTTTATATGCCATGACCTCTAAGACCAGTCAACCCCTTCATCCAGGATGCAGCCAAAGAGCTCCGGAACATTCTGCAGTTTCTGGCCTTCAGTTATGTCATGAATCGAGAGAGCTTGACGGCTTTGTGCGGAGTTGATCAAAAGGGGAAGAAGAGGCAAAAAGCACACAGGCCTAATGTGTCAGTAAAGATGCTTAGGAGATCAGACGCCACCGTGATCATGGCCAACTTGTCTGACTGACGGGCCGCCATCAGTATCCTTGAAGGTAAGTCACGCTGACAGTGTCCCATGAACGGGAGTAACCCTTCCAGCATCGAAAACGACCGGCCAGCAGAGAAAAAAGTTCCACTGCTATGGAATAAGTCACTTACTGAGGATGCCGTGTAACTGGCAATGCTGTTGACTGTGCCACTATGGTGGTCACTTGCCATTGAGCCTTTTTATTCCACTTGACTGGCACATGCTTTTCATTTGCCTCGAATGAAAGAATAAACAAATGAACAAATTTCTCTTTCACGTATTGCAAAGACTCTGAATTCCCTAATAGTTCAAGAAAAGTTTACAGATGTAATTGTTCTTCAGCCCCCTCGCCCCACCCCATCTCTATCCTCCTCAAAAAAGTAGCGGGGTGAGAGAACACAAAGCGATTTCACTTTCAGTGCAGACTGAGGTGCCAGCCTTTTCTGTTGCAAAGAACTGTAGCTCTGGTTAGAAATCTGTGATCAGATCCCACAGAAGCTTTTATCTGAAAACAGTTGATAAACTGGTTCTAAAAATGATCACAGATGACAATTTGTACGCTCCGTGACTGGTAGTGTCCTGGTATGCGATTTCGCAGAAAAAACACAGATTTGGAGAGAAAGGGAAACCATAGGAACTATAACAACAACAACCAAGTGATTGGATTTAATAAATCTTGGCTTCTCCTTATCGAAGGGAAATTCCATTCTTCTATTTAATTCTCTGCCCCTCCCAGTAAACTGTAATCCTGACCCTAGGGGCCCTTCCAGTGACAAACATGTTGAATGGCCTGGCAGAGGGATTTGGAGACTGACAAGTTGTGTTGGGAAGCACCCTGAACTGGCACTGGCTATTTATTTCTTGCCTACTTCTGTTTCTAGGTCTCTGAATCCCTTTCTGCCTGCTTACACAGGTGTGGCCGCCAAAACACACACCCCTTCAAAGACATTTCCTTGCCCCCCACCTCCCCAGCATAGTCTCAAAGGCATGTATTTTTTAAGAACAGAAATCCTTTTCTACTGCTGAGGATGGAGAATGAGCTTCTGAGAATACTATTTGAAGACTATGTGGTCAACCCATACAATAAAAAATACAGCCCCTGTGGCTCAGAGACAATTAAATCAGAAGTGTTCTGGAAGAATCTGGGCAGGCTCACAATGAGCTCATCAGGCACTGGGTGAGTCCAACATCTTTTTACTTTTTGCCTCCACCCACTGTCCCAACCCTGCTTCTGCCCAACATGAAGAAGTCAGGAAATATTTGTGAATAAACACATGCCAACCTAAAGACACAAACATAAAATTACTTCTAAGCCCACATTGATTCTGGTCCTTGGTCAGTGACTTGCTCATAAGGACAAGATGGGTAAATCAGAAACTTCCCCTATCATCACACCTTAGACACCCTCCAATTGGATTCAACTTTTCCCCCACACACAACTTGAGCTCCTCTTCCACCCTTAGGCAATGAGATACAATGTGAAAGCAACTTGAGTTGCGGGGTAGCTGGCTGGGAAGATTTCTTCAGGTAACTGGGGCTGACCTGTTGCTTCACCTGTAAGGGAGGTTAGGAGCCAGTATTTCAGTCCCTTGCCAGTGCCACAGTTCACAGCTCTGGGACAGAGACTCTAAGTCTGAGAGACTCTTAAGTCTGAGAGGTTCCTGGCACGAGTGGACTCTGGACCAACACCTGCGGGAGTGATACCGCCAGGTGAAGTGCACGGCTGGCAAATCCAACAGAATCTGGTAGGAAGGAGAATTCTACTTAATGTTAAGTCTGGCCCCAACATGGAGCAGGGAGTTACATAAATTCTGCCAGATGAACAATGGAGGTGAGTCTGGCAATATGTGTACTTGGTCTTGAGACCTATCTTCTTTTATGGATGTGATGACCACTCATCCAGAATGTGTGTTCTTGCTATCAATTTTACTCCTGACAGATGCTTTCCTTCCAATGTTGGATTCTTCTTTTCTTGTGATCTGACTTTTCAAGGAGTTTTTACAACTGGATTCACGTGATCATCACCCTGGTTCTCTCGGGGTTATCACCGCTACTTTACAGTTGTGGAATCAGAAAAATCCATTGTTAGTGAATTTTGTTTTTATTTGACTGTTGTAGAGTGTAATCTCACAAACCTAGATGGTACATAGTCTATTACACACCAATATTATATTATATAACCTTCTGGGGCCACCATCATAGATGTGGTTCATCATTGACCAAAACATCATTAAGTGACACATAACTGTATATACCACACTTTGTTTATCCATTTATCAGTTGATGGACATTTGTGTTGTCTGTAATTGGGGGCTGTCATAGTAATGCTGCTGTGAAGATTGATGGGCAAGATTTTGTGGGGACATATGTTTGTATTTCTTTTGGATATATATCTAGGAATAGAATTTCTGGACCATATGCCAACACTAAATTTAATTTTTTTTTTTTTTTTTCTGTTTTTGTTTTTGAGGAACTGCTAAACTGTTTCTAAAGAGGCTGCACTATTGATTGTAAAGGAAAGAGGCAGGCAGGAAAAAAGGTGAGCAGGCAAGCAGGCAGGAAGAGAGAGAAAGAAGAAGCATTTTATTTTATTTATTTTGTTTAGCTGTTCATCTTGGTTGTTTCCCTGGCCCTGGGTCTTGAACTGGGGAACCCTGGGAACTGTGCGGACTGCACAGCAGTGGACTCAATCACTAGGCCCCCAGGGCGCTCCAGGGAGTACAGAAGTAGTCCCAACCCACAGTATATGAGATTTCAGTTCTCTGCATTCTCAGCACCACTTACTATTCTCCATATTTTTGATAAAGCTATCTTCATGAGTATGGTGTGATAGCTCATGTGCTTTTGATTTGCATTTTCCTAAATGTTGATGATGCTGAGCGTTTTTGTAGTGCTAAGTGGCCATTGGTGTATCTTCTTTATAGAGAAATAGCTATTCACATCCTTTGCCCATGTTTTAAGTGTGTTATTTGTCTTTGTTTTTGAATTGTTAAAATTTTTTTTATATATTCTGGGTTAAAGTAATCCCTTGTCAGATATACAATTTGAAACTATTTTCTCCTATTCTGTGGGTTACTTTCTTATTATCTTGATACTGTGCTTTGAGGTACAAGTGTTACAGTTTTGATGAAGTCTAACTTTCTATCTTATATGTTGTTGCTTGTGCTTTTGTTGTATCTAAGAAACCGTTGTCTAATCTAAGATTACAAAGACTTGCACCCATGTTTTCTTAAGAATGTTATAATTTTATCTCTAACTACTTAGGTATCTGATCAACTTTGAGTTAATTATTGTTTTTGATGTGAAGTACAGGTCCAACCTCATCCCTTTGATGTGGCTAGTCATTTGTCCTAGTACTGCTTATCCTTTCCCCAATAAAGTCTCTTGGTACCCTTGCCAAAAAATCAGTTGACCATAAATATATGGACTTATTTCTGAGTTCTCAATTCTATTCCATTGAGCCTAGGTTTTACTTTGAAGAGAAATAAAAAGCACACAAGTGCATGAACACTTGTATGCCAGTGTGCATAAATATATTATTCCCAATTATACAAAAAAATAGATAATGTCTATTGGTTGGTGAATTAATATGAACAAGTCATATATACATGGAAACATTACTCAGCAAAAACAAGTCATGACTCATATCTCATTAATGAAGAATAAAAACCACACAATCATTTCATGAGATGCAGAAAAAGCATGTGATAAAATATAATACTCTGTGACAAAAAGGCTCAAATTAGAAGTAGAAGGAAACTTCTTCAACCTGACAATGGGCATCTATGAAAAACCCAGAGCTAATACCATTTAATGGTGAAAAACTGATGAAAGCTTGCCCGATCAGGAAATACTATTTGAAGAGCAAGAGCAGACATTCTTGTCAACACTGTCCTTGAAGTTCTAGATAGGACAATTAGGCAAGAAAAATAGAGGCATCCAGATTGGAAAGGAAGAAATAAAAAGTCTCTTATTGCACATGACAGGATCTTATAGACAGTCAATTCCAAGGAGTTCCCAAAAAACGTATTAAAACTAATAACTGATGGATTTTTCAGAACATATTCATGTTATTAAGCAATGCATGATCATATCTGTATGGAATATTATTCAGTCATTAAAAGAGAGTAGCAATTCATGCTACAACATGGATGAACCTTGAAAACATTATATTAAGTGAAGGAATCCAGATACAAAAGGTCACATGTTATTTGATTCCATTTATATGAAATGTCTAGCATGAACTTGAAAAAATGACTTGTTCAACTAACTGAATTGACACGGACAACTAGTTTCAGATTATCATGATGGGGCCTAGAGTAGGGCAAGACCAAACCACACAGAAAAACCAAAATTCCAGATGTCGAGACCCTAGTTACTCATCTGAACAATATTCCGCCCACTCCTCAAGGTGGAAATGTGCGGAAGAAGGTTTCATGATATGGGTCTATCACAGACCCAGACACTTGACCCAAATCTCACATTAATTATTTTTTAAAGAGAAGGAAGAAGGAAGCAGCAGCATTTTTACTTATTTTGGTACCCCGCTGTGGGTCTTTGGGCTCAACATGGTCCACACTCCAGTTATCTCAGCTGCCTGCACCACAAGGTTATACCCGAATCTCAAGTGTTATCAGGTTTTTAACTTTAGTCACGGAAATGGGCAGTACACCAGGAAAGTCACTTAATTGCTACAGTTTTCACTCTACCTACCAATTAAATGATCTCTAAAACTCTAAAATTCTAAGAATTGTGGGCCTATGTTCTTAGCACCAGACTTGGAACGAAAATGGATAAACACCATAAGAACCTAGCAATCTAATAACACATCCTGTATTATTCTGACTTCCGGAAGGCAACTAGGAATCATCTGCTTATTTTAAGGAGCTCGCTGTTCCCTGGGAAAGATACTTTTGGCAAAAGCAACAGTTCAGATGACAGTCTCAGTGTTTTGGAGAAAAGCAACTAATTTATTGACAACAAAGCCTGTTTTTTTTTTTTCCTTGAAATTTAATAGCTGCAGGCCCAGAAATACAAAGTCCCCAGAAGACTCTAAAAATATGTTCTCAATTCCCTTTTATCTCCCACCCAGAGCTGAGAGAACAGCACCAACTGTGTCATATTAAACACATCTGCACCCCAAACCGATAAAAGTGCATGACCGAAGAACAGATAAGAATTGTTTTCAATTTGTTCAGATGGCATTGGTTAAATTTAACCTAATTAGACCAAATAATCAAAGCAGGTGTTTGTAAGTTACCAATGTTTTTATTCTCTGTAATTATTTGGTTATATTTCCCAGGAACTTAGGTAAAGGAAGTTGATATATCATAAAAATCACTGACCTTATATTTATTCATGTCACACATATATTATTCATGTTCTAGACAGTGCAAATACAAGGCATTATTGAATAGTTTGCACAGATTTTACCATTTAACCATCAGCAACAGCTAAGCTGGCCTTCGGGAGGACTTATATTACCTAACTTCCATTATATAAATATAAGCAGTAATAAATGAGAGTCTGTCTTCTAATCTTATACTGATCTACAAAGCACATTGACTTCACATTTTAACTATTTTAGGGATTCTGACTTTACACTCGCAAGCTGGTCACTTTTAAGGCATTTAGAAAAATAATAACAATAATAAAAGTTACATTCCAGTTAAAACAAAAAGTTTATTGCACTTGGCAGAATGATGAGATCTGAACTATAAATCCCAACTAACAAAGAAAGCACAAAATGCAGTCACGAGCAGACTGATTTGGGGAAGTGTTCTGAGCAGTGGACGTGGGCCCACTTTTAAGAGAAAAGGGGCAGGTGGCTGCTGGGAATGGTCAAGTTTTCTGTTTCTAGTAACTGCTCCAGTACTAGGTATGGCCTCAAATTATTCCACTCATCCTAAGGATGGGAAATAGGAAAGCAGACAACATAGTCTCCACAAAAACGTGGGTTGGAAGCTTTTGAACAGGGTCTCTCCCCGTCTCCTCGTCTCCCCCTCTTTCTCTCTGGCCTTGGGGTTTCTGCAGGAGGGGCAGAAACCTAGGAAGTTGAATCAACACAGGAGTTTCAGGTCACCCCTCTGTGAGATAGTGACTTGTAGACAGTACCTTCTGTGCCTGCTATCTCTTGACTAAAATGATGGGCCACTAGGCGCTCCATCATTAATGCATGTGGCTTGGAGTAGAGTTAAGTCTGCAATAAACTTTGGTCATAATTACTATATCTCTACAAGGAAGACTATGGTGAAAATAATGTTTACTAAAAATGAGCATATACTGGGCATCCTATATACAATGTCCGGTAAAGAAACAGCCTCTTGGGATCATCTGTACAATACAGAATAGGATGGACAAAATTCTTTCCCACCTGAATCAGTTCTATGAAATTGCTCTATTATTTCTTCATGCCTTTGGGATTAGCTCATCTTTCTTAAGATACATGTTTCAAGACACGATATATACATATAATTATAAAAGAAATCAGGTTGCATAAAATTAGTAAAATAGACCAGGAAAGGAAAAAACCCACCCAACAACCCACTAAGAGAACTTAAAACTGAAAGTGCAAAAAGGTAAATATTTTAAAAAAATTTTGATTAAAGAAAATGTTCAAAGCCAAACTCAAATAAAACCAAACCTTACCACCCGCCACCCCCAATCCATGACTCTGGTGGCTCATGCACCGGGGTTGAGACCCAAGGCTGGGGGTATGAGGGGGTACCAAAAATATTCAATTTGATAGCTTTGAAAACAAATTTATGGGGTGTGGGAAAAGGAGAGAAAGAAAACGTCTATCTCAGAATAAAAGAGTAAATATTTAGTCAAGTCTCAGATAGTGTTTCAGTAAATAGATATTTCAATGGAAAATTTCCAACCTGCGGGCAGATAATTTAAGATGGTTTGTTAAAAAGGAGAATGCGGGCTCTCCATGTCTCTGCCCAGGCCTGTAACTCAGCCTCGGAACCCCGTGGCAGGGGGGCTTTTTCTTCCTCTTCCCCCTAACCCCAACTGGAGACTATAATTTTCTTTCCAGCAGGAAACTGATATATACTAATGATGACAGCTGGATTCAGAAAAGGAAAAAGAATACAGGGGACAGAGAGTCCTTGTGGGTTTAAATCACTTTAAAACTCAAAACAAAACCCCCAGATTTGGAATTTTTAAAACCTAGTTAATGGCTGAGGAAACCTCAAATGATTGTGAAGTACTAAGATAAAAGTTTGAATTACACAAAACACATCATTATCTTAAGCTTTTCTAATCATCTTCTCTGCCTTTCCCCTTCACTGTTTTTCTCATTGTTTATGCCCCAGCCATTCAATATAGTTCTCAGACATTTCAGAGGTAGAAATAGCTTTCCAAGGTCATTTTCAGAATAGTATTTGAGAGGAGATAGGCTGATCCTCCTGCACCCACAATAGTTTCCCTGAAATTGATACCCCTTCATTTTTTTCAGAATAATTAATCTCTTTCAAGATTCACAGATACATTTATTGTTGAAATATATGTACCTACACACATGAATACAACAATTATAATGTATAAAATTAGTAACATGGAAAATCAGAGGAAGAAGACCCCTCTATAGCCATACTGTTTAAAAACAACCACTGTTAGCATTGTGTTGCCTTTAACTCTCACTGGTTCCACTATGCTCCAAACGCCTCACTTCCAAACACTTCATATTGATTGCCACAGCGTCCGAACCAATTACTCTAACATTTCATGAACATATTTTCATTTATGTTCTTTTTGAATGACAAGAGGGACTTGGTTCCATAAGAGTCCTAAGAATCTTATGAGGATAAAGTCACAGAAAGAAGCGACACTTAAAAATGACATGACCCCACACTTGGTTTTACAGATGCCAATGAATCTCCTCTGTCTACAGGGTCAAGTCAAAGCCCCTTAGACTTAAGCCTCTGAGGCCCTCCATGGTTGAATTCCTGCCTCCTCCGCCTCCCTTCACACCTGTCTGGCATTGAACCTGACCCTCCAGTCACACTCTGGTAGCTCTTTGAAGATTGAGCTGATAGTGTCTCTGTGACTTTGACCATGTCCTGCCTCTGTCCATAATGCCTCCTCCTTCCTCCTTCCCCAGCTGGTGAATCTTCACTCAGCCTCACAATTCCTCTTCTAAGAAGCCTTTACTGCCTTCTCAAATGGAAACAAACACTCATTCTTTAGGGTCTTAAGGGTACCCCATAGACACTTCTTTTCAGCATCTATAATCTTATTGTACCTATTTATAAATCCAAAATATTTGGTTTATGTCCGGAATAGGTTCTCAACATATGTGTGATGCTATCAGTACGTCATATCTGATAAATGAAACAATAATTAAGCAACGACAAATGATCTTTTCCTGAATCAGTGAGAGGGACAAGAGAATTCCTACATCAAGTAGATTATGCATGGATTCCTCATGCTCTGAACCAGGTATACGCTACATGTGCTTCAGTGTTTTCCTAAGAAAGCAGCTATTTCCTCTTTCTTGAAGATATTTGTGAATATGAGGATGACTGTGAATGTGAAGGTTAAGTATAATTCTGCCACGCTGTAGGGGATTGGATTAGACGCAGGGTTCCCAGCTAATGATAATGCTAATCATATTAATAGCAGTTAATATTCATGGTGTACTTATTCTGTGCCATGCAAAGCACATAGGGCTTTATAATTATTAGCTGATAACCATTCTAAGATATAGATCTATTATTATTAACTGTATTTACAATTGCAAAGAAGTATCTCAAAGAGGTTAAATTACTTGCCTAAGGTCACACAGTTAGTAATCAGCAGACCTGGGATTCAAATTTAGGAACCCGGCTTCAGTATCTATGTGGTATACTCCTTACTCTGAGCTTTGTGAGTTAATAATGAAGGGAGATGTATACATATTTACAAACGTGATTTATACACATTTAAAACATCTAATTTGAACTCAGGAAATCAATTTACATCTGATTGATGTATGAGTTTAAATAAGACTTGTATTTTGAAGACAACTGTTTCTATTCCAAAAACTGAGGAAAATGTTGCATTTTAATCAGTTAATAACAAACCTATTTAATGAGGGCCTGCTGCATGCTTAGTTGGGAGACAAAGAATCTAAGGCACATCTCTTCTTTCAAGGTACTTACAAGGTAATATACCACAATGTCATGGCATTATTTGGAAGTCACTGAAATCTACACATCCAAGTAAATGGTCACCTTGTTTGGTAATATACTTAGCTATTGCTGGAACTTCATGAAACAATTCATGAAATACACAAAAATAGATTTCATTACTTTAAGCTCAGTGTTTATTTTTATCTTAAACAGTGCTATTCATCTTAAGCCATTTTATTTAATATTTGGTTAGTTCTATAAATCTAATGAATCCTCAGTGGAAGAAGATTTGCTACCATTGTTTGTGTGAAATGTATTATATGAACATATACATTCATACAGATAAATACACATATATCCTGTGACTTATGAGGGAGATTCTCAAAGCACTGAAGAAAACCAGTACATGTACAACAGGAATATAATATGAGCCATACACGTAATTTCTTATTTTCTAGTAGCCACATTTTAAAAAGTAAAAAGAAATAGGTGAAATTAAATAACACATTTTGTCATCCAATGTCAAAAATATTATCATTGTAACTTGTAATTAATACAAAAATTAATGGAAAATTTTACACTATTTTTCCATACAAAATCTTAGTGTATATTTTAGTTTTATAGATGATCTCAGTTTGGATCAGTCACATCTCAAGTGGTCAAGAGCAACATGGAGCTAGTGACTGCCTATTGGACAGGACAGGATAACATATTTAGAGCGATGGCTGTCATATTAGGATAAGAGTAAAGCACAGATACCCTCAGACCTTACTTTGAAAATAGTCACTTTGAAAGAAAAAAATACATTGATGCAAGTCAAATACTGTTGAGTAATAAATGATAGCCTGTGATTACATTTAATCAGGTCTAAGCTCTAAATACTATACAAATTTGGAGGAAAGGATAATTAAATAAAGGCCAGTCTTCTTCATGGAGAAGCCCCACTCATCAGTAAAGACAGGCAGTTGGAGAAGAGAGAGAACCTATTACAACATTCCAGGATTAACCCTTCAGACAAAAAATATAGTACTAATAAGGCAAGAAAAATTTTTTTAAAAAATAACGTTTATAGTCACCCACACAATTCTGATAGGGTCCCAATAAATGAACTTGCGAGTAATGAGTAACTGCTCCATCTCAAAGCTGTAGGTCAAAGCGCGCCAAAACAGAAAAAAGTATAAAGCTCTGTGGACTTTGGAAGTGAAATACAAAAATGGGAGAAATTCAAACAGGCTTACTAGGTGACATATGATTTATAATCTCTTTACCATCTCTAGACCCCAGTTAGTTCAAGTGTAAAAGAAAGTGGGTGCCACCCTGAGCTCCCTTATATAGCTAGGGCGACCTACAATTTATTGTGCAAACCTGGACACTTTCAAGAGTAAAAGGCAGCACTATTAATAATGATGCTGGGACAAGAGGCATAAACTAGGGCTGTTTTACAGCAATAAAACTATACGATCCTATTCTACCAAATGGATACAACAGCTACCTCTAAGCAAGGATGTGGAGCTGATGAAAGTCCAGACGTGTTCTTATTACTCTGCATGGCCACAGGGGCTTTGTGGGCTAATATACATTGATCCTGGTGAGGCTGTTTTGCACCTCCCCCCAAAGCATTTTAAATTGGTTTGAATTCAGGGTTCCATATGGATAGAGCTGGACTCTGACAGCCTGAATGTATTTACTGAAGACAACAAATCATTGACAGACTAAATGTAACAGAGGAAAGACCTGGCCTGCTTGTACTCAGAATCTGACTTTGTAATTGTAGCCTCCTTTAGACAGGCCTAATCAATTAGAAGAGGCTGATTTTAAACAGTTGCAGGCTCATTACCCTGCATTCCAGTTTGTGTTGATGAAAATCAGTTTCAGTCTGTGGCCTGGAACTTATGTATAGCACTTCCTGCGGCCTCTTATATAAACACTTCAAAAAAAATTTTTTTTCTTTCTTATTTGGAGCTGCCCTTCTCTCTTTTAAGAAAACCACTTTGCGAATCATGATTAAAATAGAACACTATATGTGCATCTGGGGTCCACACCAGGAGACACACATGACCAGTGAACACACATAACATTAGAGCCTGAGGTAGTTAAGGAGCGGATTAGAGACAGTCGCATATATCCAGACTCCAGTACCAAATGAGTCCAGCTCAGTTATCTCCGCAGACGGAACAGAATGAACTCTCAGTTGTTGACAATGACAACCTTTCAAAGAAAACATAATAGGAAAGAGCCAAGGTCTTAGAAACACAGAGGGTATCTTGAGTAGAGTTCATACTCTTCTCTGAGTGATCAAACAGAAGATAAACAGCAAAATTCTAAAGAAACAAGGACATGCTTCCTTGAGAAACTTCTACCAGGAGCCGTATGACAGTAAGTTCAATACTGATGTGTGGTTACTCTTACAAAAGTAGACGGTGAGGAGTGCGGTAGAGCCACTCAAAACCCACCTTCATTTAAAAAACCTGACACCATTCCCAAATGTGACATGCTTATGAATCATACCTGGTTGGTTGTCTTTTGCAGGTTTGTCGAGGCAGCAAGTCAACAGGAAGAGAATATCAATATATACAGCTCTGGTTACCAAACATGGATTTTGCCTAGAAAGTAAAGAACAAAAAATAAGTTGACATTTTTTTCTCCCAGAGATCTGGGTCACAGTACAGAGGAAATGAGTATTTTCTATCAGGACATCAATGAGGCTTAGGGAACTAAAACAAATGATTAAAAAGATGGACAGTCACCAATGGCGAGAACACATCAGCAAACCAAGTGAGAAAATGAGATCCTTGAGCATATGGTAGAGGTTACAGGGCTATACATATACAAAACAGATAAAACTATGTTGTGGCTCAAAACAAAGTAATTGAATATAAAGAAAAAACAACATCTTATCCCAGGTATTTGAAAATAAGATGGGGAGAGGAAGAAAAAGACTATAGTCTATTATTTTCTTCTTAAATGGACAAATTTGGAGAAAGACATCATTGGTTAGGAGTATCATTGATTCATTCACTAATGCATTTTGAAAGAGAACTGACTCACATATGACATACCTATAGAATTAAAATAACCAGTTAAAATACAAACACATAAAATCATTAACACATTGAAGGAGACATTCCTTTCCCAGTAAGTAGAATTTTTTTCTTCTTTCATTAGAAGGAACAGTTCATTATACTCTTTGAACTGCATGCTGGAAAGTGTAAGTGGGTTCAGATTTAGGGGAATTTTAGATAAAAAAAGAATGAAGACTTTCTGTTGAGAATAGCTGAAGGTCCTTGGTCCTGAGCCTACGTTCATACAGACCGTGAAAAGGGCTCAGACCCATTTGGTGTACCAATAATTAGCACAGGTAGTAAGCACATAGGCACAGATCTGGGTTTCAGTCCTAACTTTGCCACTTATTATCTCAGTGAACTAAATCAGATTCCTGAGCTGTAAAATGGGAACTCTAAACTACCCCACTGTGAGCATTTCATGTGCAGACCCACTTTTGTGTCTGGCCATGGTAGATGCTAGATCAGCCTCAAATATAAGATTAAGAAATGGCACAAATGTTCTGGAGAGTGGATTTCCTTTGGCTTGATCCTTAAACTCATTCTCATTTCCTGTAAATGAACAGTTCTACCATTTCCTTGAACTTTATTTCCACTCTATCCTTAACTGCCCATATCCTAGGACTGGCAAATATTCATGAATAGCAAATCAGATAATTTTGATTTGAAATAAAATTGTCTTATTTCAAGGTCTGTTTTGTTTTTCATTGAAAGAGCCTTGTGTTATAACATCCTATAAGCTTAAGGTACACATCATTGTAAGTCAACAAATCAACATCTGTATAGAATACATTAAGTTCATCACCAACAGTCCAATTCTAACCTTCATCATATAACTGACCTTTTTTATCCAATTTCTCTCTCCTTCTCCTTCCTTTCTGGTAACAACTAATTTGGTCATATAAACTAAATGTCCATTTCTGTTTGTTTTGATTAATATGTTTGGTTTCTCTGTATATCATGTATGAGTGAAATCATGTGATGTTTATTAATAGTATATTTCAGTGGGTATAATTCCCTTTAGGCCCATCCATCTCATTGCAAATGATAGGATTTCATCTTTTTCTTTTTCTTCTTAAATAGCTATGTAGTATTCCATTGCGTATATATAGCACGTCTTCTTAATCACTCATCTGTCAATGGGCACTTGAGTCGCTTCCAGCTCTTGCATATTATAAATATGCTGTAATAAACACAGGAGTGCATATATCTTTTCTAACAGCCATCCTCACAGCTGTGAGAGAGTATCTCCTTTTGCTTATAAACTACTTTAAATCGAAAGCAAGTTAATCTTGAGTTCATTCTAATAGTCGATATTTTTAATCTCCTACCCTCCATATTTCTTATTTTTGTTGTCTTTCTATTTGTAAATGGGATTTCATTTCACAGAAATTCCTTTAATAGTGCTTACAAAGTTGGTTTAGAGTGATGCATTTGTTAAACTTTTGTTTTTCTGGAAAGCTCTTTACTGCTCCTTCAATTCTAAGTGATAACCTAGCAGGGTAGAGTATTCTTGGTTGGAAGTTCTTTTTCTTTCAGCACTTTGAGTATATTGTGCCATTTCCTTTCACAGCTTCTCTGTCGGTGACCCACTTCATTTCCCTCACACGGTCTAGCTTCACCTGTGGTATCTGCTGTTCCTTGACTCTTTCTCTAGCATACTAATTTATGTATACTTCACTTTGGGCCGAACTTCATACTGTAGCTAGCTATTTTTTAAAATTAGTTTTTGTAAAAAGGGCAACACATATGGAGGGCAGGGTGTGTTGACATATATATGAGGAATGGGGAAACTTTACATGTGAGTTTATTTTAATGTGTTAAAAACACACACAAAAAATATTTTTAAAAAGGCAACATATGTACATGGTATAAAAATAATTCAAACAGTACAAAAGGGCATGCGGTGAGAATTAAGTTCCTTTTCTATGTTTCCACTACCCATATTCTGTTGTCCAGAGGCAACCTCTATTGCTACTTTCTAATATATCTTCCAGGCACATTCTACTCATTTATAAGCATCTCTCTATAGTGAACCACTTGTATATTTTTACATAAATACTAATTTACTATATATACTAAGTTTTGAGCATTACTTTTTACACTAATATATTTAACCATCAATAAAAAACAGAATTGCCTCATTTTAAAAATGGTTATAAATTGCCCCCATCCTTTGAAATAGGTCAGACTGCTTAAGATATTTTGCTGAAAATGGTGCTGTAAAAAAGTAGAAATGTACATCAGCATAGTACATATGATTAAGAAGAAATTTCTAGCAGCTGAACTCTTGGATCAAGGCACTTAGGGGATTAACTGTAAGGTGAAGGAAAAACTGAAATGTTGATGAATATTGCATACAGATGTTGATCTGCTATGACTTACAATAAACACCTTGAACCTGTTTACTGTTTTAAAATGCAACATTCCTTCAATAAAATAATTAATAAAAAATATTATTTGCACATTTGAAATTTTGACTGATTCTGACAAGATGCTCTGCTCTCCCAAGAGACTGGACCAATTTACACTTTCACCAGCAGTGTGTAAAAATCCCAGTTTTCCCACACCCTGGCCCATACAGAGTGTAAACTTTCTGACCTTTTCCAAGATGGTAAGTGAAAAAAGATATCCTACTGCTTTAAACTGCAAGTATTTTATTATAAGTGAGATTTTACTGTCCCTTCACATGCATTTCAGAAAAGATATCTGAATTCTCCTCTCTTACGAACTGCATTCAAATCTCTTGTTCATTACGTTGTTCCCTCCCTTACTGATTTATAGAAGTTCTTTGTATGCAACTAAATGAAAGAAAATCTGTCCTTCGTTACAGATATGCAAATATTTTTGTAGTTTATTACCTGTTTTTTTTACTTTATAATTAAAAAATGTCTAACTTTATGCAAATACATGAGTATTTTTATTTTATGTCTTCTGGGTTGTATGTCATGCTTATAAAGCTTAACCCTCTCCAAGATTTTATAAAGGAAATACAGAAAATATTGAGTATAGGAAAATTTTCTGTCCTCTATGTAGAGAATAATTTTCCTATATTTTCTTCTAGTACTTTACAGTTTCCCCTTTTTTTTTCTTGTTGTTGTTTAAAACTTTTTTCTACTTGGAATATTTTTTTCCCAATCCTGCCCCTTCTTCTGTCTGTCCAGTTCTCCCCAGGTCTCTCAATCATAACTTCCTCTTACTCTTCCGCCCACTCTGAAAAGTCCAGTCTAAGGAAACTTCTTTAATGATATCATTCCCAATTCTATTACTCCCACTGTTTTAACAGATGGGAATTCCCCCTGCCAAAAAAAGACCACTCAAGCAAGCAAGCAAGCAAATCAGTGCAAGGGCTAGTGAACCATCAGACATCCACCACAGGGCTGAGTCAGCATCCTGCAGAGAGCAGGTAGAACAACTCCTGAGCAGCCAATTGTGGGCTAGGTACTGAGAGATGTGCATGAGAGGACTGCTGATCTTAGAGAATTTTGTCTCAGTTTGGAGACAAAAATAAAGACAAACTTTAAGACAGGATGTAGGGAGTAAAGAGAAAGAACACAGCAGGGTGGACTGGAGGAATGGAAAGGATGTAATTTCATCCACACCACAAAAGATGGGAAGAACTTAGATAGACAAAGTTAATAAGAAAGGGCATCTTGAGAGGGAGAAGATGTGGGAAGGAATCAGTTCGGATTGTTCAGAAAGCAGGAGAGACCAGCTTAGAGAGATTACAAACTATACTGAGAAGGTGGGGTAAAGCAAGCCAGGCTTCAACAGATGGGATACTTTTGGCTAAATGGGTCTCCTCGGTATGAAAATGTACTCCTGCTTCCATGTAGCCTCAGAGAGGCATAGCTTCCTGTCCCAGGTGCTTTTCTGTCAATGGACCCATACAGAACCACAGAGGGAAGCTTTGGAGAAACTGGTTTAACTTCAAGTCTGATGAAGACCCTAGGTTCCATGAGATTTTGAGGTGAATTCATACATACATATTAAATGAATAGAAGAAAAGTTGGCCATCTTTAGTGCTCCCTGACAGGCTGAAGTGTTCTGAATCTTCTCTTGACCTGGCTCAGGATATTGACCTTAGCAGCATTCTGGGAAACTTCAGACACCACTCTGCTCTCCTAACTACGCCAAGTCTGACAAGAGTCAATGAGATTTTGGGAGGCTCCCTCAAATGCTGCTGCTTTTGATTCCAGGAAACAGAGAGGATCTGGGGCCATAAAGAAATCCATCCATGGCTTCTCCTCTGAGAGTGACTCAGAGAGGAATTCTGGCCTGGAGCCCACCGTTCATGGCTCCACCCTCCAGGACAGCCACAGCCACATAACATCCCTGTCTGGACTCGGGAGTTGGCCGTTACTCTGAACTGGCTTCTAAGTCAGGAAAATAATTTTGTTCTCTTTCTTTTTCTCTCTCACTATTACTTGGTGTTTGTTCTGACTTGGAAATGGTACACTGTGAGTTCAGGGTGAGCCAGAGGTTTGTTCTCGGCCTGTCAAGCGACTTTGATGATGGGAATAAAATCCTGGGAAAGAGCAAGCCAGCTGGACAGGAAACCAAGCCACAGGGTTTTGGTGGGCTTAGAGGATTATTTGCTACCCCCAAATGGAAAAACCCTGGCATGGGCATGGTATAATGAAGATTTAGAGTGTTCAGAAAAACTCAGAAGTGGTCAGGTTTTAACAGATGGGCTGAAAACAGCATAATAGTGTCTTTAGAAAGAGTAGCAGGAACCAGGTACTATGAAGACTAAGTTTACATATATTAAAATGAAATGAAGGGCTTGTTAAGAATTTTTTTTTTTCTACTCCTTTTATCCTTTGTCCTTTGACAAACATCCACCTGAGAACCTGCGTAATCTATTTTGCCTTGGGAAATCTCTGAACTTCATTAAACCACCTCCTGTCCTCTCCCTGGAAGCTGGGGGGAAGCAGAATGCAGGGTAGAGTAGGGCTTCCCAGACACGTCCACAATGGCCCCAGTGTCTAGAAGACAGCAGGAGCTCTTGGGAAGTCTGCAATAAATTATTCACTTCTCCTGTCCTTTCCGGAATCCCAGTGGCTACAGATCTTTTTAACTGAGGCCCATTCATTCAGGAAACATTTACTAAGAGGCTACTGAGAGCCAGGACTAGTGTCAGGGCTTAGAAATATGAAGATGAAATGATTCAGTATTATAGTCACTGCCCTCAAGGAACTTAGAGTCCTAAACAATGTTTTTCGAACTATAGGTTATGACCCATTTTGCTGTTTATGAAATCAACTAGTGGGTGGTGACCAGTATAACAGAAATAAAGCAAGTAAGGCAGGAAGGATGAAGGAGGAGTTAGGGAAAGGAGGCGGAGGGGGGGTTTAATCAGAATGTATCAAGTAGTACGAGTCTGATGTTTTCTCAAATTGTTATATTCAGGTTTTCTATAAAGTCTTTAGCTAAAATGAATTTTTAATAAATTATCTTTGATATAAAATGCAAATTTTATTAACTGAAAAAAAAATAAAACAACTGAAAAATATTGATTGACCTGTCTAACTTTTTCCTTTCTAGGTACACTATACCAAATAGTATTTAAAGGGTTGTTTTTGGTATCCAAAATGATACTTGGATATGTTGAAAGTTAACATTCTTCAAAATTAATATGCTAAAATATCAAATAAATCCCTCTCTTTTGCATTTTGTAGACTGCTTATATCTTTAATAAGTATTAACATTTCAAATTGCAAGATTTCACAGCTGTGTGTGTGTGCATGTGTGTGTGCATGTGTGTGTGTGTGTGTGTACACAGACAGCATACAGATATATATTAGGTCATATGTAAAATGTATCTCTTATTGTGACTGTTAAAAAAATACTTGAAAGTCACTAGTTTAGTGAGAAAAACAATCATACCAAAATATGACTGGTGCCCTACAGGAGGGTTGACCAGAGTGAAATTTAAGGATGTGGAAGAGGGAACTGCTTGGTCTGCCTGGGCGGGTCAGGGAGCTGGAGGATGAGAATGAGTTTGGGAGCCAGATCATATTAGTGACCCCAGCAGAGGAAGCAGCATGTCCAGAGACAAGGGCACATGACAAATGCAGAGAATAACAAGAAGTACAAAGGGGATGTGGGAGGCGAGGGGCAACAAGAAATGGGAGAGGACGGGTAAAATGCCCCAAATGGAAGAGCATAGGAGCAACCTCTAAGAGATTCAAAAGCTCCAAGAGGCCCCCAGTGGGACTCCATCAGCCTAAGTCACACTGGAGAGCTGGGACCCCCACTTAATAGTGTCAGTCTTGATGGGCTCCCTGAAAGGAACAGAGAGTTCACTTTGGACATGAGAAACTTTTCCAGAAGAATTCACTGCTGTCTTCAGAGGGTCAGAAAAACAGCTATTCTGGGTTTAGGCTACTAGTATCTGTTATAGCCAAGAAGCCCTATCTCGACATTAAGATTCAGGGTATGAAACTCCTCTAGTCCTCAGTCAACTACTCCAGAATTCTGATTAGACTCATGGCTGAACTTCATTAATCTAGAAACATTTACTGAGCACTATGGGGATATCCTACAGAAAGTAGGGGAGAGGACAGGGTCTGAGCCTGCAGAGCCTGTCGCATTGTGTGTGCGCATGTAGGAGGGGTGGTATACGAAGAAAAGCAAAATACACAAATGATCCACAATCAGATGCAATGTCATGGAGGAGCGTTCTGGAGACATAGAAGGACTTGGCCTTGGAAGGATAGAGAAGGAATTCCAGGGACAAAGATACAAAAATGCCTGCCACCTGCAGAAAATCGAACTTGTGCAGCTACAAGCCTGAGAGCTTGGAATGACTCTGGGTCTTGAGTCCTAGCAGTGCTCACTAGAGCCCATTGTGGGCTCTTCCTCAAATCTCAGCTACCATCCGCTCAATTTTGTTCTCAACTACAATGAACAAAAAGCCCTAGCAGCCTCTTACCACAAAGCCAGCAGTGGAGTGAATGAAGCAATACCCTGGGGACCACCACCACATCCAAAATAGGCTAGAAAGAAGCAAACCAGAAAAAGAGGGCGAGTAGACAGAGAGTAAGGGGAGAGAAGGAAGGAAAGCTGTGTGTGTGTGTGTGTGTGTGTGTGTGTGTGTGTGTGTGTGTGTGTAGAATGAGAGGGAAAATGGCAGAAGAGAGGAGAGGGGAAAATAGTTTCTAAGATGTTCCCACATCCTGCCATGATCCCTCTACTTGTCCCATGTCCACTCACATCATTATGTCCTTCAGTTAAAATTCACTTCAAAGCCCATTCTCTATGAAATTTTCCAGAAAACGGCCTTCGAGGATAGTGTGAATGCCTGTCTTGATACAGGATACACTGCTGACCTGCCTTTGGTTGTAGTCCGAGACAGTTCAAGTCTCCAGCGGTAACTGTCCACAGATCAGGCAACTTCTCTTAACTAACACTCAAATTACATGCAGAGAAAGAGGGCAAAAAGCCCTTCTGTGGCGATCGGGATTTGTACATTTGGTTATAAAAGGAAGCGCTGCTTGGGTTAGGAGCCAGGAGGTGCTTCTTTGATACAGGCCACATTGAGTCATGTAAATGTGGAAGTGTAAATTAAATAAAAAGAACCTCTCTCTCCTGTTCCCATTTCCATTTTTACCACAGCCCCCAGCCAAGAAAGCATCATATGGCATTCTTGGAGAAACAATAGGGGGTTTGTTTAAACTGAGATGCCAAATGGTCATGAATTGCAGAATATATATTTTTAAACAAATTATTTTCCTGCACTGTAACATCCAGAATCCAGACCTGCACTCGGAGCCAGCTGGCAGGCGCATGCAAGGGCTGGCTGGCTCCCCAGGACTGCTCGCTTACCTTGCCCTCCCCCGGGGGCGGGGCAGTAAGAGCCAGGCTGCATTTTTATGGTATGTTCCAACTTCCAACCAGCCTTTCTTGGTCTGGGGCTCTGTCAGTGTTTATACTCACACCCGCACATATAAGCTACCCTGCAGCCCTCCTACTTGGATTTTCCTTCTAAAGTGAAGCCATTTTCTGTGCACTGTTCTAGTGGTTGACCAATTTGTAGGCAATTCTGACTGAGTTACCACGCACAAAGCAACAAGTACTGAGCTGTGACTCTGTCCAGAAAGAAACCAGATGACCCAGCCAGGCACTAGAGCGCACAGGCCTTCCCCTGGAAAAGCAGCTTTTGTTCCTGGGGGGCAGGATGTGTGGAACAGAGCCCTAACCACTTCACCAGGGTTCTGGGGTGGTGCTTGGCAAGGCCCAGGTAGCCTGCAGAGGCACCAGAGCACTATTTTGGTCAGGGGGCCACAGCTGCCTCTGCTTCCCCTGGGGATGGCCCTACTCGAGGGGCAGCCGATGACCGCAGTGCCCAGGCTTTGCCTTTTCTCCCCATTAGGGCTCAAGTGCCTTTTCAGAAGACCCCCAGGGAGCCTCCCATGCCCTCAGAGGCTGTCATATTTCTCCATCTTTCTCTCAGGCATATTTTTCTCATTAATGCACTAACACTCAAGTTATGTGCAGAGAATGAGGAAAAAGAGACCTTGTGTGGGGCTTGGGATTTGTTCAAAGCCCGGGGAAACCGTTTTAGGGGGTGTATGTTTTTTATTCCTTTTATGAGAGATGCATGTTCCCCCACTCTGTGACTTGTTTAAAAGTAAAGTTTAATATGCTGCCAGAGAAATTGCTGCTTAATAACTTAATAAGCTATGTGCTAGGAATTATGGGAGAAAAACAGTATCCAAGAAAACTTGTATTATACAGTTCAGGGCTCGGAGGATATACTGCTGCATTACTATATAGAATGCTAGCAGAAGTCCTCTTTCTCTTCAAACCTTATTTTCTCCCTATGATTACTTAAAAAGGGGGGAAAAGGATAAGTAAGTGAGGTGAATGAAAACCTCTGGAAGCTGCAAAAAAGTGTGTTAAGGAGATGACGAGCTGAGAATTTTTAACAGCCCAGTCAACAGAGCTGTGCTTATGTGAACCGGACAAAGCACACACTTGGAAATTAATCCTGGCAATAATAGTAATAAAGATAATAATAACAATACCAACTGCATTTTATTAAAAGTTTTATCTTAAAAATATTTCTATTTTCTCTTCATAAAATTCTTGAGGAAAGAAAAACAGGTATTATTATTATTCTCATTTTTACAAATCAACAAAGCAGCTCATGTACCTCAAGTGACCTACCCAAGATCAGGGCAAAAACCAGGAATAGAATCAAGGTTTTCTAGATAAATTGTATCTATGTGTCCCAAACACAATCAGATGAAAGTGAGACGCTGTGCCAAACAACTGGAATACTATGGTCTGAAGCCACATGTGCTGGTGTGTGTCCTGACGGCCAGCCTGGTGGAGAGCAAGATACTGCAAAGAGTTGTCTGTGGGGCCAACAGAAAGGCCTGTTTGCAACAGGGTGGATAATACTGATGAAGACTCAATTATCTGACAACAGATATTTTCCTCTATTTGCTTAATTTGCTTTTATACTTTTCACGCCGATGACTCACCATGTTTTTTCTGCTCTCAGCTATTTCAGATCCTCATTTTAAAGTTTCTCACTTTATGGATAAGAACTGACACCCAATGTGAGTACAGGCCATGTGATATTGGTGAGTAGCTGAGCAGGGACTGGGATCCAGACCTACTCTCCTCAATTTCAGTGAGGTGAATTCATAGACCAGACTTTTCTATTCCCTAAGTGCTTCACAAAGTGCCCTGCCCTGTGGTTAACCAGGACACAGGTCCTTCAGGCTGGTGAGGGTCCCACCTGGTTCAGAGAGACAGCCCTGGAATAAGCTCCCAAACTGACATGGGAAGACGCTATTTCCAGCAGCGCACGGGCCAGTCTAATCGCAAGGCATGTGGCATCACTGGCAGCTGAAGAGAGGAGGATGGTGAGGCTGTGGAGGGCTGCTGTCAAAGATGCTCCCTTGGTGCACTCACCTAACAGCCCACATAGCCTAAAAGCCCTCTGGAGGTGGCCCAAGGTATGACCACATAGGGACAAAGGCACCAGGGCTGAATCAGCTCAACATGAAGACAGAAAAGCAGGAGACCAAGCAAGGCCTAAAGAAGTGCTCATGCCAGATCTACGTGTTGCCCAAAAATCTGCCTTCAGAGTTGGTGACTTCAATTAAAGGTACTACTTCCAAAAGAACACATGAAAAAACCTGCCTGACCTAGGGGATATAACTTACTTATATTTTAGAACTCAGTGACATGTTAGCATGGTCAGATTGCTCAGATCAAATGGAAGTCAGTCAGCTGGGAGTAATTTCTGAGGAGAGGGCATCTAGAATAGCTAAGTTTTTATGGCAAGAAAATCTAGAGCATGCAGCTCTATTCATGGAGGGCAGCTCCTGAGAGAGGAACTTGGGAGGAACTGAAGCATCTCCTCTGACGATGATCAGGCTGCAGTACCAGAAGGAAGTGGGTGAAGAGAAAAAAATGCCATTTACATCCCTCACTTCAGAGTGGGCCACATCTGCCAAGTAGGAAGATCCCCTGCCCCTTTGTGTCTATTTCCACCTTTACAAATATTGATTTGGCTTAGGTCTCTGTTTTGAAATGGGGAGTCAAGTATGCCTCTAAGTCCCTTCTGGGGCCCAATGGGTAAGAAGCCCCCATCTCAGCTTGTACCACCTTTGCCATCTGACTAATTTCAACACCTTGAACATTCACTTAACTTTCTGTTTAAAGAAAGGCTTCCCCTGGATTAGACGATCACAAAAACCCCTTTCTTGCTATCAATTCTATGGTTCTATAGTCATATTGGTAGTGTTGAGAAGACAACAGTTATGTGGTCTGAAGTGCACACACTCAGCATCTTTATTCCCATTACGATCTAGATGCCTAGGTAGGCAAAGGGGGCTTCCAGGTGATGAAAAACTAGTGGCCTACTAGGGAGCTTTTTGTTAATCACCAGGAGGAACTGGAACTTTTACTGACCATAGGGAGAGGATGGAAAGACATAATATACTCCTCAGTGTGTGTCATATACATAGAACAGCAGAATAATTGTCCAGTGTAAGACTGAGTTTACTGACTTGTTCTTAATCCTTGGATCAAATCCAAAGTCCTCTGGCTGACATTTAAGGCCTGCCACAAATGGTCTCTTATCAAATCTTGTACCGCTCTCCAAAACATACCATGTCTTTTCAAGCGCTATCTCTTCATTGGCCCACAATGTATCATACGCATTCTCTACAGTATACCAAAGCACCTGCTGTCCACCATCTTGACATGCTCTTTTGCCACCACTTTTGATGTTTCCAAATCATAGTTATGTTCTAAGGACCATTTCAAATACCTAACTCCCCTAGAGAGCCTCCCTGACGACCCAGGGCACATTCTCTTCTGAATTCTTGTACTTATTATATGTACTACAGAATTAGAACTTCTATGTGAACGTCACTGTTAGCTAAACGTTTCACACGAGTAAGTTCTTTTTTCAATTAGATTGGACCATAAGTAAACTCTAACAATGGAGACTCCATTATATATGTCTAAAGTAGTTCCCACAATGCTAAGGACTGTACTAAGATTCCTTCCCTGGGCAATGAGACTTTCATAGTTTACTTAGCAATAAAGGTTCTATGCTAGTGCAACTTACTCATTCTCCAGTCTAAGAAAATTAACCTTAGCTAACAATGAAATCTCATCTAGACTTTAAAAACTTCTCCCTCTTCCTAGAAAACTTCCTTGCATCCTGACCCCCAGAAGCTGCCTCTTGTAACACACCTTGACCTCATTCCAGCACACTTTGACCTCGTTTCAACATTACCAAATCCTTACTTGTTTACAATTAAATCCATACCTGTCTTACTCTCTTTGTTTCTGAAACTGGAACAATATTATTCATCTCTACGTGCCTCACTGAGACTACGACATTGCTTTGTACAATTATGAATCTGAACTGGCTTGAATTCACTGGGAATGGCTCAATGAAGGTAACCAAGGTGTCGATTTGTTCAAAAGATGGAACATGTTACATGTGAAAGGAAAAAATAACCTACTATATTAGTTTTACATAATATTATGAAAATGTGTTAAGGACACTTAAAGCTTGCACGCCCTTGCAAGCTGAGCAATGACAGCATTGCCCAAATTTTCCAACAGCAATATCCCAATAAGCCAACAGCTACAAGTGGAATAAGATGGATATTGAACTAATTACCATCTCCAGGTTAGGGTTACAGGTTTCTGTATTTAAAAAGTAGAAGCCACCAGCAGTTGGGGGTTGAATGCTTGATGTGCGGTAGCTTAAAAGGACTATTCTTATTTCTCACTGCAATATAAAAAAGCTTTGATCTTGGATAACTGGCTCAAAGGCTCAGTTTAATATATTGATCATTCCTGACTGCTTTTACCTAACTGGTTCCCTTAAGGTCAGCCTGCCTGCCAACAAGAAATACTTCATATGTCCCCAAACTTCACTTCTCTCGAACAGCTTATTTCTTTAAGACTCTATTTTCAAAAAGAATGATGATGTAAATGTTTTGTACCTTGCCCCACTGATTTGGGTTAAAAGGACTTGCTAACTTAATGTTTCTCTCTGTTTTAAAGAAATACAAACAGGATCTCATCCTGAGATACCATGACTGTAAACATTCCTGAGAAGTCTGAAAGGGAATTGAACAAATGTCAACGAGCTGGAGGTCCGACAACGCCAACTTCACTTCTTTCATTATTCAAATATGCACGGGGCTCAAGGAAACTGAATAGGCTGAGCTGATGGACGAAGGAGGGGTCCTAATGAGAATCTCCTGCCCCCAATAAAATCTGGAGGCTCCAAAGAAAAGCAGTCACATTACACCCCCCCACCTTTTCTCTAAAATTAAATAAAGGGTGGGGGGAGTACAGAGAAAATTTTATTTTGAAAAAAGAAAGCAAGAAAGCAAGCAAGTAAGCAAAAGAGAAACAAACCCAAACCCAAACCAAAACCCAACCCTCAGCAATGCCTGGAAACCTGCTCTGTAACTAACCATCCTTGCTAAGACCTGCTTCCCTTAAAGTTTTGGCAGGGACCACAAATGATAGCCTTGAAATGCCGCATGATCATCTGAATATTTTAACAACCCTTCCAGACTGGACTCACTTCGATGGCACGGGAGTGAAACAGTAACCTGCAGCTGCGGCAAAGGCTGAGGCGCCTTTTTATTTCAAGTCGTTGCGAAAGAAGGACCTCTTTCTCGGGCAGGGGACCAGTCCAGGAGACACGAGGGATTTGGGAAGGGCTAAGAGACAGTGGGAAAATGAAATCAGACCTAAACCCTAGTATTTCTGCCTGGGAAGTATAGTCCCTTGTGTGAATAAATCTGGTGGTTAGAAAATAAATGCTGTCTTCAGCTATAAAGCAAAACAGAATCCTAAACCAGAACTTCTGCAGCTGGCCACAGACCCCCTGGGACAGAACTGGGATTGCCACACAAAAACAAGCCCTAGCTTTGTCTCTATAAGCATATTTTCCTTACACACTTAAATCTACAGGCCTTCTTCAAGAATTATACCATTCAGTTTAGTGGGGAACAATAAACAGGAGAGGAAATGGGGAGAATAGATGGGTATGTGGATAAGGAAGTGGACAGGGAAGGAGACACAGTGGGGACTGGGGAGCACACGTCCCGGGGAGATGGAGCAGATGATCAGCACATGGAGAAGTGGACAGAGGGTATCAGCAGCACCGATGGGGAAGTTGTATAAGGAAGTGGATGGATCTAACAGTTAATAATTTCTGCAAATAAGAATGAGATAACAAATCATTAGGTCTGGCCTAAAGAGTGATTTTTCAACAAATAATAGCTCCCTCCACCATCTCTTTCTCCCCATCAGCATTGCTTTATTCAGAAACTTATTTCCCAAGGTTGCTTTCCTAGTAACCTTGGGACCTAGTCTTCTATTCTGGAAAGTCTGTTTTTCTCGCCAGAATATCAGACTGTTGTTATTTTTTGAAATGATAAGTGTCCAGAGTGCCAAAAAAGCACTGGTGCTACCCCAGGCACCGAGGCCACTGCAATGATGGCCCAGATCACGGAGTGTGGACTCCCCACAGCACTGGGCATGGCCCAGTGCCGGGTATCCAAGGTGGATGGGAAAAGAATTCTAGGCTGATCCCTGAGTAGTCTCCACCCTCTCCCATGGCTTCAAGATCCAATCACAAGTCCTTGATAACAGGGTGGTGAGGTTGAGAGCATTTCAAAGAGGGGGCTGGATGATGAGTGGCTGACCTTCTGACCCTCGGCACTCAAAATATGTACTGTATCCCAGGACTAGCAACATCAGCGTCTCCTGGGAGCTTGTCAGAAATGCAGGATCTTGGGCCCTATCCCAGACCCACTGAAATGAGAGTCTTCACTTTAAGGAGATCTTCAAGTGAATCATGTGTGCCTTAAGGTCTGAGAAGCATCTTTCTAGAGCAATGTCTAAATTTCTGCCAAAGCCCTGACATAACAACACTGTCTGGACAGGTGAAGGCAGTAGAAAGAGCCTGACAAGAAACCCAGAGCTAAATCCTCACCAAATGCTAGCAGTTGTCAGGTAGGAAGTTACTCCTCGTCAGCTCTGGGCTGCGGTTTCCCGTGTGCATGGGGATGACAAATTTTATGACTCTTTCCAGTTCTAAAGTTCTAGGTCTAATGGTTCTATGTGACAAGACTTGTTTTGCTACACTCCTTACACGAAAGTGGCAGTTTTTAATGAACAGCTGTGGTATTAATACAGCCAAGCATACAGCATGGCTCAGTAAGCGTTAAATGGAAGGATACAACACAAGTGCAGTCTACTCTACTGAAACCTCACCTCAAAAAAATAAAAATGTGCCATGAGCTTCTAGGACAATCAACCACATCAGAGTGTGAGGTTTAAATGGCACTTTTGAGGGATAAGTGATATAACAGAATAACTTGCTACGGTAGCCCTTAAGTAATCAATCTTAGTTGGTTCACTCATGAAACATAATAGTGTGTGGTCCCCCACACTGGCAAATCTGTGGGAGTGAAGTTTTAATGGCTATTAATGGGTAGCAGGCTGGAGGGATAGCAGTTCATCTTCTTAAATGAATCTTTGGCTTTAGAAAACACAAATACTCTCTGGCATGACTACTATTTTACTCAATGCTCATTCCTTTACTCTCTCCCTCGAGGGAATGGGAAACACAAGAATGCACAAGAAAATACCAGTGGTTCTCAATCTGGCTGCATTTTAGAGTCTCTTGGAGAGTTTTAAAACTACCAGTGTTTGGGCCATACCCCAAATAAAAAAAATCAGAAATTCTGGGAGTGGGGTCTGGCATCAGCAGGTTTTAAAACCTTTTCAGATGATTCTAACATGCAGTCATCAGCATTAAGAACTTCTGCCTGGAGTGAAAACTCAACATAAGCAAAACTGGGACCTAATAAAAGTCAATAGCAATTGTCACACACTCCTCACTCTACAATAACCCAAGGAGAGAAGTTGCTGGGAGGGCACAATGGTGAAGTACAGAGAGCCAAGTCTATCAAGAGAGAGGATGGTTAATACTTAGCTCTGGTCCACTGTACCCTTGTGGCAATCTGGGCCTGACATTGCTTGATAGTCCAGTTTTTCAAAATAAGCTGGAAATCCTGATTTACTATGAAGTTTCTTGACTTTTAAATGCCAGCAACTAACTTAAAAACATACATATATTTACACTCTGTCAAGTCAAACTAAACATGTGTATGGCCGGTTTGACCCCTCTGGCCAAGGGTACATGGTACACCCCGGCCTGAGCAGTGCCTGCTGCGGAGCCCAGAGAAGACTTCAGTAAGCCCATATAATAAAACGTTTTATTTAAGTATGATACATTCATTTAACTCATGCCAAGCTGAAATGCTGACTGAACTGGGTGTCTTAAACACAGGGTTTGCTTCCCCAGCTGTTTTCACTATAAAAAAAATATTTTTTAAAATTTTATTTTAAGGGAGATCTGAGAGCACTTAAGAAAATAGTATTTACAAATATCCTACAGAGCTTAACACACAGAAGGCATCCAAAAAAGAAAACTTTCCTTAATGCAATTTTAAAAGTCTCAGTGAACATTTTGGTGGAGGTCTCCCACACGCTGTGGGTGTGAAGATGAACTGGTGTGCATGTCCCTCTGGAAGGCAATCTGGTAGTGTATCAAGACCTGACAACATTTCATATCTCCTTCATTAATTTATCCCACCTCTGGAAAGCAAGCCTAAGGAAATGACCCACAATCTCACACACACACATGCACAAAGATTATGACGTTAAAAAATGGGAAACAAACTAGATGGTCAGCAACGGAACAAGGATTCGTAAACTCAGGCTAAATGGTCCACTTAGTTCCCCAAGTTTACTAAAAGGAACACATATCCACACACATGCATGCGTGCACACATGCACAAACTTTTGTATAACCAAAGGAGGCTTTAGATAACTAATTTCTGAAAATAATTTTTAGCCCAATATTGTAGTAATTCCAAGCAAAGTAAATCAATCTTTTCTCCTTCTGGTCCTACTTGACAGGGCATTTTCAAAGTCCTTCCTCTTCAGACAGAGACTGTGACCCAGCTGGGAGAGCTGAGCTGAAATCTGCAAAGAGCAAGATGGCAGACAGGGCCGCCGTCCGGGGCTGCACTGACTTCCTCCATGGCAGCACAGCCTCTCCAGCCAGCAGCTGACCCCTCGCCCCACTCCATCTGGCCTGGGTCAGCTTAGTTTTCCTTCAGTGGTTGGTAAGCTGCCTTTACACGGTGAGGGACAGTAAACTGGATTGAGGAGAGAGAGAGGAGGGAAAAGGGGAAGGAAGGGACCTGAAGGATTAATGAGCTGATTTCCATAAAGGCTTTGACATCTTGGAATGAAAAGCGGCCTGTAAGAGCAGAAGCCCAATCCTTTTTCTCAGGCCATGTTGCCAGCTGGCCATTCATCACCAAAAATTCCCCAACAACTCCATGGCTATTGCTTAATCGCCTCCTATAAATCCCTATTAATCTTACAAAGTCAAAACACAAATATATGACCAAAATCTCTATTTTATGTGCCCTCAATTTCAGGGTCAAAATTAAAAAACTAAATTAGTTATCCAATGGCTCCAATGGACTTTTTAACCTTCTTTGGGAATAAAAGGACAAATAAATGATATCCTCACTAGTGTTTTTGTACTTAGTGGATTGAAAGAACTCAGGCTAATGATGAAATAAATTGTAGAAGTGAAAAAGGTGTTGGCACTAAAATATAACCAACTTTTTTTTTCCAGTAATATTGTTTCACAGCTTATACTCAAAAGATACAAAAAATACGTAGGGGGAACAAAGGAATATTTATTTCTTTTTCATGTGTAAATTGCCAGGGACACAAAGAAGACTCTTTAGCAGTAGAATATGGAGTATTCTACATTGTAATTTTTTTGTTTAAGGAAAGGTACTGGCAGGAATGAAGGGGAGAAGAGAAAGAAGCACTTTATTTAGTTGTTCATCTTGGTTGTTTCCCCTGAGACATGAACCCAGGTCTTTGGGAATGTATGTGGACTGCACCCAACCACTACTCCACCAGGGCACACCCACTGTAACATCGTTCACAGGAAAGACAGGTGAGAATGTGAAGACAGGGGTCTACTTTGAGAAAGGTCACTAGCATCCAGATTGGGTTCATCTGAGCATGGGGTATTAGTACAGACAAACTCCTCATGGCAAATACTCTCGGAGGACCTTAGAGAGAGGGCAGGCATGTGACAGGCTGAGGCTGCATATAGCCAAGTCTATACTTTCCTCTTCAAGAACCTCAAGGTTATCCTATCAGTGATGTGGATAACACAGAAAAATGGATACATGCTTTGGAATGATTTGTGCTCTGTCAGTGTGTTTTAATCCCAAACACTTCCAGGCTCCCCACACATCCTGATTAATATGGTAACGTGTGCTGGGGAGCAAGAGGAAGCCTGGTGTAGGAACCACCTGCAGACCACCCACGAAGTGTAAAGTTCACACTTGGATGATAAAGAGTTGATTATATTGGAAACATGAAAGTGGCTTTCTTGAACTTTGGTAAGGAAGGTGGAAACCCAGTGAAGCGCAGTGATTCATGCTTTTGTTTTTGAGGACAAAAATTCAAGAAGTTGGGGGAGGAGGCAGAGGCTGAAGAGCCTGATCAGAAAACTACAACAGGGACTACAGAGAAGGTTCGAAGAGGCCAGGAAAGCTTCTCCAGCTGAGGAGAAGGCTGATGGCAGCGCTGTCCTACATCTTCAGGTACTGCACAGCTTGGCCATTCGGATAGCTAGCCTAGTCTCCGTCTCATCCATCTCTTTCAGCAAGAAGCCATGTACTCAGGCAGTCAGAGGGTGATAGATTTCTATGAGATCCATGAAGGGGCAGCAAACTAAGGTGGTAGAAATTCTTTCCTGACTCAACTTCAAGATCAGGAGATTTAGGATTTTTCCTTGGAGAAGTCCCTTGGAAGCAGGGGTTTCAACAGGAGGGTTTCTGGAGAGGCCTGACTTACTGATCCCCAGTTATAAGTTAGGAGGACTCGGCCTACTACTTGGCAAACAGATGAGAGCACAAATATGACCATAATTCCCTACTTTCCCAGGAAAGGCATCTTAAAGAAATTGTCTAAAAGACACACAGAAGGAAAATGATACTAGGCTCTGAGGAGCAGTTTATGGTTACCCAACTCCTGTTCTCTAAATAAGAGAAAAAATTAAAATTGGATTAAAAATGAGAGGTTAACCGTTCATTTATTGGCATATAAGACACTAGAGAATTTCCCCATCAATATTCCTGTCCAAAGCTGAAGGTGCTTAGACAAGCATGGAGGTACACACATCCACACACTAAGAAACCCTTCAATGGCTCCCTTTCACCTAAAGATTTTCTATAGGAGTTTTCACTGTGTGGTTTTCATGTATTTCCTATCTCATTCTCTGAGACCTGTATCTTTATACTTTCAGTTCCAGAAGGACTAGCTTCCTTATAGTTTTCTAGGCCCATCGACCCATTTCCAACCAACCACCTTGTCTCTGCCTATGAGCTTGAAATGTTCCTCTCTGCTCTGGCCACTTGGCAAAATTTCTCTTAAAGACTGGTTCAGTGTTGGCCATCTCCTATCCTTCCTCTGGGTTATTTCTGTACCTACTACATATATTTATTATTATACTTACCATACTGGATGAAACTCATTTATTTACACATCTTTCTTACCTCTGGATGTGAGCTCCTTTAAGCTAGGACTAGTGGTACTGCATCTTGGCATTCCTGCATATCCTAACACAAAGACTAACATGTGGCCTTTGTTCAACAATACTTTGTTGGATTAAACTGATTTGCAGGCCTTCTTCTGACTATTACTCGCCTTGCCACATATGGTGGGGAGCTCAACAAAAGTGAACAGAAGCACATATTTGAAAAATAAAAAAAAGAGGCTGCTCTTTTGGACAATGGATCTACTGATTCATAATCCAATGCAACATACTGAAGCACAGAATGTGGTAGCATGTGGACCTCTCCTGGACATACAACTTTGCTAGAACTTACAGAGGCCATATGGGAGGCCCTTGCGATGACACTATTCTACCAGTATCAGGGTTCTATGACATAGATCGTGAACAGTGTTAGATAAAGGACTCTGTGTATTAAATGAGAAATTCTTTTCACTCCGACTTTCACATAGGAAATATCTATGTTCTAGAATAATCTAACAATGGCAAGGATGAAAAAAAATATACAGGATGAAAAAAAAAAATATCCACCCTCCTCTGCCTTGCTTATTCAAGCTACTATAGTACCTATCTAAAAATGTCAATTTCCATGTCTTTTTTAAAATCACACCCTATATTAGTTCTGTTTAAGTCTTATAGCAATCTCCAATCTCTGAGCTGTCATGACACCAAGTTTGTACCACATCATTTAGCTTATTACTGCCTTTCATTGTTATATCTAACATGGGGCTGGGCACAGAACAGGTATTAATGAAAACAAGCTGATGGTGGATAGATAACAAGTCATATTACATGTCCCCCAGCCACACAGCAGTTTTAGAAAAATTGTCGAGAAAATATTTTTCTTTTTTTACCACAACCCAAAGTTCTGAAAAGATAAATACTCTAATAAGTTTAGAAAACTCATGCCAATGACTTTTAAAACTGCCACAACTAGAAACAGCAATTCTCCAATGTATTCCTAACCCCTGATAACTCCATGCTCATGTTGGGTTTTAACATACCTCTTGGCCAGCCAGAGTTTGGCTTTGGTACTAAGAACAACGTCAGCCAGCTCCTGCTGAAAGTATGTATTCATTCTGTGTCTGGAGTCTGAGAAGGCTTGTAACAAATGAAAAACCTAAACCAAAAAAAAGAGAAAAAGCAATATCCTGCAGTGAAAATATATTTTTCCTAAATGCACAGTTCCTCCCATTTAGATTTCCTCAAAATACTCCCCTCAAAGAAAACAGACACCTGCAGAATGTGGCTCTGGTCTCTTTGCAGAAAAGCATGTTGGTGTGGAGGATGGAGGTCAAGGCAAGTGGTGAGAAACCTATGTCTTTACTCTGTGCCCAAGTCCAGGGGTCCCTGAACAATTTCAAAAGGGTGACTGACTCTGTGACCAGACAATCATTTGAAACAAGAGGTTGGTTGTTTTTTTGTTTGTTTGTTTTGTTTTTTAATTATAAATAGCTTGCCAATTGATACTAGCAAAGAAAGGCAAACATTTTTCTGTTAGCAGTCTCATGAGAAAAAAAAAAGTTCTTTTTCAAGTCAAAGTCTTACTACACAGGAAAAATCAATTGTCTGAGAGTCTCAATGTGTTTACATGTCTGGATTTATCAGAACAGGCTTGGCTAAAGAAGCAGGCCACACAATGTTTGTCTTTGCAAAGACTGGACAGTGGTTTGTAAACTGGATGTTTTAGTCACTCTTGACTGAGATGGGAGGAGTGGGAGCATCCAGGCAGACACGCCTCACTTTCTTACTTTCATATGAGATTATACATTTTAAAATTCAGCAGAAAAAGACGCTCTTGTTGAACCTCTAGCTGTTTCTATTTAGAATGAAGGCCACAGTGCCAGCAGACAGATGACAGAGCACTGTGCATGCGCAGGTGGGGGCGTCCTGGATGCGCACTCAGGGACATGAACAGGGCCTTTGGAAGCAGAGAAAGCTATGTATGAAGCTGTAGATGAGATCCTCTGACCTTTTAGCTAATGCCAAGAAGGAAAATCCTATCGAAGTCAGGGAAGCAAAGCAAGCACAGATAAACTCATCAACAACTTTGAAAGTCTATTTTAATAATCAGTTTTTCAGTCCTTACTGTGGCCTTCACCAGAGCTGCAGATGGTGCAGGTAGGAATGAAGGTGAGCAGGCAGGCAGGAAGAGACAGGAGAAAGAAGCATCTCTTATTTTTATTTAGTTCTTCACACTGTATTTTTCCTCCCAGGTACAGGATTCAAACCCAGGGATGTGGTCTGGTTCCTTGGGAGGCAACTGACTATAACCGCTGCTCTACCAGGGCGCAGCAGGTGGATCTTTCTAAGTAGCATAGCAAGATTTAATGTCTTTGTCTCTTTCTCTCCTGTCAGTGAGAGGCCTGACAGTTAAATCTGGAAATGCGTAATAAGAAAATGCAAAAGGCCATAATTAAAGAGATCCAGAGTCATCAGGTCCTAAGTGAGTCTGAGCTGGCAGGTTTTCCTGTACCGGACATCTACAATTACCAAAAACAAATACATATGCTGAACACCTTTTGTCTAGTGATTCAAAATAAATGTTGATTACTGTATGTAACTGCTACTTTTTTCTAAACAGAAGCATCGTACAGGAGAATGAACACAAGTCCTGATATAGAGACTGAAAATGCTTTCTCTAATAACGGATCTGTTATTTCAGAAGCAACAGATCAAATATCACTACTTCACCACACCCCTGCAGGGACGCAAACCGCCCGTCAAGAAGTCTGGAGAAATGGGTCTGGCTGGGGCTTCTGCTCTTATGTGGTGAATGCCAGAGTGAAAAAAATACCTCCTGCCGCCTGAATCCCACTCTCCTGAAAGCGCTGGCAAAGTCTCTGGGCCTTGCTTTCCATTTCTCCACAGCTGCACAAAACCAACCACCAGGGCTTTTCATGGTGACACAGGATCGTAATTAATCAGCAGACACCAACAAAATACATGACTTTGGAATTTACTTGTAAAGAAAGATGTGAGATTTTCAAATGCCTCTCATTTAGAAGCAATCACTTCAAAAATAACTCCTGATGGATGTTTAAACTCAGTCCTATGTTTGCTCACCTTACTTGGCAAAAACAAGGCTGTTTTTGAAACGCTTGGTAGCTCTGGTTTATGAAAATCAGCCTACAGGTCCATCAATTCTGTCACCTTGGGCACAAACCAGGCAACAATTGTGGTCCCGGTCATTCACCAGGAATGGAGAGTGACCTGTTTCCATGGGACAAATGAAGAGGTGAGTACATTTAGCAGAAGCTTGGTGGAAATAAACATGTATAATAGTAAGTAGAAATATAAGTGAAAGATAGAGAAATGAAGGAAAAATGGGGTTGCAAAGGAGAGAGAAGAGAAAACTGGGTGAAGAGGAAAGTTCATAAGCAATGCCTGAAATAAGTCTGAGATCATTTTTTTTCCTTCAAGAAAATATTTGAATACTTGAACATCCTCACATGATACTGAGTGTTGTGTTTCATTTATTCAAGAAAATTGACGCCATCCTTTGATGGGAAGTTTGGAAGCGAGGCCCAGCCTCTGGAACTAAGGTGCAAGGTCTGATGTAGAAGCTCTTGTCAGCTCCTAGGGAGGGCTGTTTGTCCATCTGCTCTTAAATGACAGCAGGCATGAGGCAACTCCTCCTCCTTCCCCCCTTTCCAGAGCTTCTGAGCTAAGAGCATGGTCAAAGCTGGGCCTTGGATAATTTGGAAAAAGCTGATAATAAAGAGCCACATGGAACTGAGAGAAACCAAAGCTGCCAGAACTGGGGTGATAACTAACTAAATATATGTGATAACTCTGAGTAGTTGAGAGTCATTTGGGGGATCCTAAATTTGCAACAAAAGGGTTCACATGCTTGGTCTACAAATATTCATACAATGACTTTTACTACCAGGCACTGTCCTAGGTGCCACAGCAGAAAACAAACAGATCCCCTGCCCTCTGGCAGCTTACATGGACAGAGAAAGTCGAGAGCTTCCCTGCCTCTGCCTGGTTGGACTTATAATCTGTTCGGCAGCATCTCTATTTTCTTCTTCTGTGACCACCAAGTTCAGTGCGAGTAGGAAATCCCGTGTTTGCTGAAACGACATGAGTGTCTAGTGCCTTTTCTACAAGAACTCTGCTTTGTGATACACGCCTGTGGTTTTGGTGTGTGACTCTAAATGTCATCCCCGGGTTAGGAGTGGGGACACGGGGCTGGTCACAATGTTCCTCCCTCCCGTGGACCTCTAGCCCCATGGGGAAAGCAGGAAGGCTAGATCAGTGGCAAGAATGCAGTCCTATGGGAGGATGTGGGAGGAGCACAGACTTTGGAGTCAGGTAGATTGGGGGATAAATCCAGTTAGTAGCTGTGGTACTTAAGAGTCACTTGCCTAGTCTCTGTTTCCTCAGGGTAAACAGTGCATAATAATACCTATCGTAGAGGATTTGGAGACTGAAATGACTATAAAGTATTTGACATACACTACACACCTGATGAAAGTGTTAGTTCTCTCTTTTTTTTTCCTCTCTGCTCCCTCCCTCTCAGCCCCCATTCCAAAATAAACAGTCAGAGAAAGCTTTTGCAGGAGTGATCTTCATACGTGGCCTTGAAAAGAACTGTGTCAAATTGGAGAAAGAATATACCAGCAGAGGAAATTGCATTATAAACAAATTCTAAAGGGGATTGAAATATTGGTTATTGCCAACAAAAAGAGTGAACTTGATGCAAACTGTAATCTTTAGTTAACAATAACATGTCAATATTAGTAAATCATTTATAACAAATATATCACACTAATGCAAGATCTTAATAACAGGTGAAAACTGAGTAGGGAGAGGAGGAATATCTGGGAATTCTCTATACTACCTGCTCAATTTTTCTATAAATTGTTCTTTAAAAAATATACTGCTAAAAAAATCTCGGGATTGCTCAGGGGACAGTAAGTAGTTGTGCATGGCATGGCCAGGTGTGTGCAGGATGATAGAAGACACAGCCAGAGAGAGGGACAGGGTTAGACAGAAAAACCTTATGTGCAGCGAAGAGGATGAGTACTCTGCTCTGTGAGCAGCAAAGATCTCTTAGATGATCTGAGCTGTGAAACTGGGAAGAAAAGACCTAGGGCCAGTATGGAGGGCGATGAGAAGAGACAGGATGACCAAGACTGCATGGTCAGATGAAAGCAGTGAGGGTCACAAGAGGCTGAGAACAAAGAGCCTGGGGGCCCAAGGTAGCTGCAGATATTTTATTTGGCCTACACAGTACTTTTAAGCCGTCATTTCTGATTTATGATGTGACACTGAAAGATTTCATACCAGAATCTTTCTGAATTGCAATGTTTTGGGGAAAAACTAGAAGACATGGCAATCGGGGCTCCACACTCCTGCAGTATAGCAGTCACCCGACTGGGGATGAGGAGCCGCAGTGGGTCCCTTGGCTGAGAAATGCACACTTTGATCCACCATCATCCTCACATTGCCCGCTACTTAGGGTCACTAAGCGGAGTGTCAATGCCAGTTATCATTGCTCTCATGCTTTCTGTTTAACTTTTGGAGAATCAAGAGGAATTGAAATCTTTACTGAACCTCACACGTCTATTAAAAGTTTGGAAACAGGAGGAACCAAGAGGGCCATGAATTTATCATGCCCATTCCTTACCTGCCTGGCACGGGTGGGACTCTGATTTGTGACACCTCCATCCCCCTGCCCTGCCACCTCAAACTAATGATGGAAACAATGTAATGGAGAGGAAAAGGTACATTTGAGAGACATTCTGGAGGCTGAAGAGGCAGAACTTGGCAATTACTTTAGACAGGGAGTTGAGGGTCAGAAGAAGACTGGCGCTACTGGTGAACCAGGGCCTTCCTTCAGGACTTGGTCAGAAGAGCCTCTGCAGCAGGTGTGAGACTCCAGGAGGGAATTTAATGAGCTTAGTGGGGAATATACATGTGATGATTGCTCCAGTTTGATAATTTTATTTTGAAAACCAGGAATTCTTTTGAGAGTGAAAAGGAGCTCTATTTAATCGTACTGGGACCAGTCAGGGCAGTGGGTTAGTGTTTAACTATAGAGCAGGCCCCTTGAAGAAAGGTTAGCGTCTCCAGCAATAGATAAGGAAAAAACTTTGTTAAGATAATGGCGATCCTCAGAAAGTGACCAAGAGCACACACAAAGCCACCCAGTGCAAACCAAAAAGCATCATCCAGGATTACCAGAGGCAGGACACTGCTGAAATGGGGTGGTCATGCCCTCCCCTGAGGAGGAGGAGGAGTTAAGGGGCTAGATTGCCTGCCCCAGGGATGCAGGCTTTAATGCAACTCTATAAGGGTCTGAGAGAGGTCTGGAGAACCTGGAAGCAGTTACCCTCTGCCCACCCCGCCCCACTCTAAACAGAGAGATGCAGGAGGGCCCCCTAAACATGTGCATAAAACATGGGGTACATTTTGGCAGCTCTGAATCTTAAAAGTGACTCCACAGAGCAAATATAATGCTCTTTGAATAAACGCCACAGGCCAAGAGAATCATGAGGCAGATCCCTGAAAAAACCTGCACTGCAGCAGTAAAAGATGTCTGGTTTATGCTGCTAGCCTAAAATAGTGACTAGTGTTAGACAAAATCAAGATGATATATGGTTGTTTGGGAATGCAATGCTGAGATGGGTTTTCCTCTTCATCAAGCATGGCTTCCAGGCAATTTTCCCCCTTATAAAATCAACAGCAGCTGAGTTCCAGAAAGCGGCAGGGTCCAGCAATAACAGGACCACGTTAGGCAGGCCATGAAAAAGGACAATTCCAAAAAGAAAAGAAATGTTTATTTCAGAGGTCAGATATAAATAGGGTGAAAGTATCCTAATCATTAACAATTCCAAATGCTGAAGAACAACAAATCTATCCACTTATTAAACGTATTTTCCTAAAATCAAACTTAACTCCTTTCCTTCCATGGCATGCAGATGAGGGCTGAGCACTTTGGTTCCTATCGAATTCAGTCAAGTATACAATTTCTGTATTTGCCATTTTGCTGAGCCTTCCCTCTGAGTTGCTCCAACCCCCACAGCTAACTCAGAGCCACATTTTTCCAAGCTCAGTGTTTACACAGGATTTTTATTTCGGCTGGTAAAAACATCTGTATTTTTTCAGGGACTTAAATAAATGATCTATGTCGGGAATGTACAGTATAGGGTGATGTCAGACCCCCTTTTTTTCTCGACTCACTGGGCAGAACAGGCAAACATTGTTTCAGCCTGTAGTTGGGAATGTGAATATTTATCCTGTGGACTTAATTCATACAAACAGAAGGAAAGGCAGGCAGGCAAGCAAGCAAAAGTATTTTATGGCTTTAAGTCAGACTGAAGGGGGTGGGGGCTAGAAGGAGGACAGCTGAGGGAGGAATCTAAATGTTCTAATCCACAGAAACATGCCTAATCATATAACTGCTGGGAAAGGGATATGGCAAAAATTGTTTAAAAGGCAGGGTGTGTGTGTGTGTGTGTGTGTGTGTGTGTGTGTGTGTGTGTGTGTGTGTGTGTGTGTGTGTGAAGAGGGGGCATGGGATGGGGAGGGGGAAGCAAGAGAGAGGAGTTTCTTAACTTTCATGTCATTTCTAATCATGACTACCTGGTTTGGGATTTAAATGTTTTCTGCTTCAGGCCTATTAGTCTTATCTCCAGCCAGATCCCAGGTTTCATGGAAAAGCCCCTTGCCTCTGAATTCCACAGTGCCAGGCATGGAGTATGTTGGGTATATGTACCTGCTGATGTCATCTGTACAGAGAGCGCAACAAACTCCTTTTTATTGTCAGCCCAACTGTTCCCAGCTTTGGAGGGTGGGTGTGGACTGGTCATCGGGACTAATGGGCTTAGTGGGCATGCGCCACCCATATGATACACACCAGTTTGACCCTATGTTGGAGGGCAGACCAGAAAGCATCTCAAGTGGTTACTTCCCTGAAACCTCAACCTGTTTATCAGATGAACACACCACACCCTTAGGAGGGCTTGCTAAATCCCCCAGAGGTAACATTTGGCTGTGCTGAGTTGTTGCTGCCCGGAAACGGATACTAATTACAACTTCCTAGCTGACTCTGGCTCTGGAATAGCATCATAGGAAATAGGCCAGGAATATCTTTAAGGCCTAAAATGGACAAAAACACACAGTCTGTAGGGGCCTGGAGATTCACTTTGTGTCTTAAATGCATTCCTTTCTTTCTATTAACATTCCCACTCTTCTAACTCAGGAACCAGAAGACCTTACACCTCGATGGTAAAAATAACCGACTGGTTTCTGTCTGCAAAACTTACTTTACACATAGCTGCAGAGAAATTTTCTTAAAGCCAAACCCAAACTGCATCAGTCCCAGGTTCAAAATCCTTCACTAACTTCTAACCTCCTAAAGAATTTGCTGGGTATGAAGTCTCCACGTGCATTCCTAGTTTTATCTCCTACTTCCTGTTTTGTGTACCTATTCTGTGGCCACGTGTGACAATTTCTCACGCCTGACAACCTAAACAAATGCTCATCTGTCCAGGATGCTCCTTCCATTTCTCCTACTCTCTTTCAACTTTGCCTATTGCGATTCCATTCACACTGTAAATCCCAGCTTGAATACCATCTCCAGAAAACCTCCTCAGCTTTCATCAGTTACCTCCTCCCCACTTCTGCCCCCAGCCCATTCTTAGACTTAGTATTTTCCTATTCAGTGCCCAACAGCTCATTTCATTTGATTTTTTTTTTTTTAACTTAAAAAATTTGTCATCATGGTCATCAATCTATAATTTCCTGTCCTGGAGAATAGCATTTTGAAGGAAAGGACTGGTCCTACTCTTCATAGCCCCTAGAACACCAAAGATATTAAATTGTTTGGTGGAAAAAGACTAGTAACTGGAGGATTTATTGGCATGGAATCCACTATGCCTTCCTGCCAGGGGTGACAGGAGCAGAACCTATATTTGCTGCAGAAGTTGGGGCACTAAGAGTCAAATCTCTACTCTCCGTACACAAAGGAATTGGGGGAAAACACAGTATTACCAAGAGGCTGAGGACACATTTATCTTGCATCATCTATGGCATGGTGCTCTACATTTTTAATGCAATTCAGAGTCCTATCACCCACAAGAAGCATCAAAGTCAAGAGTTGTTAGGTAAAGAAAGATTTGGAAAGTGATGTCAAGGGTAGTTCATCTTAACCCAACATACAACAAAAGGCTTGCAAGAATGAACAATTTACTAACCACTGGTATTAAATCTGTTCTAATAAGGAGGTTTTAATTTTAGAATAAAGATATATTTCTGAAAAGCTATATATAAAAATTTTTAATTACAAATTATTTGCAAAATAAATCACAGTTTAAATTCTTTAGAAGCTTTTATCAAACTTGATGATTTATCTTTCCTACACATCTGCATCTTCAACTACTGAGTTTCCTTAATGACAGTGTTGAGATCAGTAAGAAATTCTTTGATGTAGCAAAACTTACTAATAAGTAACAACAGATAATTTATTCAGACAAGACAGTTAACAAAAGGAAGGAAGTTGGTGTTATAAATGATACGGAATTTAGTCATGAATCAATAACTGAAGCTGAGTGATGGTTGCATGGGGTTTTATTATGTTTTCTATCTACATTTGTATATATTCAAATTTTTTTCTAAAATGAAGCTTTTTTAAAAAGATAGGAAATAGGAAAATAGAAAAGAAAACATAAGTGCATAGGACAAACAGGTGAAATCAAATAAAAAGAGTTCATGATGTAGAGCAGGAAAAAGGAAATGTACATAAATAACTAAAATTCAAAATGGAACAATTATTTGCTATGAAAGAAATAAGAGAGAAGTAAATGCACTGGAAATTTTACATATGGAAACCTAGTAGATATTAAAAGTGACATTTCAACAGTAGTGAAAGATTGATTTATTCAATAAATGATATCAAGATAACCAATTACTTCTTTGGGAAATAATATAGTTGAATCTCTATCCAAAGCCTCATGATAAAATAAATTCCAGATGAAGAAAATAATCAAATTTTTAAAAAGAAACTAAAATTTCTAAAAGAAAAAAGAGTACTTTATAATCAGATAAAAACAGGCTTTCTAAGAAGCCACAAACAAAAGATGTCAACATAAAATCAGAAAACTTTTGTTATGGCAAAAACTCTCAGGAACATTCAGAAGTAAAGGCAAACTAGGGATAAACTATTTGCCAATTCTCCTAGGAACAAGCTCTTGAAAATCAGTTACAAACTTTATTCATTCATAGGGCCCTTCGTACTTCAGTAATTTTTTCATGGTGCCTCCAGGCCAAAAGAAATATTAACAGTTCCATTTATTAAGCAATTAGTTCCAAACAACCTAATATGTATTTATGCCTTAACAATTTAGTAACTGTTTAAAAAATAATACACATAAGTTGAAAGAAAAAATATTTTGATTTCATTCTTTAAACACAATTACTTACTAATGGGTTGCCTGTTGGATACTACCAAACTCCCCGAATTTTGGTATCATTGGACTCTATCACCCTCATTTCTGTCCATATTGATTTTCTCTTGGTACTTGCTTTTTATCACATTAACTATCAAATATTCAACTTTGCAAAGATTGCACTTCATCAAAAAGAATGACAGTGTGAATTAAAGTTGGCAATTGTAAATTATTTCAAGCTAGTAGTTCACATATTATCTCACAGATGGCAAGTATCATTGTGTTTCTTCCCCTAATTTAAAATATCCCACAGCGATCTGGCACACACTTTGGGAATTACAAATATTTAGCAAAGAATATAAACAAGCAATTCACAGATGAAATACAAATAGCCAATAAACATATGAAGAAATATTTAAGTTCATCAATGTTTAAGGAAATGCAATTAAAAACAATTTAAAAACATTGCTATGAAGGATTGCTTTTTTTTTTTTTTTTTTAAAAAAGGGTTTTAGGATCCAATTAATAACTGGGTAAAGAAACAGATACTCTCCATCACTTTTGGGGGATGACTAGCAAAGCCATGTTATTGTACACACAGTGTATTCTATACAAAAGGTTTTTCCTGGAGTTGGACAAAGCAGCAACTTGGAAGTTTGATAGTTGTAATTAAAATGGGAAACATGCACTTTCCTTAATCTTGCAATACTCATTTCTGGGAATTTATCTACGGAAACACTTACAGGTATGGGCAAAGATATAGATGTCCAAGGATGATCTTCAGCAGCAATTATTTTAATAGGAAAGTTCAGAAAAAAACAAAAACAATATAGGACTGGGTGAAGAAATTATGGGATAGTCCTATAACTATCTCATCATCTACAGCCAAGCTACACAGCCATTAAAAAGAATGATGTCAATTTATATGGATTGTTGTGAAAATATTTAAGTGGACAAGCAAGCTACAAAAACAGCATGATCCTATTTTTTTTAAGAAAGGTGCAGGCAGGAATGAAGGCAAGCAGATAGGCAGGCAGGAGAAGAGAGGAGAAAGAACTTTATTTATTTTATTCAGTTGTTCAACACTAGTTGTTCCCCTGCCCCGAGTCTTGAACTGGGAACCTTGGGAGGTATGTGGAATGCTCCTTTAACCCGCTGGCCACCAGAGTCCACGAATCCTATTTTTACTGATGCCAATTATTACCAGTGTGGGTGAGATTTTTACATTTAGTGTTATATATTTCTGTAATGTAAAAAGTTTTATAGTAAGAATGTATTACTTTAAGTTTTCTTATTTTGAAACAGAGACTCATAACAACTTGCAGAAATGGTAGAATTAGTGTACCTTTTACTCTTTCCCCAACTGTGATGTCTTATAAAATCATATACTGTGGAAACCAGAAACCTGACATAGGCACTTTGCTGTTGACGAGACCACATACTGCATTCAGTTTTCACTGTTTCAGGTGTGTTCACGTGTGTGTGTGTGTGTGTGTGTGTGTGTGAGATGGGGGAACAATTTTGTCTCTCACATATGGGCTTGTGTAACTACCACCACGATCAAGATAGAGCTGCTTTATCACCACACAAGAAAAATGCATTATTTTTGGTATTAGAAAAAAAAATCAAAACCTAACAAATATTCTTTTTATCATGTATTCTTTAACTCTATATTCAGTATAAAACTTCACATACTAATTGTTGGGAAAAGCGGCTGTATAGTATTTTCACTAAGGGACAAAAATAAGAGAGACTTCAAAGCATCAAAGAGTTATGACTTTTCCAAGGCTCTTCCTTCCCTGTCTCCTCCTCTGACTTTTCAGATCTGTGTCCAATGTGAGTGGAAGAGTAGGTCAGAGGAGAGACCCACTGAGGGTGGAGAAGGATGGCCACTGGGCAGGTGGGTAACAGCATTCCTGGGAGCTGAAGTAATTACCTCTAATGTTGTCTCTTCAGCATACAAGGCCAATGGAAATGTAAAGTTATTATATTGATTTGCATTTCCCAGATTTTTGAGCAGCTGTAAAATGTGCCTTGTTAAAAAGGAGTCTGACTCACAGAAAACTGGCTTTCAGCACCCGGTCTTCAAGTTGGTAATGCACATTACTCCAAACTGACCAGTGAGGGGTTTGGGGGAGCTGAACTTAAGAACTGAATCTGGAGGCCCGAAAACCTAGGCCTGGGCTAGAGCCAGCCTTAGGAGTCTGCTGGCTTCCAGTACACTGTGGTCACAGACTTCCCTTTCTGAAAAATGAAGATGGAAATTTTTTTTTTGACTCTGGGTTGTAGCTTATTTCAAAGGTCATCAAAGTAAACAAAAGGAAAGACTGTGAATCTTTAAAAGTCAAAAAGTGACAACTGTTTATAGAGTGATAGTTTATATTTTCACATGGAGGAAGGAAAAAAATGATTACTCTAAGCTCCCAGGAATGGAGATTTGGGTGTTCCCCCTCCTTGCTGCCCCAGTTTGTTGGTTCATTTGCCATTCAACACCTCCAGCAGCGAGGTCCGGGAACATCTGTTGCATTCATTTTATGTGAAATTATAAAAGGCTGCTGGAGGGCTGGGATTTGTGAAATATACAAGGCAGTGTCTTAAGAAGCAAACACCTCTGCGGCTATTATTGATAAATGTGCCTCCCTCCACCTGCTGAGTATGTGCAAGTCCAGAGTCATGCAGTACGGTCTCTCCAAATCTTGAGTCTGGTTTCCTCAAAGGGTATCTTCATCAGAAAAGGGTGATTTCATGAGGTCTAAGGTAAAGGGTCAGTGAAACCAATCATTATGAACCTCCTCTGATCTCTAAATGATCAAAAATCCCCTTCCTCTTAGGAGTTTTCTTGGTAGAACTGATCACTGTTACCTTTGGACAATCATCATGGATCAGCTTCTAACTATTTTATATTATTAGACATATTCCAACATAAGACTAGATGGCATTAATTAATTAATCATCTAAAAATACCTTTCAACCTGGGACACTACATGAATTAACAAAGGTACATCAATGCCCAGTCTAATTTAAATATTTCATATTATTTCTATTTAACCATTTAGGTTCAGCTCAGCAAGTTCCCCTGTGAAGTTCTCCCTGAAAATTCTAGGTTGTGACAATCTTTCCATTCTCTCATCCCATAGTATTTATTATCTGAACCACTCATTTGGCACCTAAGATATGTTGCCTTGATTGCTATTTATCTTTTATATAAACCATGTTGCTTTTTATCTCCTGAAGAGCCTTACTGGAATGCAAAAGTTTGTTGATTTCATTTTAAATTTAAGGCAATTACCATGTGGGCTGAGATAAACAACACTTTCAAGGCAATAGTTAACTCTATAGTGAAAGTAAACACCAAGTCTGCTTGCAAATGGGTTGGCTTACAAAATAGATGACCAATGAATTCAAGGCCTCAAGACTGGAATGCTTGTGGCACAGGCCATCAGCCTACTAATATGTCATGTTATCTACATGAATCCATCTTCCCTCAATCTATGGGGAAACTTAATCTTTTCTCTGAACCTACTTTAGTTCAAATACTGGCATCATTATGCAACCATTCTCCCAGGATCTATTAAGTTTATTTATTGACTAAACGGCTTAACAAAACAATGACTCTAAGTAGCCATCTACCTATAATCATTTTGTCATGTTCCACTTTACTATATTGCTGGAAGGCTGTGAAGATCAAGCTTAGAAAGTCCTAAGAGAAGTTGTTATAGATTTCTCTCCCAAAACAAGTCCTCTTAAGTCAGATACTGGGACTAACTTCAATGGGACAATAGGACATTCCTCCTGTTTCCCACTAGATTCACACTGAGACAACTTTTTACTCTTTAGACCACTGGTTCTAAATTCAAGATGAGTTTTCCTCCAGGAGACATTTGGTAATGTCTAAAAATGTTTTTGGTTATTAGAACTAAAAGGAGGTGCTGCTGGCATCTAGTGGGTAGAGAACAGGGACGCTGCTAAAATACCTTCCAATGCATCGGACAGTCCCACAACAACAAAAAAAAGTTTAAAATGTCAACAGTGCTGAGTTGGAGAAGCCCTGGCCCAGTGTTAAGAGCACAAGCTTTGTAGTCAAAGCCTAGTTGACACTGGGAAAATAATTTCATTTCTATGAGCTTAAATTTCCTCATTTATATAATGGAGCAAATGATACATCCCATCTCATACAGTTATTGTGAAGTCCAAAAGATAACTGATGTGCAAAATGCTTTGTAATTATTCTTTAAAAATATTAGTCATCCTCATTAATTGATGGCATGCCCCATATGTGGTTTTAATTGTGCTGAGTACTTCATGACATCTCTCAATGTTGTTATTAGGAGATTCACTTAGGCGATTCACTTCTCCCCTCTCCATCCATCTGAGGTATCTCTGTTCTTCTGGTTCTGCATTAATAAGTAGTTTTCCTTTTCCTTTCCCTCCCCTTGCCCTCTCCTCTTTTCTTTAACAAAAGGTATAGGCAGGAGTGAAGGCAAGTAGGCAGGCAGGCAGGAAGAAAGAAAGAAGAGGAAGAAGCATTTATTTTATTTAGTTGCACATCTTTGTTGCTTCCCCAGGCTCCAGATCTTGAACCAGGGACCTTGTGATATATGTGTACTATGCACGGTGTACTAAACCACTAGGCCACTAGGGCGGCTCCCCTTAAGTATTCTGCTTACTCCTCTGTGCTACCTGCTTATGTTCTTTCCTTGGCAGATGTTTTTCATTGGTCACTGAACTTTTGCCTGCTGAAGTAGATGTTCCTTAGGAGCACTTTTCTTAGTGGTCTCTGATGACTTTCCCAGAAATTCTGGTTGCTGACTAATCATCTTAGTACAGTTCATAATAATGACCAAGTGTATGGCAAAGATAAATTAATGACTAGCCCTTATGTTCTTTGAGAAGCGTAAGTATAGTACAAGTTATCAAGTTTGCCCTTTTTGTCATGAGCTAAATTTTCTGCATTTGTGATTTACATCTAAGAGTAAGTTGTGCCAGTCAGTGTCTCAGAAGAATAATTTGGTGACCCTTGAAGATATTAGTTTTATTAGTTATGACCCTCAGAGGTTTATCCTTGATATTCTTTCCAATTGAGCACACTCCATAAATTTACATATCCAGAGGCACAATTTCAAGCTCTTTTGTTCAGGCTCACAGAGGCAAACACTTTACAATGAACTAAGTAAGCACATTCTTGTTTTTTCTAAGTATTTCCTGGCTGACCCAAACCAGGTAACATTTTAACGAATCATTTAGCATCTACTAAGGTCATTTCCTGGATGATCTGGCCAGTGTTCTCATTTTATTCAAAGGAAGCATCTTTCCTCTGTATTATTAGTCTCACAAAATATATGTATATATATTTACATGGTGAAATCTTAAGATCTTACATTATATCATACTTGAAAGGTATGTGAATATATGTGCAGAATCTTAGCTGTCGTGAAAAAGGAGTTTACTTGGAAACCTGGGGAATGGCAGAGGAGGAAGAAGGTGATTTTTCTCACTGGATCCAGAGGAATGCCTTCAAATTTGGAAATTTTACCATTGGAAAACAAATGGAAAGGCTCAGATCATCTAAGCATTATGAGGCCGTGAGCAAGATACACATCAGTAGGGAATATTTTTATCTTAAGTTTAAGGAATAGGAACTTTTACTCTTAAAAAAAATAACACATAGGCACTGAAGATGGAAGACTAGTCATTAGACAACAGTGCTCATTTCCTTAGTATTATTTCAAGTCTATGTAATCTGATAGACTTGAAGACCAAGCAGAACTATTTAAACTGATTTCTCATAATTCAAATGTGTTACTCTAAAGCAAGGTTTCTCAGTATCAGAATTATTGACATTTAGGGCCAGATGATTCTTTGTTGTGGGTCCTATCCTGTGCACTATAGGATGTTAACCAGCATACCTGGTCTCTATCCAGGAGACGCTGGTGGCATACTGCCACTTGTGACTACTGAAAATATCTTCACATATTGCCAAATGTTCCTTGTGGGAGAAAATGGCCTCTACTTTAAAACAAGTGCATTAGGCATTGTAATCTATGTACTGATACCAAGTACATATTCACCCTGGGGAGGTGGTGCTTAGTATAGTCAATTTCCTTAAAGAAGCTCCTGAGATCATTAATTCATTCAGCAAACACAGTATTTATTGAACACTTGCTTCTGTACCTTACAGGCAGAGTGAACAGTATGTACCAAGACCCTGGGGTAAGATAGCCTTCGGTATTAGAGAAAGGCTCATGGGTTTTGGAGGTGAATATAAGGAGGAAGGCAGCATGAGATGAGGCTGAAGAGGCAGGCTGGTCTGGTCATTTGATACTTATAAACTGTTGTAGGAAGACTAGATTTATTTCTAAGTATGAAGGGAAATGACTAGAGTTTTAAGCAGATAATTAAGTTAATCTCATTGTCGTTTTAAAAAGATTCTTCTACCCTATATAGACAATAGATTGGAGGGAACAAGAGTATAAGCAAGGAGACCAAATATGAAGAAAACTTATTTGTTTAATCAAAATATGATGGTGGCTTGGACAAGGATAGTGGTATAGAGACTGAAGTAAATGATACTGGTGAATTAGATGCCAAGCTAAAGAAAAGGTATACATCAATTTTGATGCCCAGGTTTCATTTTGAGAAACTGGGAGAATGGTGGTACTACTCACTGAGAATGTGGAAAGACTAGGTTTAAGGTTAGGTCAGAGAGTGGAACTAAAGAATTTACATTTGTTTAGACGGGAAGGCATCACCTCCAGATCCAATGAGAGAAGAAGGAAAGAAAATCTTTACCTCATAGGCATTTATGACTTATTTGAAAAAATACTATACAAATACAATACAGTTACTTCCCCTGTGGAAGCAGAGTCTAAAGCCAGTGACTAAGGGTAATACTGTATACAGTTAATAAACTGTATTCATACTAAGGAAATAGGCATTTCCAACTCCCATCTCATTGTTCACTCCAGGGAACATGCTCACTGACAGTAAAGGTAATATTTAAGAGGAAATTTGTCAATAGTTTTCTCTCTCTTATATTCTTACTCTGGCACAGATTTAGTAAGTTAAATAGGTTCTATATAATTCTACTAAATAAAAATAAAACTAATTTAGAAAGTAAAATACCAACAAATGAAAATTACTGTTTAGTAAACTAAACACAAATGTACAGGGATTCAGTTAATGAAAGATCTAAGTAAGGTGGCGGTGGAAAAAGACTCACTGAGGAAAATGCAGCTTTAATTACGAAAAAGTCACCAAGAGACAAGGGTAGATTTGAATTGCATACATATAAATTGGTAGCTAGCCTATATTACTACCCAGGTCTTTCTACTTCTCAGGACTCCAAATAATTTCAGTAAAAATGTAGGAGACTTAATTGTTTCAACAGGATTGGAGTATGAAGTAGGTGGAGAGAGGTGGAATCCACATCACAGTGAAGGTATACAAATGAGTTTATACACAATACTTCTTAATATTGAAGGAAAATGAGATCAAGAAATAAGACTCCCAATTAAGTTACTGTCTAACTAAAGAAATTAATATTCCCACTTTTTACAGAAAATAGCACTGCAGTTTCTCAAAAAAACAAAACAAAACAAAACGGAATTACCATAAGATCCAACAAGTCTACTTTTGGGTATGTACTTAAAAAAACTGAAAAGAAGGACTCAGAGAGATATTCTATACCTACAATCACCATTATATAGCCAAAAAATGAAAGTAACCAAGTGAGAGGAAAATGAAGGAGGTATATGCATACAATGGAATATTATTCAGCCATAAAAAATGAAGGAAATTCTGGTACATTACAATATGAGGCCTAGAGCATTATGTGAAGAGAAATAAGCCAGTCACTAAAAGACAAATATTGTGTGATTTCACTTATATGAGGTATCAAACTCATTGAAACAGAAAGCAGAATGGTGGCTGTCAAGGACTGGGGGAAAGAGAAATAGAGAATCATTGTTTAATGGGTAAAACATTTAAATATTTAAAAAGTCCCAGAAACTGGTTATAAAATGATGTAATTATTGTAAATCTTATGAACAGAACACTTAAAAATGGTTTAGATGGTAATTATAATGTGTACTTTATCACAATTTAAAATTTTTTTTAAATATTTTAAGGATTCCCTATATTCAAGTCACTAATATTCAATACTGTAATGTTATACACTCAGTATTATTTCTGGGAAATGTTTTGAACTCTTTGGTTCCAGAATTCCTCATCTATTAAAAAACCTTATAGGTGAATTACACATTTACTTTAGAGTACCAACTGCTATTATGAACTTTAGTTAGGTGCTCTTAGAAACCCATTTTTATTTCTATTAGTCCTTAAAAAAAAGACAAGTATCAGGTGCCAATCAAAAATAGCCATGTCTATTATTAGAGGCAAGCTTTAAGGTTGTACTGACTGTAGGGAGGGGAACAATTTTTCAGTGACATTAAGATATGGAGATGTTTTATTGCTTTTCTAATGTTCACTGCTTTTCCAATCTCTCTACTACTTATGGAGAGAGAAGAAAGAACCTCAGACTAAATTCTTAAAGGTCAATTTTGAAAAACTTTCTCCATTGCAGATTATTTAAAAAAATTTTGCTTACCAAAGAAGATATGGTTGAAACTATTAGTATGATCAGTATGTCATCTATAATCATGTTAAGGTAATACAAAAGTTTGCTTTATATCATATACTTTACTTCCCATATGGTATCTACTTTCTCTTTGCTCACAGTTAAAAATTCTCTCTACATTTTCAGGCCCTTATTTCCACTCCACACCATGTTTTTAACTGACAATTAAAAAAAAATTACTTATGCTAAAATCTATTTGAGTTCACAATTAAATTCACCAACTCAACTTAACATCAAGATAGTCCTTTTCTGCCTTTCTCCACTGCCATAACATATATCCAACCTAATACCAAAGGCCAGAAAAACGAATGGCTCTAATTCTTTTACTTCACTCTCTAGTTCACTATCTAGCAAAGACGCCTCTCCCAACACCTGTAGCACAGAAATCATATAACTAATCTTGGTTCTGTCTCTCTGGATGAGAATGTCACAAAGACCAAGAGTCTTCATGACTTCCTTCTTGACCTCCTTGATCCCCATGTGTCATGCACAAGTCTAATTATTATTGTTATCTCTGCCCTGGTTTCCCACTACTCTTACTTCATGCCCCTTGAATTTGACCATGAAAAATTGTGTTACTAAACTGCTCAGTGAGTCTCCTGCTTCCTTCACTCCTGCCTGTGGGCAGTCTTGCCAGCTGCCCTTTAAACTTGGAAGAGTGTCCTCTTGTATCTGCCAAGCTGCTATTTCAAATGCTTCCTCTTTACTCATGTCTGCTCGCCTGCTCGCCTGCTCGCCACATGAATGACCAGGGGCACTCTTCCTAGAGTTGGATGGGTTTGGGGTAGAAAATAAGTGATGACATGAAATCCAGAACATTTGTTTGTCCATTCAATATTTAGCTGAGAAATTTCAAGATTTTCTTAATGCTCTTCATGGTCTTTTAACCTCAGTGACAAATTATGTAGTGATATATAATATCCATCACTTGGGAGATACATCTCTGGGTCTGAAGCAAAATTCATCTGTCTCTTTATTAATTTAGTTTTGTATATTGAGTCTCTCTCCTGAAGCAAAATTCATCTGTCTCTTTATTAATTTAGTTTTGTATACTGAGTCTCTCTCCCACTTGTAACAATATTTTCCAAACTTGCCTAGTCACAATAATAAGCTATGTTGGACATTAAAAAGGAAGATTCTGGGGTTCCATCTCAGATCTACCTAATCAAAATGTTCATGACAGGAACATGGAAATCTGTATTTCAAACAGTGCCCAGCTAACTTTTGTGAAGAATCTGAAAAATATTGACAAATCTTCCTGTGTTTGTCAATGTCCTACAACCAGAGTTCTGAAAACATATAGACAGATGGTCTGGATAATTTAGGGCTTCATCATGAAGATTCTACCTACTCCAGCTTTGCTGGTAGTTTGGATTTAAAATTCATACTATGTGATTCTGAACTCTTAATTTTTTGATGTCAGATTTGTTGATTGCATGAGTCAAACTGTAAAATTTGGTAATGAATTTATACTGATTTATAATCATCAAGTGCTTAATTATCTCAGTATTGAACATTCAGTTGTCAACAAAACCCTTACTCACTGATCAGTAAAAGCATGACCCAGCTCCAAAAATCCAAAACTATTTGTCTTAATGCCTTAATGCCTAGTACTGAATCTTTCCCTCACAATCCAGTTAATGAGAGTGAGAATGCAACTTAGGGTTTGTTTCTTGGCTTGAAAAAGGAAGATGATTATTCAGTGATTTGGCCAGATTTGTAAAAACTATTGTTATACTTTGTCTGACTGCTGAGATTTCTCATAACAGAGTCAACTTCCCTTTCATCCCTCATGGATTACTGCTCTGACCCTGTGTTCCTTCCACAGTCATGCTGGGGAGACCGCAGAGTTAATGATTTGCATCTGACAGTGCATCATAAAAATTCAAATAACAGTCCTGCTTTCAGGCAAGGACACACAGGGACACTCCTCTTAGAACCAGATAAAGTTTCACGCTGAATACTGTAAATGCTCAAGGATGCTTATTGTAAAACATGAAGAGAATTCTAGATAAAAAGATAAATGAATTATATCAAATAGAAGGGAATGTGGGACTCTTTCTAAAAAAGTGAAAGATCCTAACTTATATAATATCCAGGAAAATAAACTTAAGCAAACGATACGAAGCAAGTGTATTCAAGAAGTTAGTACTGAAAACCAAAGATCCATTGGGGTCCTTCTCAAAAGGAAATCTATTTTTCATTAAAGAAAAAGTTTCAAATGTAAACAATGCCTGGTCTGCATAAGATTCATCCCTGAAACAGAGTAGATTTCTAAATCAATTCTTAGACCAGGCTATTTATAAACTCTACTTCCCATCAACCTCAGCACGATGTCGATTAACAATAACAAGTTAATGTTTTCCAGTCATCTTCACTATGCCATTTAATTGCCAGCACTCAGGCCAAGGTAAACTCTACAGTAACAAAGAGCTAACATCACAATCAAAGAACAAGATTAATGAATATTATATTTCTGCTTTGAAGTGAATGCTGAAAATCATGCCCATAACATACTCTTTTCCAGGCGTTGTATTTTAATTGTGCCAGAAGGACTACATTGTGATTTGAAAGTAGACTTGAAAAATATTCTCTGTTTTTAATTAACCACAAGCTTCTGTCCTCAGGGAATGTTTTTAGATAAAGAATGTCTCCATAGTATTAAAAAGTATATGACTCCCAAACTATCAAACACAATTCCAAAACCCTTACTACCATTTCTAATTAAAGGATTTAATTGAAATACAATTTAAACTGGCAAGTCTGAAGTGTACAGCTGGATGTATTTTTAATATATGCCTAAGTATTTAGTTTTTTTACTTGTAAGAGTATAACTTGAACAAGTGACACCATTACATAGGATTATTTTAAATCATCATTTTTATACTAAAAATATTTTAAACATTCTTTCTCATTAGTGATTAAATGGTAGAATTTTCACCTCCGACCCTGACTAAAATTTTAGCAGGAGATACTGATCATAATATAAAAAGTAGCAGCACTGACTTTGTATGTGTGGGGAGAGGGATTAACTTTCAGAAGCAAATAATTTGCTTCATATTAAAAGATATTTAGTATGAAAATTCCCTGATAAAAAATGAAGAAGAAAAACCAAAATGCATATCTTTGGCTATTGAAAGGGGGAAAGGCCACTCACTCTGATTTTTAAACTCTTTAATTCTTTAAACTTACTCCAGCACACATCAGCATCTCAAAAAATAAAATGAATTCAGTCTTTACGAATTTTGTAACTAAAACTGTTATACTGTGGACTGAATAATTCTAGCTTATTTTCCAAAACTCCATATACAGTTTGGCCACTTAACTGCTAAGAAGATCAACTGTCATTTTCCTTTTCTGGTATACTAAAAATTCACTAGTCACTTTAGCAGCTATATTTACATGCTAACTTTTCCCATTGTTTAACTATCTACCACCCAGGCAATGATGGATTATAAAACCCAGGCCCAGAATATACAACTCATCCTGAATTTCTGGAAGTTGAAATAATTCTCCCCTAGGTGTTGGGTTTTTTTGTTAACATGCATCCAAACATAATCCTCTTCTAACTGCCTGTTTTCACCTCATGGTAGAAACTTCTGTCTTGACAAGCTATTACAATGCTATGCTCAGTTAAATCAATGTGCATATACATAACAAGAAGCAATTATCTAAGGAACAGCAGCACTTTCTGGATACAAAATAAATTGGGGAAAGACCAGTTTGAGTGCACAAGAAATCTTTTTGAATAAGCGCCTCCCCGCATATCCCAAGGCCTCAAATCTGGGTCCAGTTTACCTAACCTGCACCTTAAAAGAGCTGCTGGTTTATTAATAAATATGGTCAATAACATGAACTACACTAAGACAAACGACTGTCAAGTAGCATTTTTGTTAAACTGCCCCTAAAATTCAAAAGATTCACTTATAATGAACATTCATGGAGAAAGATAAATTTGCGTGTGGTCCTAATGTCAAAATTACAACTAATGTCAAAATTACAAAAACACAACCCTAAAATAATAAAATTCAAATGAATGAGATTTTCTCTTTAATCTAGAAAAAGCATGCTCTTTTTAATGAACCCGTGAGAGAGGAAATGGGCATTAAACTGGGAGTTATAAGGTTAGATGTTTCTAGCCACTGTGAAAATTCTGTATGCAGGGTGAGAAGGTCCTCGAATAAATATAGCAGACAGAAGGGAGTTTCCAACACATGAGTTTTCTCATTCTGCAGTCCACTGGTTCAAGTCACCAAAGAAACAAGCCATACATTCAAACTGTATTTTAAAGCAGCAGAAAGCGCAACCTCCAATGTAAAAAAAAGCAGCACATTAGTCTAATAAGTACTTAAATCCTCCATTGAATGTCCAGGAAACACCTATTGCTAATGCTACCAACGGGAAAACAGAAATAATTCAAATCCTTTGAATTGTTTAAAAACATCATTCATCTAAATCATTCAACATTTATTGAGGAAGTTAGGTCAAATGCTATGAACATGTACAAAATAATCATGACATACTTACATGGTTATTAAAAGTATAGCATACAATATATAGTTTAAATTATAAATGGAAATTAAAGCCAAAACTTCATTTTCAGTAACCTTACGAAAACTGTAAACTTCAAAGGATTAATAGGACCTTTATAATGTATTACCTTCCATACAAAAGTGTTTGTTTCCCATTTTGTCTTCTGATCTTTCAATCATCTTTCTTAATGTGAATTATTATAAATATTAGAGTACATTGTATTTTAAGACTAGATCTGGCAAATTCTACAATTATTGATTTTTCCTTCCAAAAGTTTACCAGACACAAAAGCCCTTAATAAAATGCAAATAAATCTAAACTTGTAATTAATAAAGAGGACACTACATCAAGAAGTGGATTTAGTAAAAATGGGGATAATAAAAACAATGCGAGATTATACACTGCATACCAAGTAGGAATGAGTAACTACAGTGAAGCACAGCATCTCTCGTTGTGCTTTCCAGTTCTGAAATGGTAGGTGCACTGGGGTCTACACCTTGTTTATAACTCTGTCATGGTAGCCTGGTATTTCAGTGACAGGATGCCATCCAAGTTTATTCTATACCAAACTGTTTTCAGCAGAGTTAAAGTGAGCTTCAAAATAATTTTACATTGAAGAAAAATTTGTAACTTTTCATTTTCTGTGTACATGGTCGGTCCCATTGTGGAAATCTGGATGCCAAAAGAATATAACACTGGTTATTTTCACTTCCCTCTGCTGGGTAGTAGACCTCTTGAACTTCTATTTTTGGAAATTGAGGTATTCCTTTAATCTTGTTACAGAACTGCTGAGCCATTAAGAGAGGAAAAGAAAATCAGTGTAGAGCCTGTACTAAGTTAAGTCTCCAAGAACAGGAATAAAACAAAACAGAAGCAAGCAAAAGCATTTTGTGAAATCGGTGTCAGTGTTCACAACCCAATATAAGAAATGCCACCCAAGTGAAAGCCATTTCAAACCAAAAGGGGCCCCTGAAGTCAGATCAACATTGTGAAACTCCCAGAGCCAATATTTACAGCATGATTAAAGTTGTAGAAAACAGAACAGCCCTTCTCCATGACCATCCTTTCCAAGGATTCCACACATAACCAGCAATACTATCTGCTTTATTTGGTGTGTACACAGAAATAGTTCAGAGACAGCGGGGCCTTTTCCCTTTTAGACAGGTACATAAACACTGTCCTGTATACTCCTGAACTAATTACTACGATGATTTGTTTTCTACAGGAAGCTGAGATAATTGAGCCGACATTTTATTTTTTAATAAATTAAAAATTATGGGCCCTAGTGGGTCCTGGTAGAGCAGTGGTTAGGTCAGGTCAATTGCCTCTGCAGGAGCTGAAGCCACATGCCTCTGGCTTCGAGTTCCAGGTCTTAGAAACAACCAGTGTGAACAGCTAGATAAAAATAAAATAAAGTGCTTCTTCCTTCTTTCTCCTCCTGCCTGCCTATTTGCCTTCATTCCTGCCTGCACCTTTCCTTTAAAAAAAAAAAAAAAAAAAAAAAAAGGAAAATCACCTTCTTTTAAAAAATGGTCTCCACTTTACTGCAAGTCACTGCCAAAGCTCTCTTTGATTTTAAAAATACAAAGACCAATGTTGCTTCCTCAAATGATTCTGATGTTAAGAATTTACTAGGATGACCCCAAACAATGGTAAGGATCCATATTCTAAACATTCAAGCTCAGTTACTAAAGACCACATGTTTAATGAATGAAGCGTAATTCTGTCTTACTTAGAAGCAAAACAACCAACACCTGCCTGGGATCAACAGTTAGGACTCTGTTGCTACTTTCCAGACTGAGGCCCAAACACCACCCTGGGATGAAGTCACATGCCAATAATGTAGACATTCAGAAGAGCCTTTCAGACGCTCTGGATACACACACCGCTCTTACTCATCACTACCCTATGAGAAAGAAAACCTGTTCTTTTGAGAGGGCAAAAAGGATACAGAAGATTTCTGTACATCCCTCATCCAGTTCCCCCACCGTTACCATTATTCAGAGTAAGGAACTTCTACAACTAAGGAAGTTAAGTGGTATATTACTATCAATTAAACTCCACATACTTTATTCAGATTTCACTAGCTTTCACCTAATTTTCTTTTTCTATTCCAGGATTCCATCCACATTACCATATTACATTTAGTTGTCATGTAGGATCTTCCTATCTGTGACAGTTTCGCATATTTTTCCTTTGTTTTGGATGACCTTAACAGTTGTTTTTGTTTTTCAAGGAAAGGTGCAGGCACCAATGAAGGCGAGTAGGCAGGCAGGCAGGAAGAGAGAAGAAGAAGAAGAAGAAGCATTTGTTTCCACTTAGTTGTTCATCCTGGTTGTCCCCACCTCCACCGCCCCCACCCCCAGGTCTTGAGCCTGGGACCTTGGGAAGTATGTGGACCACACTTTGGTCAGAGGCAGCTGCCCAAACCACTACTCTACCAGACCTTAACAGTTTTAAGGACTACTGATGACATATTTTGTAAAAAGCTCCTCAATTTGTATTTAATTTTCCCCCCAATAATAAGACTAGGAATTATATGTTTAGGCAGGGATGGGTTGGGGAAGGAGACCACAGCAGTGACAATTCATGCTCCTCACTTACTGGTTTAAAAATGACTAACCTCACTGTGACTTATACAGTGATACCTAAGATTTCACTTCTAAAGTAGATAGACATCTGGGCATCTTGCATCTCTACTCATTCTGTGTCTTCTTTAGAAGGAGAAAGAGTAAAAATGAGAGAACCCACAAAGAAGGAAAGACTAGTACAAAGGAGAGTAACAAAGTAAATCTTGCATTTATCCAGAATTGGTGAAGTGATGTTCTTGAAGACATTTGCAAAACAATACAATCCTTCTTTAATGAGGTCATGAAGGTCTTGGGAAGTAGGATGCATAAGCAAGAGCCTTTGCTTTGTTGCTTTATATTCCACATTTGAGAGAGATCATATGTTTTTCTTTCTCCTTCTGATTTATTTCATTTAACATAATCCTCTCTTGTTTCATCCATTTTGTCACAAATTTCATTTTTAGGGCTGTGTAGTATTCACACAGACACAGACATACACACACACCTCCATATATCCATCTGACGATGGGTACTTTGGTAGTTTCCAATTCTTGGTTATTGTAAACAATGCTGCAATAAACAGGGAGGTGTATATATTTCTGCCAACTAGTGTTTTGTGTCTTTTGGGTAAAATACTCAGAAGTGGGATGAAGGGATTGTATGGGATGCTTTTATTCAATTTTTGGAGACGTCTTCATACAGCTTCCCTTACCAGTTACACCAAATGCACTCCCACCAATAGTGTTAATTGTGCTCCCTTTTCTCCCCATCCCTGCCAACATTTGTTATTTCCAGCCTTTGGGATAACAGACAATCTACTACAGCGTACCTTTTAATTTGGTGGTCATGGATTTTTTTTTTTTACATCTCTAATTCACTGTCAGAGATTCTTTGAGGAACAAAGACTCAAATTTCTAGCACCTTAATTTGAAATGCACAAATGGTGGTGATGGGGGGGGTGCTGCACATGTGCTCGCTCTCTCTCTCACACACACACACACACACACACATACACACACACACACAAGTATATGGTCAATGATGATACATTTTGATATAAATTACTGCTCTGTATTTCTATGCTGTAAATACACACCTGAAAACCAAGCAGGATGAGTAAACTTTCTCTCAAATACATTGATCAATGAAAATGAAGACTATTTTTCATTATAAAAGAAGTTTGCTAACTGGATTAGTAAATGTTTCACATACTTGAAAAAGAAAACAATTATAAAACAGGAAACTGAAACTGAACTTTAGAAACAACATGTTAGGTATAAAAATTACTATGTAGCCTATAGTCTGAGAAGAAAGGAAAGGCATAAACTCTATTTGCTTATAAACTGACTTGAATTTACAAGTAAAACCTGTCTTATCATCTACAAGAAATACAGACATGTTTTAAAGGCTTAAGTAGTTGAATAAGGGGGAAAACGTCAAACAGCACAGTTAAGAAGTTAATTATACTGATTTCTTTGAAGATTAACAAAGGTGATGGAATTTTCTGGGAATTATCAACTTTTCAAAGTCACGATAAAAAAAAAAAATTAAGTCCATTTGATACAAAAAAATAATTCCAAACAATCTGAGACCCTTTTTGGAAATATGATTCTGAGGAGGTTGATGAAAAATGTCCCTTTCACCAGAAATTTTACTTTAGTAATATTTAAAGTTAATCTACAGTAGGAGAATGACTAAGATCCTAGAGAAGAGAGGACTAACTGTGCAATCTGAATGTGGGTCCAATATTAAAATATCTGATATCTGTGCATACTTAACTAAGCTAGGGTGCCATTGATTCACCTATATGAAACAAATCCCATACAATAAGAAGTGGAAGATGAAGCAGGCAGGTAACAGCACTTGGTAAAAAAAGAAAAAGAAGAAGACAAATGCAGATGTAGACTTTTAGGAATCCTGACGTGATCACGAACTCACTTGTGCACAGGAGGCCATATCTGTGAAGTTTCAGAACCGTTTCAGAAGACCCGCTTCCTACTCTAAAAAACATTCCCACCTGCTCTCTCCTGGAGACAGAAGATCTGGCCATTATAGTCATTCTGTTTTATCTCATTTAATATTCACAACTATCCCAGAAAACCATTTGTTTCTCTATTTTACAGAAGAGGGAATGAATGCAAAGAAGTCTAAGCAGGCAGGGGAGCTGGGATTTAAACCCAGAGTTTTACTCCAAAGCCTTTTTTCATAACCTAATATTACATTAAGACAGACTATTAAATGAGAAAAGCAACACAAATGAAGCACAAGAGCAAAGATTAAGCATAATAATCTAAACACGAAGATTAGAGTATGGGACATGAGATGGAAGGAGGTAGTGTGGGGTGACCGGGGAGTCAGAACAACTGCTACTGCTCTAGGAGCTGGATGCGCACAAGATTTTGTAGAATAAGTGAATTATTATCTGAAAGTCTAGTGGAACACAGAAATAAATAAAACAAAGAAATAAGAAAGGCATTTATATGAACAACTATATGCCAACAAAGAAATTTCTAGAAAACCACCGACAATGAATGAGGAAGAAATAGGAAATCTGAATATCCTCAAAATGAGTAACAATACTGAATCAGACTCAAAAGCCTCCCAACAAGGAAAAGACCAGGACAGAGCAGTTCACTAATAAACTTTACCAAACATTTAAAGAAGAATTAGCACCAATACTTCTCAAACTCTTTCGAAAGACTGAAGAGAAGAAACGCTCCCAAACTCACTAAAAAAAAAGTCAGCATTATTACTCTGATATGGCAGCAGATAATAACAGTATAAGAAAAGAAAACTACAGGCCAACATGCCTGATCAATATAGATGTACACATAGTCACAAAATAACACCATATCAGCACATTCAAAAACATATATAGATCATAATCAAGCAGGATTCATTCCTGAGATGCAAGGATGATTCAACATATCTAAATTAATAAATGTGATAATTCTCATTAAAATAGAAAATAAAAATATGATAATCTCATAGATATAAAAAGCATTTAGCAAAATTTAATCCTTTCATGATAAAAAATGTCAACAAAATTGGCATAGAAAGAACATATCTCAACATAATAAAGATAATAGATGACAAGTCCATTGCTAACATCATAATCAACAGTGAAAGACTGAAATATTTTCCTTTAAGATCAGGTAACAAGACAAGGGTGTCTACTCTTACCATTCCTATTCAACACAGTACTGGAAATCCTAGCCAAAGAAATCATGCAAGAAAAAGACATAAAAGGCATCTGAATTAGAAAAAAAGAAGCAAAACTGTTTCTGCTTACATAAGACATGATTTTATACACAGCAAATCCTAAGGACTTCACCAAAAAAAGTTAGAACTAATAAATAAATTCAGCAAATTTGCAGCATACAAAATCAACATACAATAACCAGCTGTGTTTCCATTTACTAACAATAAATTATTTAAAAACAAATAAAAAATTCCATTATTAACAACAATAACAGTAATAAATTTGACCAAAAAGATGAATGATCTCATTGAAAATTATAAGGCACTGATGAAAGAAACTGAAGAAGACACTAATAAACATATATCCATATACATGGATTGGAAGAAGTAACATTACTAAAATGCCCATACTACCCAAAGACATTGACAGATTCAATGCAATTCCTAGCAAGATTTCAATGGTATTTTTTTTTAAAGAGAGGAAAGACGAAAAGGAGAGGAGGAAGAAGCATTTAAAGGAAGTAAGCTTGCTTGCTTTATTTATTTATTTATTAGAGGCATCAACAATTCCTAGAGGCAACACACTTCCTGATTCCAAACTATATTACAAGGCTATAATCATCAAAACAATATGGTACCAGCACAAAAATATGTATATATATATGTGTGTGTGTATATATATATATATATATATATATATATATATATACACACACACACACACACACACACCAATGGAACAGAATTAAGAACCTAAAAGTAAACATATATTTAACTAGTATTTGACATTTGAGCCAAGAGCACTCAATGGAGAAAAGATTGTCTATTCAAGAAATGGTAGTGGGAAAACTGGATATTTACATACAAAAGAATGAAGCTGGATGCCCATCTTATACCACTCACAAAAAAATTAACTAAAAATAAAGACTTAAATGTAATACCCGAAACCATGAAACTCCTAGAAAAAAAACATAGGGAAAACCTCTTTGACATTGGTCTTAGTTATGATTTTATGCCTATGACATCAAAAGCATAAACAACAAAGTGAAAAATAAGTGGGACTATGTCAAATTAAAAAAATCTTCTACAGAGCAAAGGAAATGATATAACAAAACGAAAAGGCGACCTAGAGAATGGGAGAAAATATCTGCAAAACACAGATTTAACAAGGAGTTAATATCCAAAAGGTGTGAGAAACCCATCCAACCCAACAGCAAAAAGAAAACCAAAACAAAACACAACACACAAAAAACAAATGAACGATCCAATTAAAAAATGAGCCAAGGCCCTGAACAGGCATATTTTCCAAAGATACTAAAATAGTTAGTAGATGTTCAATACCACTAATCATCAGGGAAATGCAAATCGAAACTACAATGAGATAGCCCCTCAAGCCTATTGGAATGATTATTATATAAAAGATAAGAAATGACAAGTACTAAGAATGTGGAGAAAAAGGAAGGAACACTTCTACACTATTGGTGGGAATGTGAATTGATCCATGGAAAACAGCATGTAGATGACTTTGGGGGAATCCATTACCCAAAGGCATTCTTACAAAAACCATAAGATACTTTGGGGAATGGATGTCAATGAATTTCAACGGCAATATGAATTAAACAGTGGTCTGCTTGAATGGGTTTCTTAACAAAAATGAGAAGGAGCTACCACTGTTTGTGTATGTGCTAAGGATTATCATGAGCTTGATTCTGTATTCTTACTAAATTTTTATATTTTAATGTCACTGTAATTAAATAGGGTGACTAATAAATGAACTATGCAAAAGTTAGAAGAAAAATATGTACCAAGCATTCCCAAGTGCAAATTTCTACCCCAATTACCAACACTTCAAATCTCTTGATGTGAAAAGGCACAGAAAATGCTTTTAACACTGACAAGAGAAATTCAATTAAGATTTAATTTACTTATTTTTTCATACATGTATAAAAAAACAGGAAGATTACATTTTAATATATGTAGTTATCCTTTTAAACAACAAAAAACCCCACAAGATTTGACACTTTCTAAAACACGTATTAAAGTTATGCTTGAAAAACTTAATTTTTATTTGTTGCTATGCACATTTTTGAGAGTCAAGTTACAAATTTACTAGTAGCTTTCTAGATATTTACAGATCTGAGACACAAACAATATCATAGTAAGTGAAAGAAGCCAGAAAAAAGAAGAGAAATATCGGATGGTTTTACTCAAATGTGGAAGATAAAGAAACAAAACAAATGAACAGGCAAATCTTAATAAACTTCACAGGACTCAAAATGGTGGCTACCAGGGGAGTGGGAGTGGGATGAGAACAGGAAAAGAAGGAGTTAACAGGGTGGTGCTAAAGGGCACTAGAAGTAGATTTATCCTACAGTTTCCTTTCAGAGGTCTTGATCTGGAGATCTGGAGAAAGCTCTACGCTTAACTCAAAATTAAAAATTTGATGTCCTAAATTTTCAGCAGATTTTGTTCCTTGTGATTCTGCCACACAGCCTCTTACCCGCTGCCTGACAGAAGATCAATGAAATACGGAGCAATGTACGGCCTAATGCATCAGTGTTTCAAACAAAAAAAGTGAGAAAATTCTAATTATGTGCTAGTTTTCACAGTTCCCCTAGCTAAAGAGAATCTAGAATTGTATTATGTTCCCTGAGTGGGGAGGATAGGAATCAGTTTCAAGCAAACATTATTCGAGTAGATCAGAGCCTGGCTGGGGCAAGGATATGTTCTCTTATTCCTATGCACAGCTCATACAGTATGGGGGGCAAAAATATGCTCATGGATCAGCAATGGTTTCTTTCAAGGTCACTGGCATTTAAAAGAGCTGTATCATAGCTTGTTTAAAGGGTTCATGGAGAAAATTCAAAGGCATCATGAAACAAAGGTTCTCACCTAGAGGCCATTTTGTTCCTCAGGGGACATGTGGAAATGCCTGAAGACACTGCTGGTTGTCACAACTGGGAGATGGGTGCACCGTCATCTGGTGGGGAGATGGTACTAAATTTACTATTATACTGCACAGTACAGGCGGCGCAAAATGCCAACAAGCCATAGTTGAGAAACCCTGACATGGAGGGACAGGGCGAGGGAATGGAGAGACACAGTACAGAGAAATAGAAGAATGCCATGAATAACAGTATGGTTTAAAAAGAAGAGTTTTATTACTTATTTATATTTTTCCTTTAGGTCCATGGGCTGATTTTACTTCAGGCCCCTGGGGTGGCTGCCAAATTGTCTGGCTACACTCAACCACAGTGCTTTTAGAAAGCCAGCCGAGTCTCCAGTCAATAATATGCTGGGTGCTCTAAACAAATCCAAGAGCTATGCAACAAGGACATACACTTTGCAGCCTCAAAAATGCTTCCCCACTAAAAACAATGAGCCATTACTTTTTGCTGATTCAATTAGCAATGCTAAAAACAAATAACAAATAAAGCAATTTTCATGGGATGGAGAACCACAAACAAACTGCATCGTTTAACAGGACCATGTACCACTGGATCTTTTATAAGAACTCTGAGACATGACAGAAGCCTGCAAGTGTGTCCACAGTGAAAGGCTGTTGTGTTGTGTTGTTAAAGTACATTCAGAATTACTTGAAGTCATAGAAAGTCCTAAACAATAAGACTTGGAGGGGATAGAAAGCGTCTTCCAAGAGGAAAAATGAACTGGGAAAAGTGCTAGATTAATCTATCAAGGGGGATCCTATATCGCCTTCTCACTTTATGAACTTCAAAATTCCCCCTTCGAATAGTAAAAGACTTCTTTGTCTGGGACAGTGTGACAGTGTTCCTTTCCTGATTCATCAAGTTTCTGATGGGCCTTGAGGGAGGGGGTGTAATTCAAAACAAAACAGGTGCAAGGAATAACAACCTGATAGGCAGGAGCTCAACCCTGGAAAGTCAGAACTAATCTCTGCTCCCAGAATCTTTAATATGATCTACAGGAAGGTGGAGAACACTAGCCAGAAGAACCTCTTTGTGAAGCACGTGAACACAGAGTCAAAAATTGCTGAAAACTGACTTATTCTCTCGTGCACACACTCATTTATCAATAGGAATCCTCATTTTTTTTTAATAGCACTATTTCAACGTCTACCACTGATTTTTCTAAAACACAGCTTTCTGGACCTGGCAGCTATAAGCTTTCTGTAGCTCAAAATCTTTCACTCACCATCAACACCAGTTGTCTTCATTTTTCTGGAACAGAAACCCCTGTCAGTGGTGGGTGGTGATGGTGGTGGCGGCAGCAAGTAGTAACAGCAGCTGACATTTACTGAACACTTACTCTAGGCCAGAGCCCTCGATAAGCACTACCCATGCATTAATTCATTTAATCCTTACAACCAATCTGTGTCGTAGTTTTATCTTTCCATCTAGAGAGGAAGAAGTGGAAACAAGGGAATCAAGTAATTTGCCCCAAATAACACACAGCCAGCAAGCAGCAGGACAAGAATAAATGGAGACAAGTTGGCTCCAGAATCTAGGCTCTTACTACATGGAATGACCTCTTTGAGCACATGCTCCCAGTTTTTAAATACTTACTTATTTAAAAATCATATACTATTTTATTATGTATATTACATATCAGGCATAAAATAACAGTTAAAAGGTAGAAAGAGAAGAATAACATGCCAAAATATTCCATACACATTATTGTTTTGCTTACCCCATTTTAAAATTCCCAAAGAGCTTGGCCTGGCTCTTGTGTTTCTTACATGCTAACCTGTGCCCACTTGCCAATCATATGTCCCATCTTTCCCACAAAACCTTGGACCTGACGGGCTGGTTTAAAGACTGTCACCTGCTAACACCTCTGCATGCTCTCCTCCACACCTTGGTTCACACCAAGTCCCTGGTCTCAACAGTACAAAACGAGGTTCAAGGTTTACCCCAAGACCCCAGTGTCACCAGGAAGCCTTCTCTGAGCTCTCCTCACAGATGTGTGTTCTCTGTCACTTGCCTGGCCCACCCACAGTCAGGTATCTCTGTGCATTTGTTTGTGGGGGTGGATGGCTTGTTTTCCATGGCAGCTCACAAGCCTCTCTCTTGAAGGCAGAGAATACGCTATAGATCAGTTTTTCTCCATGGCACCTGGCAGTGTGTTGTGAACTTAACAACCACTATTTTGATAAATAAAAGAATTAAAAAAACATTCCCTCCATCTCCTCAACATCTCTCAGGCCCAGGTACAGACAGTTAAGACAAAGATCACCTTGAAAAGCAGAGGAGGTGAAGTGAGGAATACTTTTCCTTTTCCCGAAGCTCATGGGAACTACAACAAAAGAACCAGACTCACTGGGATTGTACAGGGAAAGGACCTCAGACAGTCCCCACTAATCTGCACACAGAACACAGGACTTTGCTTTTTCTAAAGCAACCTCATCCTGCCTGGCCATGTTTACTCACTACTGCCTACTCTCTTAACATCCATATATGGCTAACTGTAGTCTCAAACACACAGATGTCTGTATCCAACCTAATTTCTGGAGAAAATTATTTGCATTTTATTAAAAAAAAATTCTCCCATGACTTTTGGTGAGATTTGCTCAAATGTTATTTTTCAACACTTTATCTCATACCTCATTTAATATTAACATTTTTACTTTAAAATACTGTCTTTTTTTTAAAAAAAAGGAAAAGTGTAGGCAAGAATGAAGGCAAGTAGAGGCAGGCAGGCAGAAAGAGAAAGGAGGAAGAAGTACTTTATTTTTATTTACTTTATTCAGTTGTACATCTTGGTTATTTTCCTTGGCATGGATCTTGAACGGGAGACTGTGGGATGTATGTGGACAATGCTCACTGGGCATTATTATACAGTGTATTATGATATACTTTTTTTTTTTTTTTTTTTTAAAGGAAAGGTGTAGGCAGGAATAGAGGTGATCAGGGAGAGAAAGAGAGAGAGGGAGTGGGGGGGAGAGAGAGAGAGAGAGAGAGAGAGAGAGAGAGAGAGAGAGAGAGAGAGAGAGAACACTTCCTTAATTTTATTTAGTTGTTCATCCTGATTGTTTACCCTGGCTCCAAGTCTTGAACCAGGGACCTTGGGATGCCTGTGGACTGCACCACAGTGGATTAGTCCACTAGGCTATCAGAGCATGTCTCCTTTTTTTTATTTTTTAAAAGAATAGGTGTAGGCAGGAATGAATGAAGGCGAGCAGAGGCAGGCAGGCAGGAAAAGAGAACAGGAAGAAATACTTTATTTAGTTGTTCATCTTGGTTGTTCGCCCCAGCCCCAGGATGTGAACTCTGGTCTTTGGGATGTATGCAGACTGCGCAAAGCTGACTAAACTGCTACCCCAGCAAGATGTGCCTATAATACCCTTTATAATTGTCTGTCTCCCTTCCTCTAGAATGTGAGCTCTTTGAGAATAAGGGTCTGTCTCTTTGTTCTCTGATATATTCCAAGTACCTAGAATGGAGACTGGCATGCAGTTGGGGTTCCATCAACAGCTATCTAACATCCAAACAGTCAATGTCAACTTCCATTTTGCCCCTTATCTTGAAGGCTCCAGTTACTCTGGGAATGTTCTTTCCCTCATTCCCTCATTCAGAGAAGTAGTGTAATATAGTCGTAACCGCACAAGCTTGAAAGCTTTGAACCTCAGCTCCACGCTTTACTGTTTACCCTTGTATAACTCTAGCCCCTCTCACCCTCAGTTTTCTTCAGTACAATGGGAATAAGACCCATCATAAGGGCCTTCATAGACATCACGAACACAACACACCCATATACAGTTCACAACTGGTGTGTGTGTACAGACTGACATCCATCTTTTCAAGTACCATTATTTTCCCTCTGCTTTTCCCAAACGGTAATAAAAGCCCTGGGGACATGTCGACTAATATCTAAGTCTGTACACTCCTGACAGAGGGGAGCAGCAGTGCACTGGCTGTTGACAAAGACAGCGTGGACCTTCCAATCAATGATCCAGACCTGGCAGCTGAAAGCTGTTCCCACACCCAGTGAAAGCTTCCTACATAACACACACCAAATGAAAGCCTTTCAATATTTATAAGGAAGGGATTAATTCATCTTCAAAAGTAGCATTTTAATTAAAAATGACTTTTCTGGGCTTATAGTCAGAAAGGAATATACTGCCAAAAGGTCAAGATCTAACAGTTTAGTTTTTTATTTTCTTAAAAGAGTTCAGTGCTTCTCAATCCTTTTCACCTCAAGACACACGTAGAAAATAATCTGTCGTGGGCGCTCTGCTCCCAGCTGCAGGTGACTCCCCAGAGCCTCCAGCCTCCCCAGGCCCCACTCAGACTCTGAGAGCTGAAGGGACCTGTCACTGGAGATCTTGGCACATCTACACCGAAATCTCCATACCACTGGAGAAGCTGCCATAGCCCTTCTGGAAGTGGGGAACTTCCTAACAACTTAGATTTCTTTTCTTTCACACAAACACCAATCCTCAGAGGAAAGAAGTGAATCTGGTCACTTGTGACAAGAGTGACTCAGTTCAGGATAAAAGCATGCTGACCATCAATTCATTTTTAACTTATAATATTGGCATAATTTTATACTTTTGATTTTCTATTCTGAAATCATATTTTCTGGGTATAAAATAATCAACAATGGAGACAGGCCAACTTTAGGTCACCAAATGAAATCCATCAAGTAAGTTCCACTTCTGGAAAGCTTGAGGATTCTATATTATGATTTATGATTTTGTGCTCTGAAGAAATATGACAAAGATATTAAAATTGTTCAAGTGTAAAATGATGTCTTATATGGTCACATTTTTTGAAAGAGGAAATCTTTAATATTCTCTTAAATTACCAGAAGTTTTAGCACAAAACTAACAGTAAATATTTTTTCTAGAAACATGCTTCCTTATTTAGAAAGCTCATGGAATTTATACTTAAGGTTACCTCCAGCACTGATTTTCTCTTTGCTTCCAGTGCCTCTCCCTGTAGCAGACTGAAGAATGGTTGGTTTAGCCTTCCTGAGCAGTGATTCCTTCACATAACTAGCTGGCCAAGTTGGCCTACTTTACTTCTTTCCTGGCTTTCTGCTTTTCTTTTCCACAAAGACAGTGCCAAAAACGACCTCAATTTTCTCCTCACACTGTCCCTCTCAGAGAAAAAGCATCCTCTTCCCACCTCCATAAAGACCCTGACTCTAGCCCTAAGTCTCAAGGTATTACAGACTAAAGTAGAAATGGCCTTAGTTTTGGAGTTGCCATATATATCTGATGCCCTGGCTTGGCTACCTTATCTTTTGCCTCCTCTTCATTTCTGTTATTCATATGCTTTCTGGTCCCCGAGGGCTCACGAGACTCACCTGGCCTCTAACTCACAACTCTTCACACTAGGAGGTTAGAGTTACAAGCAAACTTGTGTTTTCACCCATGTCAGGAAGAGAGCAAGCATACACAGTGTCTACTGAACTGAATTCTATCTTATCTTTTCATGTTCCCATTGGTTTTCAGGCCTGGGATCCACAATGCTTATGGTTCCCATGTTCTAGAGGTTGTGTAAACCCTTAAGGATTACAGAAGGTGTGGCAACTACAAGCTTAGCAGTGGCCTACATCCCAAGAGAAGATTCTGTACTTCCAGGTTAGGAACACTAGATGAGAGAACAAAGAGAAATGATAAAGGATAAAGGACAAATGGAAGGGAAGGCACTGTAAGTCTTTTACCTGTTGCAGCTTCACTGGGTTTCAGTGAATTCCTCTCGCCCTCTTTATAATACTAATGAACTTACCATCATTGTCACCATGCACTCTGATTCCCATAGGATTATGGTTCTTTTATATACTTAACTCCCTCTCCCAGCCCAATCCAGGGTTTCAGTTACTGGTGGTCAACAGTAGTCCAAATATTATATGCAATTTTTTCTAGTATATTGTTATAATTCTACTTTATTACTAGCTATTATTGTTAATCTCTTACTGTGCCAAGTTAAGGAGTTTTTCTAAAGACAAAAAAGCACAGGTTTACTGGGGGGGGGTAGAGGGAGGGGGAGAGAGAGGAGAAGGGGAGAGGGAGAGAGAGAGAGAGAGAGAGAGAGAGAGAGAGAGAGAGAGAGACCAACCTCCCTTGTAGGGTTGTTGAGAATCACATATGCAATTCACAGTTCACATGGTGCTCAGTATGCTCATTTTGCTTCTTTCAAGGGAACTTTTACAAATGTGTGGCATGGGCCAAGGGTGTCTGAAGTCTAAGCCTGGCTGATACTTCATATCAACTCAAGTATATAGCACTGCTGCTCAGCTCCACAGCCTGAAAAGTGTAATCTTTTTGACTCAGACTCTTAAAGCACACTAATTAAGACCCCAAATATGAGGGGAGGGAGAAAGAAAAGAATTAAAGTGTTTGACACATTCTGCTGGTAAAAACTGAGAAAATTTAATACCAGCAAAGGGATGTGTAGAACTGTAGTGATAATTTGGATTAACTGAAGAAAAAAGAATATGTTTGCCTAGAATGTCCAGATAAGTGCAAAAATGATTATTCTGCTTTAACAGAAGCTAAATGACACCAGCTGTAGACTTCACTTTATCCATATAAAAAAGCTTAATTACAGAAAGAGCAGGGATCATCTTTATATGTTTTTACAGCATCAGAAATATATCCATAATAGACAGGAAGTTAAAAAACTCAAAATAAAAACTTTTACTTTTAATGGTATGTATTTCCTATTGAAACCCCAAAATGTGGGTCATGAACCTAAGAATCAGAATAAACTTTTCCTCATGACTGTTGTTCCAACTCTTCCTCAATGCAAGAAAACTTTTTGAACTCTAATATGATTTCTTGGTAGTGATAAGTAACTAGTAATAATGTTAAGTCCCCAGCATAAAGAATTTTGGCAACCAAAACAGACTGTTAATTCTACTTAAAAGACAGGGTAGCCCTGCCAGTGTTGTTTCCAAATGAGGTAATGTCCATGGTTCTTATGTAGCCTTTATGGAGATTTAATGTCATTTACCACTGGCTCTTTCTGTGAACCTGCTGCATTATCTTACCTTTTCTGTGTGCATTACTTCCATCCATTTCAACATTGCAATTATTGTGAACCTCTGTTTTTTAAAATGATTAAGAAACGAATCCCACATGTTCTTTTTTGGCATGTCCCATAATTTGAGTCTTTCCTCCATAGTCCCAGAAAACTCAGCAATCAGCATATTTCTTGCTTTTAAGGTATACTATAGAAATACTCTGAGGTCTGATATATTTATGTAAACATTTTTCAAAGAAGCAAAAATGTATAATTCAAGAAAATGTTCTGTGAAAGAATTTTTTTTTTCTGATTACAAAATGATTTCCTGCTTTTGCAAAAATAACAATTTTATATTTACTTAGCTGACTCTCAAAGTCCCATGGCGATTATCATTCTTTTCAATCCCTAACATCTCTTTTCCAGGTGCAGGTCTTTTACTGATTTCAAAGGTAGCTTTATATGGAGAAGGAATGTGTAAGTGTGTAAGTTGTAGAAAGGAAAGAAAAATGAGCCCTCCCAATTAACCCCTTATGATCTTCCCATAAAGAATAACAGAGTGAAACCAAACTATTACAACATGGATGGACAGATGAATGGGCATGACAAAAAGATTTTCACAGGCCTCTGACTCCCTTTTATGAAACAGGGTATAAACCAATCTTAGTCAAGACAGGAATTTTGTTTGACAAACATGAGCACAAGACCCAACATCCAACACCCATACTGCTATTTTTTTCACAGACATGCCCTTCATCTCCCAATGCTCAAGAACAAAAGCAACAATCCCAACAACTCCCAGTTGTGGGTTTTTACCTTCCCATAATGTTTCACATTTTATGTAGCAGAAAAAGAAAATCTGAGGCTCTCAAAGGCCACTCAGAGTCAGAGCAAAAGCCTGTGTTTTGTTGTTAGGCAGACTGGTGAAACACAAGCAGATCTGTCAGTGGTGTGTGTGGGAAACTCGGCTGGGAGGTCCATTTGTACAACTGGTGAAAGAGCCAAAGAAGCAATTCCAACCCGACCACTTCTGACGAAGTTCAGGCCAAGTGCAGATCTTCAATAAAGAAAACCTGATGGCTGATCTCCCTTGACAATCTGAGTCTTTCTTCTAACTCAGGAACATAATCTATGAATCTTTGAAAAGGCTGTTGCGCATTACTCATTACTCCAGTCCCTTTTCTGCAAAGCGGGGGCAGAGTTTGACAGAATCAAGAAATCTAACTTACATGGGCCTCAGGGTTCCATCTTTCAAACCAAGATAATAACCCTTGACCTTCTCTTCATAACAGGGATACAGTGAGGACTAAAGCAGATGGGAACTTAAAAGTTTGTGCTGGAGAAAACACCACCCCAACCCTAATATACATAATGAAGACCAGGGGATCTGGTCCCTTGAGACGTCACACAATCTTTTCAGGAAATCCGCAAGATTAAGCCCTTTTCAAAATAACACGGAGACATTTGTTTCCTCTTTCCCTCTCACTCTCTCCCAAGGTGTGCAGCGGAGTTTTCTGGAGGTTACAAGGTGTATGATGTGTCACTGCTCTAACGACAAACGGACAAGCACACATGCTTGTGAGTTCTTGTGTTTTAAGGTTTTCTGGGTTAGTGTCTTATTAAATATTGATAGACAAACTCTTTGGGATCCTCAATAACTTCTAAGAGGGTAAGATGTTCTGAGAGCAACTTGAGACCTGTCCACCTAGAACTTTCATCCCACTCCAGCTTGCAGGTCCCAGATAGGCTGATTTCTTACCCACCCTAATCCTTTCCATATACTCTTCTCTCTGCATGGAAGATGCCCTCCCTCCCTTCACTTGGCTAACTTCCTCTGCTCTCTGCTTTAGATGTCACTTTCTCTGGAGAGCTTTCCCCAACTTTCCCAAAACCACGTGGCCTTGCTCAGTGCTCACCAATACTTAGGACCTGCATTGTTAATTGTCATTTTTTGATACATGTATTTTTTTGTCCTCAGCTCCTTCAATACAAAAGCGGACTGAGTCACTCTTTTGACGTGACACAGCACTATGTAGGAGACACTTAAGAGTACCTGTTAAATACATAAAATAACCAAGGAACAAAGGCAAGAAGCTAGGTCTATCCTGCATTCTTACCTAGAGGGAATTAGTTGCTAAAAATATTAGTTTTCATTATAGCACAGGTTTACTAAAACTATGATACTAATAACAGCAATAACTATTGCTATGTATCTTTATTATGCACTAGATACTATGCTTAGCACTTTATATACCTTAATTAATTTAGTCTTCACAAAACCCCTAGGAGAAATACACTATTATTCTCAGTTGAAAACTGTGCAGGCAGTGAGTGGTGAATGTCACACTGGCGCCCAGCCTGCCAGGTTTGGGAATTCCGTGTCACGAGCCACTCTACACACTGCCATCCGTCCGTCAGAGGGCAGGCCTCAAGCGTCTCCCATAGACTGGGATCTCAAGGCCACCTCACAACTCTGCTTACAAACCCAAAACACGACCTGGTATTTAAACGCCACCCAGCCACGCTGCACGGTGAATGACAATAGTCATGTGAGCAGCAATGCCACCTGTCCTCCACGACTGCAGTTAGTTTTAAAAGGACGGTTTCAGTAAGAAGTCTACTTCTCATTTATTTGTACTTGAGACCTTTCTAGAAGAGCTGTTAAGTTAAAAGTAATAAATAAACTGATATATTTATTCAGAATAAAGTTTCTTTTATATCACAGGGAAAACAGGAAAGCAGGTTTGCTGCATCCCTGTGCTGTAGTATTTTGCTACAGGACCAACTCTCCCTGATACGTGTAACTCTCCTTGGGCTAGCCTCTCTTCCGAGGAATGTACCCCAGGGGGTGGCCTGAAATGTCATGCAAACATATTCCTGGAAAAGGCAAAACTTTATCTGGGTCAGAGTGGGGAAGCAGGTTACAGAAAACCTATGCTTTGCTAAGTATGATTTGACTAAATCATAGTCCAGCACTGCATTCATGTTTGTGATTAAAAAAAAAAAACAACAATTAGGAAATAATCGTTCTTTCAGCAACAGAAAAAAGTTCTACTAATGAAGTTAAAAGTTGTATATCAAATCTTTACCTGCTAACAGTACATGAGAAACCCAAGTTCATCCTGTGGTGTCTGACAGAAGTCACATAAAGTAATTTTACTTACCTGGAGAAGTGTCCCATGAATATGGTTTTGCCGGATACACTGCTCAGTGCGGCTGGGGAGTGCGGCCAGCAGAGTTCTGATGGTATCAGGGATTTCGTCTACCATAACAAAGGGGACCAGGGCACGGGCTGCCATTTCACGTGATCGGTAGACAGGTGAGCAACCACATCTGGGAAGACATAAAAACACAAGACTATTCTCATTGCCAATACTCATTTCACAGTGTGCTTTTTTGCATGTGCTTATTTTATCCAGCTCAGACCAAGACCGCTGGATTCGGGGCGGTAGGGCAAGTTTCTACTTATTCCAAATGATGTTTTTTATACTTCCCTTATTTCAAATTATTATATATGGATATATGCTCATATATAATGTTTATGCCTATATTTGCTTAAGTTCTATATGTGACTGTGCTTTTCCTATAAGTAACACTAACCACTATGAATGGATCACAGGGATAAAGGCAGATAGCCTTTGAGAATAAGATAATAAACAGGTAGCAGCCAGAATGACTCAACTCCTCAAAATCAAACAATTATTTATCACAAGTACCATAAACAATAAGATAGTTACCTTTGTGAGGAGTCTATACTGTGGTTTGCAGAATTAATACATTTGAAAAGGCCAAAGGCAAGACAAGTGATAAGTGATATCACTGCTACAGGAGGATAAGACTGTGGGTGGTAGAACTGAGAAGGATGGAACTCAGGTGAGCAAGTAGGATTCATGTAGGTTAAGAGAAACCAGGAAGTTTTTTCAACCAGGGCCGTGGTCTAAGGCAAAGGCAGAAAACAGTCAAGGTTGATGTCTCTAGTAGAGGTCATGTAATGGAAACAAAGGCTGAGGAGTAGAACTTCTTAGAACTTCTCAGAATTTAGGCCAGAGTAGTAAGTGTCACAAACAGCAGATTACAGACCTGACTTCCTGGGAGGAGAACAAGAGACGGAACCCTCAAGACACCAAACACTTGAGCCTGGGCTGACTGGCATCAAAGAGCGTGAATAGAAGCCAGTTCCTACATAAGTGAGAGTCATGGAAAAGTGGTATTGTGAGATCCTACACAAAGGTCACTGGAAAGGCAAGAAAAGTCTCTTGATTTTGTAAACACTCAGAATCTGAGAATCCACAACTGTGTACTCAAGAGCCTTTACAGATGCAAGTTTATTTAAGAGGAAAGTCCCACATGGTTAGGTCCCAGTTTAAAGAAGTACTTGACTAGAATTCTTAAGACTCCATGATCTTTCTTACCAATGAAAAAAGTTAACATAGAAATATCTTAGGAGGCAAAAGGATGGGGAAGATCAGAAGATAGCAGACTCTGCAAGAGAAAGAGATGGACTCTTTTTCATTTTTCTCCCAGATCAATCAGTTTCCCAAGGAGTTACTATAAGATTTGGGCCATTAATGTACTATGACTATATAAGTTTAGCATGTAGAGGAACATGGCCTCATGATTGAAATGCTTCTAACACCCCAGAGGTCTCATTAACATATACCTTAGTAAGACAACAAAAGTGAAAACACAATTTCTGTACAAATGGATTGACCTAAGAAGAATTTCACCATAGGGAGGTAAGTGGGAGGAGGTATAGGGATAGGAGAAAGGTACAGGGAAGGTCAAAATAGGGTGTCATTTTCACCCTAAGGGTATAGGTCCTGGAGATGGTCAATCAGCAAGCACTTTCAGGACAGAGAAGCACTTGCTTTACATCATGCTGTGGGAAGACTCTGAGGGTTAAGGTTACACTAGGTAGCTAGAGGTTTCCAATGATCTGACTAGGTTCTGCCAACTCACCCATTTTTCTCTTCTTTTTCCTTTAAAATGATTAAGGGTTTAATCTTTACTTTGCAAACACAAAAAATGTTTACTTCGGTCCATGGGGGGCTGGGGGAGGGGTGAGTGAGAAAACTTCACCTGACAGAGAAAAGAAAATGCTGTGAAAATGCTTTCAGATTTAATTAGCAAATGACCTCACTCAGCACAGTCGTTTGTCAGAAGCTTCCTGGCTGTTTGTCACCAACCCCTGCAACACACACACTTTGTGTTATAGTGTGTTTTATGTTACCGAATGGGATCTTGTGTATAAATGTTTCTTTTCAAATACAAATAACTCTGACATGGCTACAGATGTTTAGTATCTAATTAGCAGTAACTGTACACTAAGGAATGCTCCTCCTTTTGCTCCTGACCTTTTGCAAATGATGATTTCCCAAAGGAATCTGGCATCCATACAGGAGAAAGAATGGAAAGTGGGAAAAGTGCCAGAAATCTTCTGCTTGCAGATACTCTGTGCTAGAGCACTTTCAAATGCACACAATCAGGTTACAGGGCAAAATAAAACCTCCTCTCAAAAAAGTAATGTAATTATGGAAAAAGAAAAGCCTATTTTTAAAGTAATATTTAATTAAGCAGCATCCATTATAAAGCAACGATTAAATGCAATTGCAAACTCCTCTCTATTGCAAATTGTTTAAATGGAAGGCTAGATTATAGTCAGTGCGCGCGCGCGCACGCGCGCACACACACACACACACACACACACACACAATGATTAAGTAATAAAACATTTCCAGGTTCTGTTTTTATCAACTATTGGGAGGCGGGGAAGAGATCTAACAAGATATTGCTTTTTTCCAGATATACATGGACTGAAGCATGAGGGGAAAATAAACAGAATCTTTTTAGTCGTGAGTGGAATATATTTGAAACTAACATCTATCTTTCTCCTGGACAAAGTCTTCCAGTTTGGGTCAGTAAATATGCCAAAATCAAACAGAGACGCTCTTCAGGGACATGGAATCTAGTGGCTATAAGGATAGAAAGTTTGAACACCTGGGTCTTCATCTTGCTTCGGACAGTTTTATGACTTGCACAGGTCATACGAACCTCTCTGAGGCTCAGTCGAGCTGAGATTGGTAGCAACCATCTAGACAGGGCTCTTATGTCATGTCTCAGAGAATACTCAGAGAAACTTTCGGAAAGTTTTGCAGTACACTATACCTGTGTCCAGGGTAAGGCAAGTATCTTCTAGAAATTTCAGGTCCCTATGTGGCTCTGGAGAAAGAATTAAGGCTGTAGTGTGAATGATGAACTGTTTTGAAAAAGGTAAAGACAACAAATTGATGGCATGAAGGCAAAGAGGTGTTTTGTGGTGGGATTTTTTGTTGTTTCTTCTTTTTTTGTCCTCCTTAAAAGTGATGAGGAATCTCAAGCCCTTGGGAAAAGAAGTGGGGCAGCCTCTATCTAAGTCTCAATTTCTTCTGGAATATAAAACAAGTGGATTTGGGATCCTGAAGGTCACTTCTACTTCTACCACAGTTTGAAAATCATTTCCTCTGTAGCCCTAGTTGTTTTCCAGGCCTGAATCCCAGGTCCTCCATAGGATCTTTTTAAACCTCTAGCCCTCTCACTCGACTTTCATTTAATCACATAGTGTGGTCCCTCCTTACAGGATGGGGAGATGGTCCAAGACCTCTAGTAGACACCTAGAACCCACAGATAGCACTGAACTCTAAGTATTGTGATCTACCTACCAACCTACCTAACAAAGATTACTTTATAAGAGATTAGCAACTACAACATAATAGAACACCTGTAACTGTAATAAAAATTATTTGAATGTGGTCTCTCTCCCTCTCAAAATTTCTTACTGTGTATATTTTGGACTGAGGTTGACTGCAGGTAACTGAAACCACGGAAAGTGAAATCAAGGATGAGGTGGGTCTACTGTAATTTATCAACTGCCTACTATGGACTCAACTTGTAAAATGAGAAAAGATATTTATAACACTAATGCTTGTACCCCACAATTGTACAGTTCTTGGCAAATCTATACAATGCTGACACACCCCATTGTCTCTTTATTCTGCAAAATTTCTAGAGGATACGAGAATTTTATAAACCTTAATTAACAGATAAAAAATAAAGCGAAGCTCTGTAAATAATGGATCCACCATGACATGTGATCCGCAGCACCCAGGCCAACACTGCTACCCATGGCTCTAAGAGGTAGCCACAGGCTATCCCAGTCCACAGCTCAAACCTGGAAACCAATGGAGCATAGAAACAGCTTCTAGGTAATGAAAACACAAGCTTCATTTTACTAGTATGTAAAAAATCTGAGTGTTTTTTTCACATTTGTAGGTTCATGAAAGTATTTCAGAATCTAATGTAAGCTGCAAACTCTCTCACAAAAGAAACAGACTTATGCGCATGTACACAAAATTTTCCCTAAAATTTCAGGAAGTTTGTGATGCCCATCAGAATACTTAGGCCAAAGTCAGCCAGACACAGACCAAGGACCTCCGGCTGCGTGTCTGCACAGTGTGGCTGTGTTCTGTTTGAGAGAGGGAGATGGAGAACCAGAACAGTGTTGACAGGGAGTTTCCAGCTTAGAGGAAGAGCCAGGTGTTAAACCTCATGGTGTCTCATCAGCGGTACCCATGGAAGCACATGGGTGGAGTGGCACAGATAAGAGAAGCAGAAGGAAGAGCTGGAACGATTTTCTGGAGGAGATAGAAGAATCATCAAGAGGGGGTGATTATACCTTTAGACTTTAGAAACAGTGTACTGAGCAGGGTAAGACCACTCTGCTGAGATCATCCCCCTACTTCATCCTGTTTCACAGAATGGTGGCTAAGCTTTGTCTAGACATTTCCCTCTTTCATTTACCTTCAGAATCTGTTCCAGTTTTTCTGCAAGGTTTCATAAGTGGCTGGGTATCGCCAAAAATATCTCTGTTCAGCCACATGTGCAAATGTGGCAGAGGCATCTACTGACCGTGAGCGCAAGCACCCCTGGGTGAGGCACCAGAGAGTCAAAGGGAAAAGTCACTGCTGAGATCACACAGCACCTAGAGGTTAGTGGAAAAGACAGCTAACCAAAAACTTCTGAGAGCCATGAGAAGTAGGCTGTCATACAAGAACTGAGGTGGGATGCCCAGAGAGGAGGATGGGTGGTCTGGGAGACTACAGTCCAGGTGTGATTATGCGAGATCAGGCAGAGAGAATATCTGGATTTGGCAAGAAAGAGGTGCCCTCCCAGACGCATGGTGTCTTTGCCTACATGAACATAAGCCGCCCGCCAGGGCATCCAGTCAAAAGGATATGAGGTTTACTAAGTGAATGGTGTGCGAGCATTGGCCATGTGCTTTAGATACACTATTCCAGCCCCTCCATTACATCTTCATCACGAGGTCAGTATTGACATCTGGTCTTTAGGATGAGGAAAGCGGCATTTCCCAAAATACAACTAAAAAGTGGGAGAGCGTGATTCTAATGAGGGTCTGTCAAACTCAAAACTCCAACTTTTAAGACCTTATAAAGTCCTGAGAAGTCAAATATTTCCAAAGCAATCTGTTCCACCTAATCACACTGAGGTATGAGTGACCAGTCTCTCATTAGTAGAATGTAAAGCAAGACAAAACAGATGCTGCTGCTAATGCTTCCTGAGCATCGACAGAGAGGGCTAGACTGTGTTAAAGACCTGCATGCACCACATGCGATCCTCACGGCAAGGCAGAGTGGCCAACAACAATTTTAGGCAACATGAGGGAGGTATTTTTGAACTGAGAGGACTCTGTAAGGCCCGGTGGCCTTGAGTGAGTCCCATCTCCCAGGAACCAAAGTGAGGATGTTCAGAAGTCTCAGAATGCTTCAGGATCCAGTCAACATCCCCTTCTACTCTCCTTCACTGACAGGATTCAGGCTTCCCAGTTCTGCATTCACAGACACAGGTGCATTCTTAATTCTCACTTTCCAGAGTCTAAGCTAAACCTTGTATAAAGCAGAAGACCCCATACTTCTGTTGAAGATAAAAATGATCACCCACTTTCTCTAGATATCCCAAAGGCCTGTTAGCATTTTGGGAGATGGGTTGAGTTTGAAACCTAAACCTCTCAATGAATTGACTTAAGAAT